>CM053813.1:38907500-39511562 GCA_028671895.1 Oenanthe sinensis | reverse complement strand
CTCCTGAAAACAAAGATGCGCTAGTTTCTCCCCAAGCTTCATCAACTGTACAAACTATATCGTAAGCCAAAAACTTATTTGCCTAGAAAGCTGTACTTAGCTTGTGATAATGAACTTTTATAGATTCCTGTGAATTAACAACCCATAATGGTTCTTTGTAAAAAGGAATCAGACATGATGTTTCCCCCATTTGTTAACTCTAGCAATAATTACTAACTCTAAACCACTCTGAGTGAGTTTTTGATTATTGAATATAAATTCATTTCTGGCCAACTAAATAGACCAACATGTGGCTGAGACCACAGTCTTCCAGATACTATTTTCTACACTCTGGCCAAATACATCAAACAATGCCTGAATTGAAAAAACCTGTATTCTTCTGAGCTCCTTCTTTACACTCCATCACCTTTCGATAAAATCTCAACCCAACCTTGCCAATTGACATTCCCAGAATAAATGAAGATTACTTTCCTCTGCACTATGACACCAAGCACACACATTCATTAGATCAAGGTTTCGCAATCTGGTAACTAAGAGGCTTCTAGTTGGAATTATACCCCACTTTAGTTTCCATAAAAATATTTCCACTTTTGGCAGAATCTTTGATTTCCAAATGTTAAGCCAGTCTCTAGTGATAACTTGATTGGGAGAGAGAAGAAATTTTGAACAAATGCTTGTAGTATAGTGACCTTTATTCGGGATCTAGACCAGAGCATCCTTTTTTGTGGTAAGGAAAAGAGATTCAATAATTGATCTTAAGGCATTTAGTTGAGGCTCATTTCTATCCAATAATAATCTCTTCCACAAGTTTGAACTTTAAGGATCTCCTAGTTCCCAAATGCGAATGAATTCACTCACTGTGATGGTATGACACCTTGTTATTCTAAAGAGTCTTAAGATATTGTGTTCTAGTATGCCAAACTTATGCCAGTTGTCTAACCAAAACAACACTTGCTTACCATAATGTAAAGTCCACTGGAAATTAGACCTCTGCATAAAGCTTGATATTTTGGGCAAAGAGGCCAGTTTGACAACACTTTGAAGCATGTAGGAATATTCATTCCTGTTCATTATTGACAATAAGTCCAATTAAGTTGTTCATCATATTTGTGTCTAAGCAATTTATTCCACAGTGCTTTTCTCTCAGCATATAATCTCCACCACCATTTAGCCAACATTGCTATGTTCCTGTTTTGCAATGGTGTTAAACCCAAACCTCCCCACTCCTTTGGCATACACACCCTTTCCCAATTGAGTAAATGCAATTTACTCTTGGTAGAGCCATTCAATTTGTTAGAGCCCCACATAAATTATCTTCTAACTGCTTTTAATTGGTTTTCAACTGCCTTGGGTATCTGATGGAGGTTGAACTAGTAAATTGGTATGATATTCGGTGGGGATTTAAGAAGAACCAACTTCCCTGCCATTGATATCCTTTCTGCTTTCCATCCCAAGAGTTTTTTCTTGATTTTTTCTATCAATGGATCCCAGTAAGTTATTCTTCTCGGTGAAGCACTTAATATTGTACCAAGATACTTAAAAGGTACAATACCCACTTGACAACCCAAAATATTAGCATAAATTCCCAATAACTGCTCTTCCACTTCAAAACAAAAAATTGAGCTCTTATGAAAGTTAATTTTTAGCCCTGAGACTAACTGAAAACATTGCAAGACTCTTTTGACTCCTACTACTGATGCCATGTCATATTATAAAAATAAGATAGCGTCATCAACATATTGTAGATGCGTTATGGCTTCATTGTGGTTAGACATTGAGATTCCTTTAAAGATACTAAGTTTGTTGAGCCTTCTGAAGCATTTTGGCCAGCACCTCACCCATAATGTTAAAAAGCATTGGGGACAAGGGATCCCCTTGACGTAGTTCTCTATTAGGGCTGAACTTTTCTGTAGAGGTTCCATTGATTAATATGGAAATTCTTAACGTCTTCACTATTGTTTCGATCCACTCAATCCATTTCAGATCAAAATTCATAACACACTAGGTTTCTAACAGAAATTTCCAGTTGATAGAATCAAAAGTTTTTTCAAAATCAACCTTAAAGATAAGGCCATGAGATTTTTTGACTTTAAATGATACTATTACTTCTATCACTGTCAAAATATAGTCTGAGATTTGTCTTCCTTGAATAATTGCCGATTGACTCTCAAAGATGAGGTGATTCATTACACGTTTGAGGCGAGAGACCAGTACCTTGGTCAATAGTTTCATCAGAGCATTCATCAAACATATCGATTGAAAATCTTGGGTAGTCTGTAGATCAATGCCATGTGGAATATCATTTGTTGAGTAAAATGCTTGGAAGAAGTCCAGTATTTCACGTTTTATAACGTCCCACATCGCTTTCAATACTCCTGAATTTAGTCCATCTGGACCTGGGGCTTTGTTTGCATCAATTTACCTCAGTGCCTCCTCTATCTCTTCCAGTGAGAATTCATGCACTAATTCTTGTTTTTGACACTTTGTTAATCTTACCAACATATTCGGACTGATACAGATTTTTTTTGGGATTTCTTTCGGGGCAAGGAAATTTCAAAAATGATTCAGAAAGACCTCTTTTATATAAACCTGATCATAAACCCAATTTCCATCCCTTTTCAATCATAGTATCTGATTTTTTCTTTGTCTCTTTGCAATTGCCAAATGAAAGATCCGTGTATTCTTTTGACCATGTAATTTCCAATTTACTCTTGATTGTTGGCACAACATGCTAGACCGCGTAACATAAAGCTTCTCAAGTTTTATCTTAATGTCATGTTTTACCATGTCATTGGCATTGCAATTATCTACCACCTCTTGCTTTTTTCGCACTCTCGAATCTTTTGATGCACATTACCGAATTTTGACACATTTAATTTCTTGGATACCTCCCGAATAGATTAGACTGACTCGAGTCTTTAACCCATTCTTGCTTTAATAGGACTATCAGACTGGTTTCCTTCAACAAACAATTGAAGAACTTAAATGGTTTTGGCCCCCCTGATCTGACACTACTTTTAACACAATCGACCTATGATATGAGTTCCTCCTCCTTTGAGCCTTTAGAGTCCAATTTCCAGACGTCTCTCGGATGGAATTTATCAGTACCTTATTCAACCAACTCTTTTTGTTGTCTCTACCAAACCAGGTGAACTTTGAGTTGTTGAGTTTTACCTCAATGAGACCCAACTATTTGATAATTTTTTTAACAATCTTGCATCAGATTCCTTGAAATAACAATTTTCTCTCTCAATAGCCCGGCATACACTGTTAAAATCCCCCATAACCATCACTGAAATGTTGGTTGATTCCTTAAGTACCTCACTTAACTCTGTCCACATAATGCTTTTGCTTGTTTGATCTCGTGGCGCGTATACATTTATGCAAATAAAAGGAAATTATCTCACCAAAAACAAACCTCTCATGAAAATTCAATTCTGAGTAATAATTCTCTGTCCCAATTCTATATTGTTCATGTACCAAACTGAAAGTAAGCCTCCTGACTACCTTCTAGATGGGGATTCCAACGATCCAAAATTAGGCCCAATTCTTAGACTATACATCATCCAATCCTCCCATGCCTGACATTTAGTCTCTTAAAGACATATGAAAGATGGGTTTTCTTCATAAACCAGAAACTTAATATTTTCCCTATTTACATGATTAGCTGCACCTTAAACATTTCAACTTATCATTATGATTTTATCCAGTAGCTATAACTGAAATGCAACGAAAAAATACTAGTTTAGAGGTTCAGACTTTGATTAATGAGCCGAATGGATTCTTGTTCATTATCAACATTTATTAAACCCATCATTAGACTAGTATTGAATATTTCTTTTGCTTCCTCATCAGACATGAATGAGCTAAAAGTGTGTTGGTCTTCTTTCTTTTCCCCCAATCCTTTGAGATACTTCTTATGATAATGAATTCTAAAAGATTTGATTTTCTTACTATAATTTGCTGATTTTTTCTTCCTTCCTCTATTTCTTTTTAGCTTCAGAGAATTGAGCTTATTGTTTAGATAAAGTTGTGTTGAGCAGTTATCTGAACTTTCTTTACCCGAGCTATTAACCTTGGAATCTGGCTGCAATACAAATGTGTTACCTATACTTGGTTCACTCAAATTTGTTGGCCTTGGTTTCCAAGCCCAATAATGTCCAACAATTAATTCCTCCTCATTGGAACTGTTTGATGTATCTCTCAATTCCTTTGATCCTTTCCTGGTTGGAATTGAAACTATTTCCTGGGGTACTACTGCTTACCGTTTAAATTCATCACTGAAGATGAATCTAAGCTATTGCCATCTTCATACTCATTTCCACCTTTAATTGTTGATGATGTCTCGTTTAAATGTATTATTCCTTCATTAGCAAAACAATTCTTACTTCTGACAAGATCCATTTTGTTCCCATACTCCAGGTCAGGTGATTGCCCCATACACTCCTCCATTTTATTGTGCCCCTTGAAGGTAAATGAAAAACACTTATGTTATTTCCCTTTAGTACCACAAGTTTGTAGAAGGGAGGGGGGGTTGAATACAAATTTAATAATTTTTGTCAAATTCTTGCGAATATAAGAGTTCATTTACATACTTTGATTGACTAATGAAAATTCCATCATCTGTCTGTTTGACTTGAAGTCCCAAAAAGAAGTTCAATTCTCCCATCATGCTCATTTCATATTTAGATTGCATTAGTTTGCTAAACTTTTCACACAGATTCTCAATATTAGAACCAAATATAATATCATCAACATATATTTGGATAAACAGAATATCACCTTTATTTTTTCTAATAAAAAGAGTTTTATCAATAGTACCTCTTATAAAATCAATTTCAAGGAGTAATTTTGATAAAGTTTCATATCATGCTCTAGGTGCTTGCTTCAATTCATACAGTGCCTTGTTTAACTTGTAAACATGATCATGAAATTTTAGATTTCAAAACCTGGAGGTTGCTCCACATAGACTTCTTCTTCCAATTTTTCATTTAAGAAGGCAATTTTCACATCCATCTGATTAGACTTTGAATTTTGAATAAGCTGCAAATGTAAGAAACATTATGATTGCTTTTAATCTTGCTACTGGTGTAAATGTTTCATTATAGTCAATCCCTTCCTCCTGTGAGTATCATTTTGCATCTAGTTTTGCTTTATTTCTTACCACAGTACCATTCTCATCAAGTTTATTTCTGAACACCCATTTGCACCAACAATTGATCTATTTTTAAGTCTGGTACAAGCTTCCACACTTTATTTCTCTCAAACTCATTTAGTTCCACTTGCATTGCAATGATCCAATCAGGGTCTTACAAAACTTTCTCAATTTTCTTTGGTTCATTCTTTGAGAGAAAAAGCTGTATAGACATTCATTTTGAGTACTTTTTCTTGTTTACACACCACTCTCAGGATCACCAATTATTAAATTAGGAGTGTGTTCCCTTGCCCATTTTCTGGCTGGTGGAAGATTAGTTCTTGAACTTGAAACTCCCTCTAAATCATTTGTATTTTTATTTGGCAGTGATTGGTGTGAAGATGTGTATGACCGAGAAAGCACATCTGGGTATGTATTTTTATGGGAAATACAACATTTTCGTGGTATTCTAGGAAGTAACCGATAGTATCGTTATTAACCTGTGAGTCAGAGCTGAGTAATCTGGCAAGGTTACAATGTAAATTGACAAAGGGGATTAACTGAAATTCGGATTGACAACAAGTCAAAAATTAAGCTTGTTAAGAATCTAGAACATCATGAAAGGAGTAAACATAAAAATGTTCGTTTTCATTTTATTGTTATGTCATGTTGGTAGACGGTAGTCGTGACCAAGTTATAGATGTGTAGACAAAGTTGCTACCAAGAATTATGTTTGATACTTACAAAATGATGGTGGACGTGAAAAGAGTGTTAGTTTAAGGGAGGGGTCATTGGATATATGAACTAAACTCTTCATTTCCATACATATGTATTAGACCTATCAGAATATTTGTAGACTTTATGCTTTGTGAAACGTATGTGTTATATCATTCATATATTGATGATTTATATCCTTCTATTATAAATAGGAGTGAAGTTTGTACTTCGTATTCAAGATGAAAAATAATACTAATATAGTTATGACTTCTGAGTACTTATACCCACTACAACATAAACCCATTAAACAAATTGGCTTTAACCGACCGAAACAAATCTGAATCAATAAAAATGACCGCCCATGTATCAGTCACTTATGATTGTTACAAAGGTAAAAAACGACGCAGTTTCATATGACGTGACATACATAAAACCGATCGGCACAGATTGGTCGGTTTAAGAGCTGACGGGGAACACATATAATGGACCAACGACCGCGGTCGGTTTTACCTTATCCAGGAAATTAATATAATATTATTTTGATTTGAGTTGCATGTACTTGTTTCAGTAAAACGATGTCGTTTTGAGCTGTAAGTTAAAACTAATCGATCGTCGGTCGGTCGGTCGTTTCGGAGAGAGGGTTCATCACACATTTTAAGGTGCATATAAAGTATAGTTTCGTAACTTATTTTTCCAATTTTTTGTTTTTGAATAAAAATTGAATGTTTAAATTTTTATTCAGAAAAAAAATTAAAAATAAGTTATGGAACTATACTTTATATGCACCTTAAAATGCTTGCCGAACATTCTCTCTGAAACGTAAATGTTAGGTACGTCCAGCAATCTTACCTAAATGCGAACACGTTGACGCTGGATGTTCCCTTTAAGGGAATTAAGTAGCACCTAACCACAACTACGGGGTTTTGGTGCAATGGTAAGCGTTGAGGTCCTAAGAAGTGGTATCAGAGCAGGTCGCGTGTTCGAAACCCATGGCGTGAGCGCTTGAAGGCATTTGCAGATATAATATGAGAATTTGTTGGGGGGATTGTTAGGTACGTCCAGCAATCTTACCTAAATGCGAACACGTTGGCGCTGGATGTTCCCTTTAAGGGAATTAAGTAGCACCTAACCACAACTCCGGGGTTTTGGTGCAATGGTAAGCGCTGAGGTCCTAAGAGTAAACAAATGGGTGGGACTGATGGAGTACTTTATATTTTTTAACAAAAAGTTTAATGCATTCATTTCTTGAAACCAACCACTGCTACATATAACTGACCACATGTGTTCATAACTGACCGCACCTATATAACTCGACCGATTAACACTATAACCGACCGTCTGTTAGTATATCACCGACCACATTGACCAGTTGACTGTGATCGGTTTTATAGTTGTTCAAATTATTTTTTTGCCACGCGTTGCCAAATGTACAGCAAGGTCCCACATTAGCCAAAATGGAGAAGCTAATAACCGACCGTGTTGACATGTTGACTGTGGTCGGTTATGGGTGTTAAACCCGACTAAAATTCATAACCGACCAGCTTAACACCAACCACTTCATTTGGTCGGTTTTACACTTCAAAACCGTCCAATATATCATAAAACCGTCTGTCATTGGCGGTCGGTTCAAGGTGTTATTCTTGCAGTGACGGGAGCATCACTCTTTTTCTTTTTCCATATTGCAACTTTATATTTACAATAAATTAGAAACAACAATTCTAACATTAATTTTTTTTTGACAGAAACATTAAATTTTTAATATAGAATATTGTTTATTATTAGATATGATTCTCATTTACTTATTTTAAATTAACTTGTTTAATAATTAATCATAGGAATTATAGATATAATATAGTACGAATAATATAAGTGTATTTATAACAACTGCATTTTTCTCTTCAATCCTGCAGCATAAAGCAGATGTATTATGTGTACATATATAGAAGCATGAAATACAAAATTTATAAAAGGTATAAAGTTTCTAAAACTGATTTCAATTGCACATAATTTGTTTACATGCCAGTTCGGTAAATGTTGTAAATGACAGGTCCGTTTCAAAGCAGCAGGGAGAGGCTCTATGCACCTGGGAGAAATGTTGAAGTCAACTGATGCATGAATATTATATTTTAAAATTATACAACATGTCTCAAACTTGGGTTAGTGTTGTTACATGTTTGCTTGTTTACGTAAAGTGGTGATGACTTTAGGAACAAGATCACAATATATTATTATATATTATATCTGAAATTAAATTACTACTACTAACTTAAGCGTTGATATATAGTTATGTTATACTTAGAGAGTTAGATTCACGGCTCTTTTCCGAGTAAAAAAAAATGTTAGATGGCGCGTTGCATAAATCTTGACTTTTTAGGAGAATCAACTTGCAATTTACTCCAAGTTTGCCACCATGTTACACTATAATTTTTTGTTGATAATAGAAAACTTGTTTGGGCTAAAAGAAGAAATCTATACTATATACTATATTATTAAAATTAAAAAATTAAAAATTTAATAGTACGTGATTCTTGGTCGGTATTTAAATGGGATAATTATTATTGGTTCTAATATTTAAACACTAATCTCCTAACTAAAATACATCTCACATTAATTTCCTAAATAAAACACATTTCTAAACAAAACATACAAATCCTATAAAAATACAAATAAAGTATATGATTTTTTTTATAAAATATATATATATAACATTAAATAAAATTTAAATTATTATTACAAAAATAAAAATATATTAAATTATATAAAGAAAATATTAAAACAATTCGATCTGTGCTAGTAATATTGAATATTGCATTATCAAATAAAATAAAATACACTACTTAGGTAATTAAATAATTATCCATACAAGAAACATATAATATAAATACTAAATACAAACTCGGTATTTTGGGAAAAGATCGTAAATTATTTTAAGAATTTTAGAGTCCAAAACAAAAGAAAGAAAATGACGAAAATAATGGAAGTAATATGAACGACGACACGGCAGCAAAAAAATAGTCCACCCCGACTTAAGCCCATCCCTTTCTATGTGGGTGTTTGGGGTTCCATAAACTTAAAATAAGTAACTTATTTTTTATTTTTTTTTATATATTTTCATATTTTTTTTAAAGATAAATATTTGTTTTAAAATTTTAAAACCAAATATGAACTTACTTTTTTCTGAAAATAAGGGCTTATTTCTGAAAAGTACATACATCCTTACTTTTTTCCGGAAATAAGCCCTTATTTTCATAAGTAGCAGTTTGCCAAACACGCCCTATATATACACACATATTTACACGCACCTCTCGCAGTTTTTTATACAAACTCGATCTCCTCCTCTTATTTCTCTACATCTAGAGTCCACTTGTATTCCACAGTTCACACACATACAAATTTACATATAAGAGGTTACATTACCTATAGTGTAACCTAATAATAACAATGGCATCGGAATTAATATTCCGGGGGCACGAGTCACTACAAACCACCGAAACATATTCACCTAAACCTACCAAACCATCATGGCACTCCTTCATGCATCCCTTACGTTACATTGTTAAAGAACAACGCTTACTATTCATCATCCTTGGCATCCTCATTGCCACCCTTTTTTTCACCCTCCTACACTCAAACAACCACCCTTACACCACCACTAAGTACCACCCCATCACAAACTACGTCTCGACCAACTCATATCTATCTGATAACTCATTCTCCGCCACCCCATTTATCAACTCCGGTGGAAAAATACCCCTAGGGCTCAAAACAAAAGGCCTGAGGATTGTTGTCACCGGTGGGGCCGGGTTTGTTGGAAGTCATTTGGTGGACCGGTTGATGGCAAGAGGAGATAGTGTGATTGTGGTTGATAATTTTTTTACGGGAAGAAAAGAAAATGTGATGCATCATTTTGGAAACCCCAGGTTTGAGCTTATTCGACACGATGTCGTTGAGCCATTGTTGTTGGAAGTTGATCAGATTTATCATCTTGCTTGTCCTGCTTCTCCGGTTCATTATAAGTTTAATCCGGTTAAGACGATCAAGACCAATGTGGTTGGCACTCTTAATATGCTTGGTCTGGCTAAGAGAATTGGTGCTAGATTTTTGTTAACGAGTACTAGTGAGGTGTATGGTGATCCATTGCAACACCCACAAGTTGAGACTTATTGGGGCAATGTCAATCCCATTGGTAAGTTTACAAATTTTAATCTTTTTCATTTTTCGTTGTGTTTCGCAAAAAAAAAATCATACTTCACTTCTTAAATTCGTTTTATCTGACACAAAATTAATGGATTAAAACCCGAAACCCGAAACTGATACCGTGGGATCACATGGAAGGGGGTTAGGCTAACGGTGAGCAGGAACAGGCTTTTGGAACTGGGGTAGTACTTTTCTTTGTTTGGTGAGTTGTTAGTCAGGTAGGCAACGTGTGGAATGGTGGTGGTCCCTAGTGGAGGTTATGACTTTGCTCAAGTAGATCTAGCTAGTCGGTGTCTTTTTCTTGTCAGATCAACCCTTGATTCAGTAGTAGTTGGACGGCTGCGATCGACTCCTTCATTTACATATTTTACATTTATTTGATTGTACTAGGTTAGTTTGAGGACAATCAATTAGAGTGTCTGATAAATATGTTACTGAACTTGACATGTAAATTTAATGGCTGTTATATAACTTTTTCTACAGTTATATAAATATCTGATATATTAAATTAATACTAACCAGGTGATTATATGCATATCCTATTTCTTAAACTGATATAATGTAATACATTATTTTTAATAGGTGTGAGGAGTTGTTATGATGAGGGTAAAAGGACAGCTGAAACATTGACAATGGACTACCATAGAGGTGCTGGAGTTGAGGTATGTGTTTTTTTAGCCAAATCCACCCTACATGGCCCTCGTTCGTGGTTTCTTATAAGTAACTTATTTCAACCTTATTAGATAATCGAAACGGACTAATGACCGTCTTTGATATTTTCTTAACTAAATAATTTAGAAGAATTTTTGTGTGTCAATACTCTGTCCTTTATATGTATTCCTTCTTGTTATATACATAGACATTTCTACATGATTATAGGTGCGAATTGCAAGGATATTTAACACGTATGGGCCTAGGATGTGCATCGATGATGGTCGTGTGGTCAGCAATTTTGTTGCGCAGGTAAACATTTGAATCCTAACAAGTCCTTTTAAGTCATTGTATTAACATTTTGTAGCTGTTACAGTAACATTTGGTGGAAACTACAGGCATTGAGGAAGGAGCCATTGACAGTTTATGGTGATGGGAAGCAAACGAGAAGTTTCCAATATGTTTCTGATCTGGTAAGTGTTAAAAATATAATATATAATACACTGGAACAGACCTAGCTGGCTGCTTTATAATTTTCTGTTAATTGTAGTTTACTTATTTGCTCTTTGAACGTGTCAACAAAAGTAGGTGAGATTGTGATCTGCTTTCACAATTTGTCTGCTGGGACTTTTAATTTATTGGACATTCTTTTTTAACCTCAATTTAATGACACGCCTATATTTTTTAGTACAACGAATAAATTTAAAAAACTGTTACCACATAGTATATTTTACTCGACAAAAGGGTCTAGAGAAGGTTAGATGTACGATCCTCGTATCGTCTCTAGCCAGTAGTCTGCTTTTGTGAAGAGAATTACCTAGTGAATTTCTTTAGTGATTTAGGTAGTCAACATAAATGATAGAACATACTATAAATCTTAATCTGTTGCATAGTTTATCTTTACATATTTAGCTTCTCAGCTCAAATTTCACGATAAAGGGATCTTCATGATCCATATAGAATTAATGACGGAATGTTTAAGTTTTGTATTTGAAGTATTGGAAGTCAATGCCTGAATTAGATTGCAGTGCACAAGAAAAAATGGTTCTGCTTATAATTGCCTTCGTAGTGTAGAAAATTAGAAGTTGAACCACAATGCAGGACAATCAAATTTTCTTAAATTGTAGCAACTCCTAAATGCCAAGTGAGTGAAGCCTAGAGGTCCTTATTTTGGTGCTATAACTCTCTAACAAGTAACAGCCTTATAATTTTATTAAATAGATATTTGTGCTATAACCTTATTTGTGCTGTAAGGTGCTCTGTTATTTTACTTAATTTTTTTTTATTACAATCAAATATTTGCTCGATCTCAGGCCTACTTTTTATTATGTAGGTGGAAGGTCTGATGCGTCTGATGGAAGGAGAACATGTAGGACCGTTCAATCTTGGAAACCCTGGAGAATTCACCATGCTTGAACTTGCTCAGGTATCTTAGTCTTAACTCAAAAAACAGAGGGTCTTGTTATTAAGCAATCAAAGTTTTATACTTTTACGTAATAGATATAGTCTAGGCACGTCAATATACGTCCAAAGAAAGAAGTATCATAGGCAAAGAATAATATTGTTTCAGTATAGTAAACACCATGCCATGTGTATGCAAATGCAGGTGGTCCAGGAAACAATAGACCCAAATGCAAAGATAGAATTCAGGCCAAACACAGAAGATGACCCTCACAAGAGGAAACCTGATATCACGAAGGCAAAAGATCTTCTTGGTTGGGAGCCCAAGGTGGCTCTTCGAAAGGGTCTTCCCCTGATGGTATCAGACTTTAGGCAACGTGTCTTTGGTGATCAGAAGGAAGATGGTTCCACCACAGGTTGAGGACAGCATATATATGTATACCTTTTATATTAAGGCAAGTGAAGTAGAAATTGTTCCATAGAATGCCATTTTACCCTTCCGCCTGGTATGTCATCGCCACCAACATTATGAGCCTCTTTCCTGCCTGTTTGCATTCACATAGTAAAAAATTTGGAATATTTCTGGCAACCTTGTGTTTTTTAAATGTTCTGATTGTCCAGGATTTCGTACGCTTATAGAAGCCTTTCTGTGACAGAGAGTGTTCTTGTATATTTCAGTATTATTATCTTGTTCTATAGTAATCTGAATTAATGTTATTGCACGACCTTTATTTTTTTTTCAAGCGTATTCTACTGGTCTGATCCATTCATTTCAAAAATCTGTCCTCAATGGGAATCAAGTGATCAGCTTGCAATCGAATAGTTTTCTACCGACATGTTCTATTCTGTCAAAACTGTGCGCTCGATGAGAACCCAAATTAATCTATTCGTTTAAGCTTTGTCCCATGTGGTATATTGACTGGCCACGAAGCAAAAGACAGCAATTAAGATCTTAATTACTAGTATTCTATTTGTCTGCACCATCAAGTTTTTATATGAAGCTAAAAACTAAGTTGTGTTTGGTTGGGGGAGAAATGAATGGAATGAGTGAAATTAAAAGAAAACAATGATAATTCAAGGAAATATTTGGCAAAAAAAAATGAGAGAACGTAAATTTGTTGTGAAGAAAATAGGCATGGTATGAAATGGAGCATTTCTTCTTAAATTGGAGGTTGGAACTCTAGTTTATGTTGTTAGGAATGTAATAGAGGTAGGAATGAAATTTTTAAACATTTTTAAACATTAACCCACATTATAGTTTAAATTTCATGCTGAATCGCGCTTTTCACTGGGAGAACAGCGGACTTAAATTGCCTAATAAGAAGAAGAAGCCTTGTCTGTTGCTCAAGTTATATAATCTTGCATTATCTTTCACTGAGTACTAAAAATTAGAGGGAAATGTCCCCATTGCCAAGCAATAGGGAACAAGAGTATTAATCAAGGGAACGATCAGAACACATCTTGGCTAGCACGTTCAGACCTAATTTAATAGTCCCAAAATACTTGGCACTTGGCACAACTTCATTGTTTACTCAATTCAACATATACTATCGAACCATGATCTCAGGAACATCTAAAGATAGGATTTAACAGTCCCAAAATACAATTTACTGGGCACTTGGCACAACTTCAATGGTTAATCAACATATACTATCCAACTCCATGCCCTTGGGAACACCTAAAGTGTCTTGAACATGCCTATTAGTGAAGGCACCCCTAACACATGTACAGGCCGCCTCACATATATTCAATAAATAAAAGCGAGACATAACAAAATAAGTATAAGCGTATATATAATTACATTAATTTCTGTTCAAAAAAGTACAAAATTTTGAATTTATCCATAAATTATATAGATTTGACAGCCTTCTTGGCACCTCTATTGGGGGTGCTCTTAGGAATTGTCTCAAAATTATACTGTTTGGCCAGATTAATTTACATGTCGCATTTTAATCTTCATGTTTTGTACCCAAATCAAATAAACCAACACTAAATAACAAAGAGAAGAGCAGCACTTTCAATGAACAAAACGAAACCACCAAATACAGTAAACCTTTCTGATTTTGATATTAGATACACAAGTGAAACACAAGCTAGCCGGTTTAAAAGTTAAAATCATATTTCAAGTTGAACATTGGATTGTGGCTAAGCAGATAAAGTCAAAAACTTCTCCGGTAAACTCCATATTTGCATCCACTATCTGTGTATCAATAAAGAAACTTAATGTCATTATAGAATAAAATAAGATATAACATAACACTAGTGTTTAATACACAACTAGGCCACAGACATAGTGTAGATAGCACATGGTGACAGGTTAAAACAATGTGTAGCTCACAATAAGCAGACATTAAAAGATAAAAAACATCCAAGTAACTAAAATAGACAAACTTGAACCAGTGATCTACATAACAGAATCTTTACATCATAAAATTAGAAGGAAGCACTCGTTGATAGTTAAAAAGACTACAACTCAACATCCCATCGTTCATACATATATGAAGACGGTAGGTTAAATCATGGTACACATCTACAGGAAAACATATGGATACAGGTTACTAGGGCTATGCATATTAAAGACAAACAAGTAGGACCAAACATTCCCAAGCCTAAAGACCAATAACCATAGATAGTCCAAAAAGCAACAAAACTGAAAAGCAGAGATCCCCCAAGCTACACTACCAAAGATATGAGTTATTGCAACAAAATTATTGCAAATGAAACAATAACTCGACTTGGTGCCACAAAATTTATGACGTTGCATTTTATGTTCAGGTCAAAACTCTGATAACATTGGATCCATTATTCATCTTAAAATCCAACTAGTCGCATGAAATTAAAAGTTCAGGTGCAAGGGCACTAAAAACATTCGATTCACGTGCAGACATGGCAGGCCTGTGGGTGGATTCTGTAGGTTAGAGAAGAAAGAAGCTACATCAAGTGTGCAAGAGTTTGGAGTAACTCGGTTACTGCCCCCACACTAACTTCATTAATTTCCACAATGAACCATATCAAGGGACAGAAACTCTAGAAACAGGAATAGCGGTTGTATTATTTTGAATTGCCTCTTACGGAAATTATTTTAGAGGAGAAAATCAATGAGTAACACTACAAACACATAAACATAAACATCAGCAGATGGCTGATAAAGAATGGAAAATATAGACTATATAATATTTGATAATAGTAGCAACTAGATGAAAACACAGAAATGAATTATTGAAGTACTCATTCTGCCAGATTGTGAAAGATGCATACCTCACTTGGGGTTCCTGAGGACAATGATCACTGAATCACCTCGAAGAAACATCTTGCTAATAAACCTGTCTTTGTTAACCGGAAGAGATTTCTTCTTGCCTTTACCAGCCTTCGGAAGCTGAGTGTAAAAAAATGGCAAATGTTAATGACAACTAATATTATATTATGCATATTTAACAACAGATAACAACACAATTTGTATAATGTAAAAACAAACCTCTGTCCACATCTCCCTAACATTTTCTAGCACCATGTTGCAGTGTCGGTCAAAAGCTCTCACACGACCAAGAAGCTTCTTGTTGTTACGGCAGTTAATAAGGACCTAAATGGGCACAATAAAAAGGTAATTTATCAAAGCATACAAGCATACCTAATCTGTAGATATCACTACAGTGAAATATCTAGATCTGTTGCTAATATATCATTTATGGAGCTCCAATAAGCAGAAACCGAAGGACCCATACCTGTGTGTTATTTTTAACACTCATCATCAGCACAGAAAGTGGCCCTGTGTGAAACTCTTCTTCCTCGTTCTTTGCCTATAACAGTGAGTATAACATGTAAGATATAATTAACTCACAAAATACAAGCAGATAACAGATAACATATTTAGCAAATGATATGACAAACATTTAGGCCCCTATTAGCATAGCACCAACTTAAATAATTCTCACATAGCAAAAGATATAAAACTAACGTGCACCCACATAAAAGCAAAACACAATATACTCGTATAATTATACCGACATACCACAAATAAGAGATGGTTTTTTGGAACAAATTAGAGTTTCCAATGTTTCAATTTTGTGTAAAATTAGATGTCTGACTTTATAGAGATTACGGGTGTTTAGTGTAGGAAAGCAGATTACAATAGGGATGAAAAAAAAAACAGAAATACTCAATAAAATTTATGGTACACAAAATTTGAAAACTACACTCTAGGTAATGAGATAAGCCGATGCAACTAAATACTACATGTTGTATAATATAATATCCAGAACTAGTCCAAGCTGCACCCTTGTCAAAAGAATTTGTCTTGTGTCTAAATGATTCTTGCGTATATATTTGGCCAAAATGTAGGATTTTTAATTTACTTTGTTCACATAGCACTCTGTGCGCCAGGTGGTGCACCCATCCACACTCTGTGCGCAGTACGGCACCCAACAGCTGGACCCGTGCTTTCTAGTATATTACACAAACATATATATGATTACATAATATATGTGTGTGTGTGTGTGTGTGTGTGTAATTGTTCGCCTAATATATTGACAAAGAATAAAACAGGGCAGAAAATTGTTTTATATATTTTTAAATATGTTATCTGACTAGTAAAGTGCGCTGCCTCTTTACATAGGAATACAAGGGTGTTCAGTATAACCAAATATAATAATGATCCGAAAACCGATTCGATCCGATCCAAGAATGATCCGGAACCATAATTTTACCGAAAATAATCCGAAATAATAGATCCGATAATGACCCGTAATAGATCAAATCCTAATAAAATATTATACAAACTGAATATGGCTCAAACTAAATTATAGACCCTAAGTGAATTTCATACATACAAGCTTATGATTCATTACTCACAAGTACATTATACATTTATACATAATCTAGAAGTATATTACATGCATCCGTAAAATAAAATATTGTATATTATATATTTACATATAAATTTTATTAAAATTTATTTTTATTTTTATTTGGCCCTCAAGATTTTTTTATAAAATTCTTATATTACGAGTATTCAGTGAAAAATTTCTTTTATCATATTGAACAAAGTCTGAACTGGAGAAAAATATTACTTAATCATGATAATTACTTTATTCAGTATTATTTTATTAAATTTTAATTATAATTTAACAAATTTACTTAATTATCTTTATTTAAATTCGACGATAATTCAAATTAATTTAACATTAATCCGAATTGAACATTCAAATTCAAACAAAATCTAGTTTGAAATAAGTGATCCAAATAGATCCGAACCGAATTTAATCCATTTTTTATCCGAAATTCATCTGAATTGCAATCCGATTTTAACCCAAAAAGAAGTTGTCCCAATCCCAACCGAATCCGATTCAATTTATACAAAACCGAAACTAGATCCGAACCGAATCAGATCCGATCCGAACTGAATATAAATATACTATAATCGAAAATTGATCTGATCCGAATTTAATCCGATCCGAAACCAAACCGTTTACAGGTCTACTTATATCATGCATGATACCATGTTTTTCTTACTTGTTTTGTCATGTTCTCTAACCAGCAAATATTGTTGGATAGTAGGGTTTGGAGCAAATGGTGGGTCACAGGTTGAGGGTTGAGTTAAAGGTCCGAATTGATGTTTAAGGGTTCTTGAATAGGAAGAAGATGGTTGACTCGCCAAAGATTTGATAGCGTTTAGTTTAAACACAAAACAGCATATTATCAATAACAAAAGTCTACCGTATCTACAAGAATCAATAATAATAAATATAATTTGCTATTTCTAGAATAATCTAACTAATGGGCTTCCAAAGCCTGAATTAATGTTCGACCCAAGTTTGTTTGTGATTCTTTATAGGTTTTACATCACCCACTATTAATATTTAATAGACTTGCTTAAAAGTGTCGATCAACTTTCTTTCAAGAAGGTTCTCGAGAAATCTTTTAGAATATATCCAACGTCGTGGAGGCGTGTGGCCAGTGCTTAAAGAGTAAATAATGAAAATTGGACTCGTTTAGTTTCTAACAACTCCAAATCAATTTCTCCCCATATTATAAATTCACCATGATACTATGTCAGAATCTGTGTTTAAGAAGTAAGAGAACAGTAATTGAAGATGGCGAATATCATTTAGGAAGAACATTTCATCAGAAATGATATTGGTCAAAAGTAGATGTAGCAGCCTTACCCACAGTCAAAAGTGGGTAGCCTTTGTATCCACCCTCCTTTCTAAAATATTGTTGTGCATTTAATACTCAATTGCAGAAGGGACTGCCTGTTGATATAGAAATACCAACGTGATCTCTAAGCTTGCTACAATAAATATAATGTCATGCCGATCTACAAGGATTTATGTTAAGATGGCATTCGTGTTATAGTAACACCTGTAGTGCGTGTATATATTAAAAAATTACTTAGTCTAAAAAAACTTTGAAGCTTTGCTTGCACCATGTCCACTACGATAAGGTTCACAAAACAATATGACAAGGAGGCAACAATCACATATTCCTCTGATACAGCTCTAAACATCAATACATTCATCATAATTCAAATATAAAGGATAAACATAATTATATAGTGAGAGAACTTACAGGGACATCCTCATCCATTGGTCGACTGCAAGGCAATAAAAAAAGTAAAAGATAGTTATAAACATAACCCCGACATAGAAAAACAATTAAATGCATTCATATTAAACTCATATAAAGAAAATAAGGTAACTTTAAAACACGTCTTAACTTAAATATATCACAACTACAAACATCTTCGGCTATATTCCGTGACCACAAATGTTCCTAGTGACCTATGTTATTCGAATGCTTCGGCCCCGATTATCATCCTACCATGTCAGACCTCAAACACACTGACAATTCAGGGTCAGATTCCTGGACAAAATTTAGATACTCAGACCAACAATAAGAGACTGAACCGAGAATTCGAGGAGAATATAGAAGAAGATTCTGCCTTTATAATGATGTAAAGATGTGAACTGATATTAAAAATTCACTACAACAAATTAAAGGAATCCATTTTAAATTTTCAAAATCCTTTCAAGAAATCATATTTAATTGTATGATATACAATTCAATATAATTTTCATTAATAAATTATGCATGTGTGCACTAATTGATGCGGAACAAGGAATCAATAAATCATTTGTATATATTATATTATTTTATTTAGGAATATAATTAATTGTAATTGATTCGTTATTTTATTTATATTATTAGGAACATTCCAGAATATAGTAGTAGGATAAAAAAAAGATTTGTTTCCTTTAGTTAATTATGGTAGTAGATATAGATAAATACTTAGTTTTCTTTTCATTAGGAAATTACTTGGCTTCCAAGTAATAATTTATATATATAAACTCTTGTAATCTTTAATTATTGGATAAAGTTGAATAATATGAATTAAGTTTGAGGATTTATTGTGTTTTTGCTGATTTTATGCGGAGATGGACCATTACCCCTTGTTTCTATCCTTTCCTCACCCTTGTCTAGCATCAGGTGGTATCAAGAGCCACCGTTTTTCTATACAGCCACCATCAGCACCAGCAAGCCACCATCAGCAACCACCAGCAGCAGAGTCCCTACTGTTTTTAAACTTGCTCCCACTACCCTACACTTAAGCCTTCTGTCAAATGTGTCCTTAAATATCCGCCTCTGAATTTTCTAGAAAAATTCAAATCAGCCCCAACAGTTTGTCATAATCTACAAAACATGTCTTCTTATACAGATCCTCAAGTACTCAAGGTTCAAGTTTGGCAACTTGATGGATTACTTTGTGGCATTGAAGGCATCCTTAAACAATCATATAATTATTGGACAGCCATTGATAGATACAAAGAACTGAAGATAGAACGTGAACAATTGTATGATGAGTATGAAAAATCTATGAGTACAAACATGAATCTCTGGGCAAAGTGATGCATCAAGTTGACTAAACACATAAAATCTTGTATTATAGAGGAATCAAATGTGACAAGATGAGAACACTTTTGGAGATGATGATGAACTTATTTGTCATCAAATCGTTGATGTTCCAATATATGGGTACAAGTTGGTGAAGTTAAGATCATACATGATGATATTAATGATTCAAAGTCACTTTTTGAAAATGTCAAAGATGTTAAAGATAGTTTTCAAACAATTCACATTGACTTTGTTATTTCCCAGTGGTTTTGCGAAGTCAAACATGTAAATGATATATATCTCAATGGTTTCCAAAAGTTCATGTTCACCTCCAAAAGTTCATGTTCACCTCAAATGGAGTCCTGTTCCAGGATTATAGATTCTTCTTCACTATAAAACGCATGGTCGAGCTTTCTTCAAAGGAGAGGAGAATGATGTGGAACAAGGAATTAATAAATTATTTTATTTAGGAATGCAATTAATTGTAATTGATTAGTTATTTTATTTATATTATTATGAACATTCTAAATCATAGTAGTAGAATAATAAAAGGATATATTTCCTTTAATTAATTATGGTAGTAGATATAAATAAGTATTTAGTTTTCTTTTAATTACTTAGAGCAAGTCCAATAATGTCCTAGTTGGTTACCTATAAATATTATAAAATAATGAGTCCTAGTAATTTAATTAATCATTAGGATATGTTAACTCCAACAATATTCCCTATATTCATTACCTATTATAATAATAATAATAAATTTGAATCTAACTACTCTTAAAAAAGAGGGAAAAGAAAAAAGAGGGAAATAATTTTTATTCAAAGAAATGAAATAAGGGATGGCTAGAGGATCCCTAAAAATAGGGAATGACTAGTGAATTTGGGGATGTCCTAGTGCTTCAGGGAATCACCACTGGGATACTGTTGGAGGGCCACTTTATGCCACATTCTATATTTTTGAGCTTAAGAGCTCATTTAAGAAAGCCGTTGGACTTGCTCTTAGCTTCCAAATAATAGTTTATCTATATAAACTCTTGTAATCTTTAATTGTTGCATAGAACTACTAATGGGATTGGTTCAAGGGATTTATTGTGTGTTTTGCTGATTCTCTCCGGAGAGAGGCCATTCCCACTGTTTCTACCCTCTCCCCACCCTAGTCATGCATCACTAATTGAACCAAATATATAATCCAATATAAATTTTATTAATAAAACTACATAGTCCACCATGTCGCCAGTTTAAATAAGACAATCATGTCAATCTTATATCTTAACATCTACTAAGTTAATCACAGCTACAATACCATCCTTTCTCGAATAACCAGAACACAAATTGTCGAATATTAACAGAATAACTCCCTAAGAAAATTATAATCTGAAACACAACGAATTCCAATTTTTTATATAAACAATAGTGTGTGTTCTTAATAACAGCCTACAAGTATTTTCAAAAATTAAACAGTAATATACAAACAAACATACCTCATCTTTGTCACTCGCAATGTCGAACCCCTAGAAAGCACAGAAGAAAAGATTAGACACGATATTAAAGCAAAAGCAATAATAACATTTGAATACGATGTATATAATTAATTAGTAATAATACATAAAGATATGCAGAGACGATATGAGAGTTAGGGTTTGGTACCTGTGTGTGAGCGGTACAAGTTGTTGAATGCTTTCCAACTTTACTCCCCTGAATTAGCATTAGGAATAGGCGGATAGCGCTTATATTGAAAATTCAATTGTGCTTTACAAATGAGCCCTACACATATATTTATTTAATTGTTGTTTGAAATATTTATTTATTTTGGTATGGATAAACTATATATTATGATTTATAAATATTAAATGATTATAGTTATAAAATTACGTCAATTTATGTTAGCCATGTTAGAAATTTAGTGGTTTGAGAAAAATTAGAGAATTGGACTAAAACAGAGATTTTACCAAATGAATTATCTAATACAAGTATTTGGCAGTTAGTGGATTGAGTCTCGTAATTTTGAAAAAATTATTTTTAAAGTTTTTTAATTAGAGAATTGGGGTAGTTTAATAAAATTACTATTTTATCCTCAACACTATTTTAAATATTGTGATAAAATATGTCAATGTCCTTATTAATCATTTTATATATTTAAGTAATTATAAGCTAACAATTATTTATCAAACACTTTTATACAAACAATTAATCCAATCAGTTAGTCAAAACAGTTAATTCAATACATTTCAACTACCGTAAACCGCTAAATGTTAATTATCAAAGAGGCCGATAAATAATCATTCAAATTTTTATGTTTATTTATATATATTTGATTTATAAATTTATTAATATTTTTATATTTTAAGTTAATGAAATGTATTTTATTTAAGTATATATAAACTTTTCTGAATAAGTATCTCGTGTTTTTAATCTACCTCTTTAACATGAGAAAATATTGTGCCTAATATGTCCCTTTAATATTAGAAAGGGAGCATAACAATAACTCTGACTCTGTGGGAGAAAATGACCGGTTTACCTCAAATACAGGTCAGGTGCCCTTAATTACTATATCTCGCATCTCCTTAAATAAACTCTCACAATGAGTATCATATATTTTAAGTAACTTTACTTTCTATGCCTAACTTTTTTCTATCTACAAGTATTATAATTTTATTTTCTCCCTTTGATTATTTATCGTCTATCCACATGGGTGATATTAAACATGTTAGCATACCGCTGGCGGGACATTAACCTTGACAAAAAAAATGTGTTCGTAAATAGACAAAGAAAAGGAAAACATAAAAAAAGGTTCTCTACTCATCACCAGTAATAAGTCTTATATATACATTGGTTTGTAAAGGTCGGATTTTAATCATGCTATTGAAGTTATAAGCAAATATTTGTCAAATCCAAGACGAAAACACTAGGAAGTAGTTAATTGGACTCTTAGATATCTAAGGGGTACTTTCGGGTTATGATTGAAGTATAAAAATGCTGAACAAATTTTGAAAGGTTTTACTGATGCTGACATGGATGGACATCCATATGAGATGAGGTCCACGTCAAGGATACTTTTCACTGTTCCGGGAAAGTTGTACCATCGCAGTCCAAGTTGCAAAAGTGTGTTGTATTGTCAACAACTGAGTCACGTATAATATATTCTATTTGTGAAGCAAGCAAGGAGATGGTTTGTTTAAAGCGGTTTCTCTGAGAATGGGGTATGAAGCAAGACAAGGTAAAGCTATACAGTAAAGGTCAAATAGTATGGCAAAAGTGCAATTGACTTAAGTAAATATGCTACTTGTCACGGTCGTACTAAGCATATCAACGTACGTTCCCGTTGGCTACCATTGGCTACGGGATTAGGTTGAAGATGGAGTTATACAACAAAGAAGATACACATAGATAAGAATAACATGTTCAGATCGTGTTCGTGCCTGATTAATTAAAAGAAGTATGTGCTCAAGGAATGGTTGCTCTGTGCTTTTAAAGTATAAGCCTATGTTTTCTTATATCAATTGATTCGGTTGCTCTGTGCTTTTAAAGTATAAGCCTATGTTTTCTTATATCAATTGATTCATTTTATGTCATATCTTAATATGTTACACATTATGTCGTAAGTGCTATATATTGCTTGCTATTGTACAATTTTTATAAACCTGTCGTGATTAATAGAGTATAATAACATATCATCAGTTGATGTTTTAGAATGATCTCAGTTTATATTAAAATGTTACATGAAGGCACTAATGAAGCAATATATGGAATAAGATATATTTTGAATTGTAGTGAGATCCATATATTGTAACAAGAGTTGCTGTAATATTTGGAAACAGGTGCATCTGTTCCTTTGCAACAATTTTGTTGGACAATCTACTCTACAGAGATCTATATCCACTTATGGTATCTTACATGTCAAGAACTCTTCCTTGGATCATTTTAAATATAAATATCACAAGGTATATAGTTTTCCTTAGATCATGTTAAATATAAATATCACACAGGTATAAAGTTTCCTATAATATAAGTCTTCCATGCTAAGTCTGCATCGGGGAATCATGGTGTGTTTGACTTCCTTTCCGCCCACAGAGATATCTCCCAGCCAAGAGCTTTTTCTGTGGCTTCTGTCCAGGTATGCTTCTCGGTGATTTAGCAGTGGTGCCTTTTTCAGGGCTACCACTTTGTTGTGGATTCTTGGCCAGCAACTCTGTGCAGTAATCTCCAGACCTTTTGTCTAACCAGGCGGTGATGTCTTTAAATACAGTCTCAATGTTATTATCCGTCTCACCTGCTGTCAAGCCGTGCCACATTCCTGGATACAGTTTCATGGTTTTGTCAAAACTACTAGCTAACTCATATAATGCTCCACTTACATTGGGATCAGTTACTGTATCTGCCTCCCCATGAAATACAAAAAAAGGTAGTGTCACCTGCCAAGACACAGTATATCCAGTATTTAGAACTGAGACGGTGAGTTATTTCTAGCAAGCATAGTGGATACCTCTTCTCTTGATAACAAGAGTTTGAGGGTTTAAATCTGAGTGGAAGCGTGTGTGCTTGTATCATTTAAGGGTCACCTATCAAAACCTGCTTGCCTTTGAAAAGAAAAACAGCTACAAGTCATGGTTAAGTTAACTTGCAAGTTACATCCCTATTAATTGAACACCATAGCTGGAGTATGGGACTATGTACTTGTGTAAATTGTGATTGTATATACTTGAAAGTAGTTGGCATCTACTAAACATGACATGCAATTAATAGAAACCAGTCGAAGGGTATTCTGGATTGTTTCATATAGTCTGAAGGTAGGTGAAATATTAAATTCATACTACCAATCTAGTGTTCATTGTAAATAGGACATAAATTAAAGTCTTGGCAAAGTCTGGAAAATGGGAAACACAGTCACATGCTTGACATTACTGCAGGACCCCAAGCACAATCTATAGAGTAAATGCAGAATATAGTTGGTTTTAAGTGGAGGTCACACTCGCATCTATTAAGTAAAATCTTCAAACTACTACTAGAGAATATGGTTGTAACATTCAATGAACAAATAGAGATTCTTTTGTTAATTCAAACTTAATATTACTCCCTCTGTTTTTTTATATTTGTCATTTGACCGCATAGTTAAAATAATTATTTTTTTAAATTTTTTTTTTGTGAATTTTAGTATAAGTTATATGTTTTTATTCAGAATTTTTTTTTTGAAAAATAATTATTTTAATTATACGGTCAAAGCACTTTGAGATGTGTGCAGAAAAGTCAAACGTCAAATAAAAAAAACAGAGGGAGTACTTTTTTACCTCATTCCTGATTTCTTCACGTGTATTTTACATGCACGTGATGATGTATTCACAGAAGGAATCTGTTAAAAAAAAAAAGAAGGATCACAGTAATGAGGACCTCACTCAAGCTATCCTCAAGATCCATGCTAGTTCGGAGCATTTCTAGAGCTGTCTTTAGTCGGGGTTTGTCTTGGTAGATAAGTCTATTACCACGTATCTGCACATTAAAGAGAAAAAGAGATCAAAGATTTGCAAGTACAAAGCTACTTTCTATTTATTGCAATTCACCAAGTTTTTTATTATATAATCTTAACCTCTTCCCGCTTAACAGGGTCCTTGAAAGCTGCGTCAATAACATCCTTTGTGGGAACTATTTTCCACTTGGGTATAATATCTTCTAAAGTAGTTAACATGCTCACTACTACTGGATGTGGCTTCACCTTTTCGGATATCTGAAAAAAAATTGTTCTTTAATGTCAATCAAAAAACATAACCAATGTCATTGTTATAACTTAAAAGAGTAAACTGCAAAATAATTGTATGTTACACTACAGTAACAAGAAAAATGTAATACAGCACCGACCTTGCACATTGGAGCCACAAGAACTGCCCCATGCCAGAAAGCAGGATCCTTCCTATGAATAAGTAGAGCCACAGCACCTCCCATTGACTCTCCATACAAAAACCTCTTCTTATCTTTGTACTCCTTCTGCCCTGGTGTCCATACAAACAGTTTTCACCATTAATTTACATTTTTGCTTATTCTAGGTTGGGATTTTACTTTATTATTAAGTCGAATCAAATGAGCTTCAGATTTTAGTCAATAATTGATATCCTTGTTGTGCTTCCCACCATTGTACATAACAATCCTTGTTTACTTATAAATATGTTCTCTGTATATGTGGCTTTGTGAAAACAAGAACTACAGTCAAATAAATAAACCACATCACTTAAACTTTGTGGACTAGTGAACTAATTGTTTGTTGGGTAACTTACCGCAAACCGATTTAAAGAAGTCGCTGCAGTCATTGACAATGTTTTCAAATTTCTTGATGTAACAACGAGCTCCTCTGGATTGACCATGTCCTTCATAATCAATTCCCACAACAGCATACCCGTACTTAGCCAACCTTGTCCCACAACCTTAAATTTTTAGGCATCAAGTTGTGATTAGTTGAGCCGCAAACACAATTTATATCTTGAGGGACAATTGCCAACTAATAAGCTTAGGCTATGGACTAATATATATTTAAATGCGAGGATAAATTATATTTGAGTATCTGAATTCATAGATAAGTCAAATATGCAATACAGAACTTCTGTTGATTTCTGAAGAACCAATAGAAGACATTTTCCTACTCTTTAACAAACTTCATATAACATTATCTTTAATTAAGCTACTAAACAAATAATCCCTACTAGAGAATAGGGATACCCTCCCTTCTTGGTAACAAGATTGATATCCATTGAGACATGAATCTGATGATATTTGAATTTCAGCAGTTGATCGGCCATTACCAAAATTACAACCACCAAGTAAATACATGTTGTTTCGACAGAATCACTAATTATTCGTAGTTTCTGGCTAATTGTGTTAAAGATCAATAGTAAAATTCTAATACTAAGCCTAGATACAAATGTGTTTTTGACAAATAAATTTTGACAGTTAAATTATGGTTCAATGAATATATTCATCAATATATGTCTAGGAATTGCAAGTTGAATGGAAGAATGGATGTGGGGGAAAAAGATGATAAATTTATTGTTACAGGTAAGAAATAAAAGCCACACACCAACCACTATAGTAATATTAGTATAAGAGGAGAAAAGCAATTAATGAAGAAATAAATTACATCGGAGTTGGTTTTTACTATGCCGGACTTGGTTATGCACTGTGCACATTTTATCTTACTCTTAATAAAATGAAGAGCATCTCCGGTAGTATTAGCTAAATTATTTTGCTCCAATAATGCTAGCTAAATTAGCTAGCCATGTGGTTATTTTACTTCGATTTCTATATATATTCTCTCACAAGAGGAAGATGAACAAGAGACGGAGATAAATATAGAATACTAAAGCAGAGAGGTACAAAAACTAAGCCATAGATGACTTAAAAATTTTGAATGGCTAAAATTTTGCATAGCCAGGCCATAGCATTGAAGTTGTTAAATAGCTATGTCTTTACAATTTAAAAAGACAGATTGCTACTTGCTTGGTAGAATGAGCACATTAACAAGGCACTCCTTATTAACAAAGTTTCCTATTTTAGACTAACATAAACCAGACTTGATTAAGACATGAAATTCGCTAATGAAACAATGAACGAACCTACATTACTTTGCGTGTACACATTTTAAAGAAGCTTATTTCATTCAAGTACTTCAACCCTCTTCTACAAAAAATACCAACTACAATGAGCAAATAATCACTAGGCATTATTATGGAAAAAGTTAACTGGAATCGGAAAGACAAGTGAAGGCTTATATCTACCTCTCATGAAATCACTGCATTCCATGCCATACCCTGCTCCACATTACGAAAAGGAAATTAGAAATAAACTAGCAGAGATTAGAAGAATGCGAAACTTGTTAAATACAGGGAGAGAATAAAGAATGAAAACCATGGCAAAGGAAAACGAGAGCTTTCGGAGACGATAAAGGCAGCCATCTGCAAGTAAAAAGCCAAACCCCTCTAGAGTTTTTTACATATTCCTAGTGACACATAACCATGATTAATAATTTACACATACATGCATTCAGCATAAACCATATATGTGTGGGTTACATCTTATTAAAGGATAAAAAATTGATACAAGAGTCATTACCCCATAATATTCCACATCCATTGGCATAATCACCAAAAAAAAACACAGCCCAGTAGAGTAGAAAATGTCACTGCAGCCAGGAGAAGTGAAAGACTCTGAAGGCTTGAGGATGTTTGTGACATGTGAATGAAAGAGAAGTTTGCTCTTTTTTTTCCTTTAAAGAACTAGACTGCTCAATACTTTGTGGACTTGCAGTGTATACAGTACTTTGTTAGTTGGCATTCATTACTTTGAAATTAGGGAGTTACTCTAATGGTCATGAGGTGAGGTCATAAATGATGGGTACTTTACCTGCATGCAGCAGCAGCATTGATCCAGGGTTCTAGAATCCGGACTATGGAGTGTATATAGTAATGGGCCCGGTTCAAATGACAATTGTGACGAATTTGAATAACATTTCTGTAAAAATTATTGACTGTTTCTAAACAAAAATAAATATATTTGATATAGAAAATACTGTTACTTGAAATTTATAATTTTCTAATTTTTTTAATAAAACTGTTCACAACACAAATTAATTACAATAAGCAACATTTGTTTTCCTAGTTATGCAATAAATAAGTTGGACTAAAGTTGTAGCTTGAACTTGAACCTTACTAAAACTTGGCTTGAGCTCGAGCTCAAACTTATTTATAATTATAAATAAATTATTAAAATTTTTATTTTATTACTTATAAATTAAAAAATAATTGTATTTCAAAATTTTTTAATTGACGAGATCAAGTAAACTAGACTCAGTTTAAATTACAACTCAAAATCGTTTACCAGCGTAGCTCAACTCAGCTTCGTGATCGACTGTGGAAAGCCAGTAGAAGATAAGATAATGGACATAGCGTGTCTCTCGAGAAGTTTCTACAGGAGAGAATTAAGATTGCTGGCTTGGCAAAGCTGGTGCTCTCGAAGATTACTGTTGTAGGATCACTGTCATTTCTGACGGTAACTTCTCCAAAAGGTAATTTCAGATTCACTTAATTGCTTTCTATTTATGTTAATACGGAGTATTTCCGAATGTCTTGGCGTTGGGATAGTTTGCAATTGCATATATCTAAATCTCAACACCAAAGGCTTGATAAAATATTGTGTGAGACTCAATCATGATCTAGCATGGAGGGGGACCTTGGGACATTGAAACATTGGAGAATGAAGTCAAGAAACTGATTGAAATAGAACCTACAAATACAGTGGAGCCTATGCACTTCTATCAAATGGGAATGCAAAGTTGCGTGATTGTGAGGATGTGGGGGAATGCACAGGATGTCAGTACCTTAAGGAGACAAAAGGAATCAAGAAACTTCCTGGCCTCAACTTGGTGGAGCTGCATGTTCAATGTTGTAATTATGTGTGTGGTTTTGTCGGAGACGAGTCTTAACCGGACACGAGGAAGTATATATCATGGTTTAATTAGCAGATAATGAACTGATTAAATTTGGAACAATGTAAGCAACAATAGGGACTAGTACTGCTAATCTTGGATGAAGAAGCAGAAGAGGGTACATTTGCTTTTACAATTCATTTTTTTTAGATGTCTTATTCATTTCCTAATATTTTTTTAAAATATTATATTTTCTTTTAATATACTTAGCATGTTTGAAAGTTTGGATTTTATTTGAAATTCTGAATTTGTTCAAATTATATGTTTGGATAATTAAAATCATTTGAATTTAATTTGCATTTCATTTGAAATCCAACACATTCTAATATAAATTTTGAGAATTTTAAATGACAATTTCACGTTATTATAAATCCATCATTTGAAATGAATTTCACATTATCAAGTATTATCTTATTTTCTCCTCTCTCCTTACTTATTTTTTTCTCTTCTTAATTTTAGCGTCAATTTGGCAAGATAGGAGTATAAATGTAAGAGTAATGCTAGATGTCCCGAATTGGATCCCAAAATAATTCTCAAATTACACATAACATCCTTTTATTGGTGGTACGCATATTACTGCCCGCGAGCTCTATATTATTTTTAAAGAAATGACCAATAACAGATTGATATCTCATGATTTGAAAAATATTTTAGTAACAGATTTGAGATAATTCCAAATTACACATAATATCCTTTTATTGGTGGTGCGCATATTACTCCATGAAATATAGATACAGTATATTAAAAATATACACTGGCCCCTCTCTGACTCTGTATGGTTCTTCCCCAATAAAACTACATGTTCAAGTCTAAACGATTATTCTAGCTACTTCGTTAGAGTTTTACTTTAATCTAATTTTTTTATATAATTTAATTAGTTATTTCTTCGCTTCATCTAGTTATTGACATTTAGATAAATTACAGTAAATATTTAAAAATATAAATTACCTCCTTTAATGGCCTATATCTCAACTAATTTTAAAACTATCTTCAGTGGATAACATTTAATAATGTAATTTTTACCCTATTTTAATGTTAAAATGATACCATTTATTAAATTAATTCTAATGAACTTTACTATGTTTCACATTATGAGGAACTTGTTGTACATGAAGATAAAATAATCAAACTTCATTTCAGTTTATCCATGACAAAAACTAAGTTTAGTGTTAAGAAAATACTTTTATAAATATATTAATATAATTATCTATAATTATGATTTATTAAAAATAATATTAATTAATTTTTGTCTGCAGTAGAAAGATTAAAAAATTAATTAGAATTGAAAAAAACTAGAAAATAAAAGATATAAAAAATTATAAAGTTTTTATTTAACGTCTTTATAACAGTTTATAATTAATTTCCTATATAATTTTGTATTAATAAAATAAATATTATTATTAATCTTACATGGCGAATATTATACATAATCGGTATAAATTGTGAAATTTCAACCATCCAAAATCATTAGATAAAATTATAATTAATCTCATCGTATTGGCTAAATTTTTCGAATCTCTCAAAATTTGTAATAAAACTATACATATAAATTTAATTATTATAATCAACTCATTGGAACATATTACCTTATAAATCCAATAAATTTTAACTAATTATTATTTTATATTATTTTAACTAATCATTTTTAGCCAACCGCATTGAAGAGCTCTTGGACATGCAATCTATTTAGGCCTCGTTTGGTTCGTCAACTTTTGAATTAAGTAGGAACTTGAACTTCTAAGTTACATCATAAAGTTATAAGGTAATTAAAATATTTGTATTTGTTTATTATTATGTAACTAAAAGTTATATAGTTAATTTTGGTAAGTGATTAATATTTTTATATTTGATAGCTATGTAATTTGCGGTGAACATAGTGAACCTAATTAACTAATACATCATTAAACACTACTAATACACTATCAAAATTTAAGGAACAGACTAAGGCCCCGTTTGGTATTGTTGTTGCAGACAGTTACAACAGTTTTTTGCTGAAAAGCTGTTAGAAAGGTGTTTGGTAAATTATAAAAGTTATTATGTGAAAAAACGTTTTTAGTCTAAATTTGTTCTTAGCAAAAGCATGTCCCCCCATCTTTTGAAAAAAAATGCTTTCAACTTTTGCAGGAAGTAGTTATCAGTTTCATCATCAAACATTCCCAAAAACATTATTTTTATATATTATATCCTAAAATATGCGTAACTCAAAAATTTACCAAATAATCATCTGATTTTCCTGACAGCACTTTTTCCACTAGCATTTTTTCTCACAGCACAACAGTTTTCAACAACACTCACAAACAAAGCCTAATACCCATGTTTGCCTACTTATAAGTCTTATCTTATGTTAAGGCTTCATTTGTTTTGATATTACATAGCTATGTAACTTGAATTATCTTGGAACTTAATTGGATTACCATATTTGGTTAGTTGATTTTTAAATTTTACAATGAACTTCTAATTCCAAGGTATTTAAAGTTACACCAAACATGGAAATTTAGTTATCTTGCTAGCCCGTGATTTTTTCAAGTTAATAGTAGTTACATTATAAATTTAATTGATTTAATTTACCAAAAATAAGTATATAACTACTAGTTACATAGTGATGAACCAAACACTTATATTTTATTTTCTTTGAATCCATAAATTGTAACTTAGTTCCATGGAAGTTAAAAATACCTATATAACACTACAAAATCGTTAAAACAAAGGCCTAAATTAAGTTTTTACTTTATCATTCGAAGTCACGTAGTCACATACTAATATATAAAACACGTGTGCATAAATATTTTTACTGGAAAAGAAGCTTTGCTATAAATTATTTTTAATAATAAAACATAATTTTCATTTAAAAAATATAGGATTGGACCAACTAAATAGATAAAAAAATATGATATGATTATAATTTATCTTATAAACTTAATATATTAAATTTATTGTTTATAAGATTTCAGTTATTGAAAAAAAACAAGTTGAGCAATAAAAAACTTTAATTACTCAAGTAGATTTTATTTTATTAATAAATTAAAATACTAACTGGTTTTATAAAAAATTTATTTATTATTTAAAAGTTCGTTTCATATTGAAACAAAAAATTTAATTAATATATATAATATTATTATTTTTATAATTAATTATAGAGAATAAAGTTCCTGTGATTATCTCAGGGAAATTATCTAAGGTGCTAATATTTTTTAGTGTGAATATTTTTATAATTGTATATAATTCTATGTAATTATAATAATACTTCCGTGTATTTATATAAGATTTTTTTATAATCTTAGGAAATTTACGTGAGATAATTTCAGAAAAATTAATCTCTTAATTATAATGTTGTCAAATAATTTAATATATAAAAAAACAATTGAGTCATATACATATCATGTGGAGGATATCATAAAGAATTACGTAAGAATAATGAAAGAAATAACAGAGAAATGAATGGGAGAGTTGGTTATTTTTTCCTAGTATATCGATTGTGTATTAGTAGATGTGTTAAGTATGTGTATCAAAATTTACTCTTGTAGTAATTACAAAAACTTTGTAACTTGGAATTGCTTTGTCAGGTTTAAAATTAATTAAACCAAACACATGCATCTAATTTATATATAAGAATTTTTAAGTACGTAACTGAGTTAATGAAAACAAATTAGGTCTTAAATTCTAAATTCGTTACGCCACTCCAAATGTGACGAACAATTAACAAACGAGGCTAATAAAATTTATAAATTTTATAAAGAATATAGGGGCCGTTTGATTCGGGACTTGTATAAGTATCACATATGAGTTTTGATCATTCCAAATGCATACATGATATTTGGTTAAAATTTTTTAATTTTAAAACTCATAACTCAAGCCCATAAAATATGAGTTTGTGATAATTTAGGAGATGTGAGTATGAGATGGGGTATGATAAATCAAATAAAAAATTTATCACTTTTCTCTTTATTTATAAAATTACATGTTAATTTTTAAAATAAAATTTTTATAACAATTTTGTTTAATATTTAATAAATAATAGTGATTTATTTTTTATATTAACTGTACATATTTTTTTATTTATTAAAAAATATATTAAATTAATAATTTCATTCAATCATTCAAATAAACGCATAATATCACCGCATCACTTTAACCCCGATTCCAACCTCATACCAATGCATAAATAAAACGACCCAATATTATTTTTTAAAAAAAATTAATTTGAAAGGATAGATTTATAAATCCCGTTTGGTATTTCTTATAATCTAATTATAAGTTGAAAAGTGCCATAATTTCCCCGTCTCCGGAGATAGAGACAACGCAAGCGGATACAATATCTGTATCCAAAAGCGATGGCAGCAATTAAACTTGAGGGTCGTGATTCATGTGCACTTTGTTGTCTCTATTTTCTACCTCATATAATATAATATAATATAACATATAGACACAAACACACCATATATCTGCTATTTATACTCCTACTCTTCCCCATTACTAATCGCTACGATAGAGCTTCACTCCGATCATTTATATACTGCTCCGGTAAGTACCTCTCTAGTTCCTGATTAATTCGATCATTCACATATACAAAACGAAATGTGTTGTTTCGAAAAAATAATTTAATCACTTGATTCACATTGATCGTGTATATATTAAGTTAATTTGTCTGGTATTGATTGATGCCACTTTTAAGTGCTGAATTGTGAGATTGAATTGCTGAGATCTGGCTAGATGGTTAGTACTTAACTGCACACCTCGATAATAAATACTTTCTGAACCAAAGAATTATATTCATTTATGAAGATTATTCAATTTTTAAGTTTTATTGCTATGTAGAATGGCTTACTAGGATCTTAAGGTTTTATTTATCGAGATAAATAAATTATGTGTTCATAATAAATTCTGGAATATTGAGGGTGTCAAAAAGTCGAATTCTAGATTTCTGCCAACTTGAACTCTAAATTCTAATGTCATGTTAAGTTACCCGTTCCCTTAAAAACTCCAAGGTGTTAGTTGAGTGACATATCAGTTATCACTAGTGCATTGGTTTACTATTGAATTCTATAAATTTATGTTGTAGCTGCTATGTATTATAAGTTTAAAACTTCCTTGAACTAAATTACTTGAGTGAAAGATAAATGATCTAGTTGAAATTTCACGATATGTTTGTAAGGGAATCCGAATTGCTTGGGTTGAAATAAGATTCCCTCAGTTATCATGTATATAGATGGTTTCTTGGGCTGCATGCTCATATTAGCAATAAGTTTCGAAATCGAATCAACTCAAACATGTAGCTTGTGATGAATTAAATTAGAATATTTAAATATGAATTCGAATCATATACAAGTGAGACATGAAAAAATTAATTTGAATGCAAATTAAATTGCGGGAGTAGTTAAGAATTCGAATAGAATCTAACCTTGTGAATGTTAGTAAATATTCTACTCAGGTTCACCCCTATCTGATGTTAGTATCATGTTAGAAACTTTCACCCAAACATAATATAAAACTGAAGATGTCACTAGTGTTACGGTTGAAAATACGATTTTCTTGATTAATGTAGTGCTAGTAAGTTTGCTTTCTCTTGATGCTGTTTCTCGTCATAGATTAGGCATCAAAGATTTGTAAATGTTTTACGTGCCGAGCTTAAGGTTTAATAGAGAACATAAGATTCTGTGGATTTTATGACTGCTCTTAAAAGTCGTATGATCCAAAATAATGCCTAACCTCTCCAGATTTTTACGTACTCCATTTATATAGGGATCAAGTCAACGTAGTTCTAATTGGTTTCTAACTCATTTCCAATTTTTTCGGAACAAGTTAACGTATTTGTATCAATGTCTTCTATTATAGTAGAGTCCTAAAAAGGAGTGAAATCTTGACGATTGGATGAATATATATCCGATATTTTCGGATATAAACCACCACAAATATGTAGTGATTTCGTATATAACAATGTACGAAAGTGTGGTTGACTATGTCATCGAGTATCGCTGATTATGTCTTCTATAAAAGCTAAATTTATAGAAATATTGTTAACAATGTCAGTGATCGTTGACTATGTCAACCATCCTTAACTACATCAGCGATTGTTCCATTTCATTCAATATATCAATGATTATGTAACCGACGATTAATTATCAAGGATACTTAGAATTATGATTCTTTAATTTCTGATATAACCTAGACTACTATCATCAACCCTTTCTATTTCTAGTTACGACACTACAATAATTTTGAATATAAAAAAAAATAATACCTCATTTCATGTATCTGTATGGTTTGTTCCCAGAGAAATTTAAACTTTGTTGATAACCGATATTTAATAAGTTGTTATGACTGTTAACTTCAATGCATAACTATAGTACTGTATTATTATATATATTTCAATAAAAGTATCAAGTTATCATTTACCTTGAAATGATGTAGTAATTTAGTGACCCTGTGCTCAATACAATAATCTATATCTGCATTATTGTTTTTATAAAATGTCGATGTTGAATCATACTTTACACCGGTTCATAGGTGTTGAATAAAGATTTTAAAATGTTGACTTTTCATGGTACATTATTTTTGGAATGTTGCAGGTGTGTCATGCTTGACCTGTGAGCTTCCTAAAATGACCACAGCACATAATCATACTGCTGAGGTCATACATGGAATTTCTAATATACTTGCGCATCTGACATGCGAATCCTACATGTTTTTCAAGGGTGAAGCTGCTCTTCCAGTTTGGTTCAGAACATTTCTGTATTTTCTTGCTGTTGCTTACTGTTTTATTGGGTTGTCAGCCATAACTGGTCGATTTTTTCGGTCTATGGAAAATGTCGTAAAGCAAACCCGTAAAGTGGTAGAGATAGATCCGTACACAAAGGCAGAAACTGTGAGATATGAAAAGGTCTGGAATTACACAATTGCTGACATTAGCTTGCTGGCATTTGGGACTAGTTTCCCTCAAATCTCGCTAGCTACTATTGACGCAATACGTAATCTTGGGAGCTTGTATGCTGGAGGTTGGCCTAATATCTATTTTACCCTATAGATTTCATCTAAATGTACTAAATAAACGCCCCCACCCCCCAATATTTTAAATTATCAAGTATCAAATGCTGCTGCTTAGCTTATTAAATTAGTATTATTAATATTCATACTATATCTATTGTTTATTTTTTAAACTATACTAAATTTATAAAACTACTTTGTTGTTCGGCATCTGTTGACATCTATGTTAACCAAAATAAGTGGTGATATAAACAGGGGAATGAATACATTATTTATCTTCAAATCTTATGAATATGTAGGCCTGGGCCCTGGAACACTTGTTGGTTCTGCTGCATTTGACCTATTTCCTATCCATGCTGTTTGCGTTGTGGTTCCAAAAGCTGGAGAACTGAAAAAGATATCAGATTTGGGTGTTTGGCTTGTAGAGCTCTTTTGGTCCTTCTGGGCTTATATTTGGCTGTATATCATCTTAGAGGTAACTGGTACTCATTTTTTCCTTTGCTAATTATTTTTTATTGTTATATGCTCAAAATTGGATTATTAATTGTAGAATATCTAACACGGAAACGGCTCAAAAATAATTATGTAACTAATATATTTATCTTTTATTCAATAAATCATGTATTTTAGAGATGTGCAGATTATATATTTGTCATTAAATTACTCTTACCGTACTAGTTATACTATATATCTATATTGACTTGCAAGTTGCAACATCTTCTTCCCAACACTCCAACAGGGGTAATATATAATAACCGCAAACCTACAGAGCTCTAACACCTCCAAATAATAAATAAACAAGTCTAATAAATTATCAAGGTAATGTAAAACCTTCAAAAAAATTAGACAATTAAATACGATACACTAATATATCCAAATAAGCCACAAAGGCTATATAAAAGCTAGAAGTTTAATTTTTGTAATCAACTTGGATCAAAGGTAGCTTTCCCTCACATACCGTAAAGTACCCCCAAGTATCTTCCAGAAGTATGAGCCACATGCCCAGTACGGATAAGGATTAAACTCCTTTACATATAATGTGATACAAGATATATATTTTGACAATTTTATAGTGATAGTAGCAGTTTGAAAATAAGTAAGACTCTAAAAACATATAACAAATAAACACATCATAGGTTATGTAATGTGTGCAACAAATTAAATTGGATAACGTGTATGGCATATACACACAATTATCGTCAAATATCAAACCAAATCAAATTAAATAAACCAAACTGGCCAGACCCACTTATCATGAACAAATAGCAAATGGTCAAAGCTCGCTCATCTCGTGAGCATACAAAAGATATGCCGTGACTAATAATTCTGTTTGTGAAGTGTTATGCGAAAGATTCCGCAATTACATGATTTAGTAACCTCTACATCTAGTTAACTTGGTATTAACTTATATCACTCTAAGAGTTCAGGCTATTTGCTTGCGCCTCTTGCTTTTACGGATTGATAAATATGCTTGTATATACAGAGTATATATTATGATACGAAATATTGATTTCTGTCTGCTGTATATAATGATTAATGAATTTTAGTGTTAGAAATCTTTTTGTCACTATATTTTGTTGTACAATGTACGTAGTTTAGATTATTGTTGAAATATTTTTTTTCATTGGTGTCTTCTGTTATTAACAGGTATTAATCTTCAGAGTTATGTCTTAATATATGAAAATAATCAAATTGGTTATCTGATTAATATTGCATTTTTGTCAATAGACACTATGCCTCTTTATGAGTTCAGATTGCATTTTTCCATGTCATTCAGTTCGAAACTTAAAAATCCATTGATGACTCGACTCAAATAGTCAGTTGTTTAATCATCGATTCCGGTGGGATGTACCACAAGATTGGTAATGCAAAGGTTTTATTGAAATGTAGGTGTGGACTCCAAATTTTATCACCCTCTGGGAGGCTGCTTTAACAGTACTGCAGTATGGGTTATTACTGCTACATGCTTATGCTCAAGACCAACGCTGGCCATATGTTTCACTTCCCCTGTAGGTTTATTCTTATTATTTTAATTGGTTTCTCATAGTTACATAAATTTCCAGTATGAAATGTGTAGTTTTGTTGACGAAGCTTTCCGATTGATTATTTGTTTGCATGTAATGCTGTAATTTCTCAGAAAAAGAGCAGAGAGGCCAGACGAGTGGGTACCCGTTGAGGTTGACCCAATCAAAAATAACAGCAAGGTTGACGAGTATTCAATAATGTCTGAAGTTAATGAAGATCAGAGCACAGGGATTGTTGATATATTTTCCGTTCATTCAGTGAGTGAGACAGGTAACCTTGTATTATGTTTTAAATACTGTAGTAAGGTCCGTAAGAATTTTATATGTTAGGAGAAGTTTCATGGGCACTAAAAGAGAATTACAGGTATCAGAAGTTTAGTAGATTATACATAATCATCCAACAGTCACTGTCTAGTATCTCTCTTTATCGAAGTATAACTTGCAGAGCCTGTTTATCAAAAGGTGTTTGGTAGTGATGAGGCTAGATCCTGTGAACAAGGTGGCAAACATAATACTTTCAAAGAAACACGTCTTCTCTCCATATGGAAGCAGCAATTTTTGGATGCACTTATGGTATCACATCTTGTACTATGGATGCTGAATGCTTTTAATATATATTACATTAACATGTTTTTAATATATATTACATTAACATGACAAAGAACTTATTCCACATTAAGTGCATGGTTTAAATGGGTTCTCTCCATCAGGGTGGAAGTGTCTGATTTCTGGCAAAGGCTTGTGAGCTCTTCTGTAGACCTAATTTTACATCTTACTGTTTTCTACTTTACTATAACGAATTAGAAGACTCCTTAATATTATTACAAACTAGACTGGCACTCTTAAGTCCAGTTGTCTCCATATACTTCCACTATCCCCAAGAGATTGTCCACTTTTCTGTTAATTTTGATACCTAAAAGTTGACAATAACTTTGGTGCATCCGGAGTATAATATATACAGAGAAGTTTATGTTAGGAAACTTCTGCTTCTGCACATGGTTATATTGTATTCAGGGTTAGTATCCCATTGGTCATCATGTGAAGCAATGTTGAAGATCTTGCTGGATACAGCCTTCAGTACATATTTGTACATATTGTACCCTTTTATGTTTCTATCCAGAAGGCCAGAAATATTCCTCTGTATTTCACTTTCCATATGCCTTAATCTCGTCAAATGATTGTTCCATATTCTAGCCTATACACACACAGGGACTTGTGTGTGCACCCACACAGACGAACTTAACATACTGGAACAAGATGTCGGGGCGGGGGAGATTTTATTTTGTCAGCATCAGTTGGGAACTTAGCCATGTAATTTGTGAGTTGACTAACCTGCGGCTTTTTCGTTGCTGACCAGAGCTTATAGTCTGAATCCATCTACACTTTTCTACCTCTGGCCCATTCTTGAGATCCAATTTTTTTTTCTATTTGAGGTAGATGAATGAAACGTTTTGATCCACATTGCCTGCTTGGTCAAATTCGTAAGTGCCCCTCTATATGTATTACCTGAGCAATCGAAGTGTGCGAGCCTGGACTAGAAGCTGCCAGTGCATTCTGGTTGCCTACAATTTAACCATAAAATTGTTAGAAATGTAATACTGTGCCAATCTACATGGAAGGAACCTTTATAAGTGAGGCAGATTTTAAGAATGGCTATAGTAATTTATTTTCCTTTACATTGGGAAATGTTTCTTTTAAAGTGTTGAAGTATAATTTGATGAATGCTTTATCCTATTTTTGAGCAGTACTTGGCTCAGAAAATACTATTGCTACTGTACAAATATTGGCAATTTATTTGTGTGGTACTATGAATTGATCTCAATTTACAAATGACTTGTGAAACTCCTTATAACCCTTGCCTTGCGGCCTTGCCTTGCGGCCTTGCCTTGCGGCCTTGCCTTGCGGCCTTGCCTTGCGGCCTTGCCTTGCGGCCTTGCCTTGCGGCCTTGCCTTGCGGCCTTGCCTTGCGGCCTTGCCTAGCTGCCTTCTGAAATATTAGTCAGATATGTAGCTACTGACTTGTTCTTCATGGAACAGTTGGACGACACTGGATCAAACAATTCAAAGAGCAACTACATGCATTATGCAAGAATCCTCTGGCAGTCGCTTCTTGCACCATGGAGATTTCTGTTTGCACTTGTGCCTCCCTATCAAATTGCTCATGGATGGGTTGCCTTCATTTCTTCACTACTTTTTATCAGTGGGATTGCTTACATTGTCACAAAGCTCAGTGATGTAATAAGCTGTGTCACAGGTTTTATTCTTCACTGCATCCTAGTTTACTTGATTAGTAATTCGATTGAAACATTGGCTATTGGTATTCTATCATTTCCTTGATCTCTCTGCTGCAGGAATAAATGCTTATGTCATAGCATTTACTGTATTGGCTAGTGGAACTTCGTGGCCAGATTTGGTGGCAAGCAAAATTGCTGCTGAACGTCAGCTAACGGCAGACTCGGCCATAGCAAACATTACTTGCAGGTTTTACACAGCAACATGATATATAATTATGGTGTCTCATTACACAAAAAACTACTTGAATACAGTAGAACCTCGATCAATGATTGTCTCTCGATAAAAATTAATAATCCTGATCAATTAATAAAACTTACCAGTCCTGAGGTTATTGATTTATAGAGGTTTAACTGTACTTGATATTTTGTGAACACGAGATGATTGGTAAAGGTATTATATGGCTTAACCTAATATAAAGAAACCATATGATTAACTTAACTGTGAATAATTTGATTCTGCCTGGTGAATATATATTTGAAGAAATTAAAGTCAAGGTGAAGAGTAGATACAGGGAAAGTTAAGACTGGAACAATTATATCTTATTTAGACATTTAGTCATTTAATGTTAGATCAATTTTCTTAACAAATTACTACTTGTATATGTTAAGACTGTAAATGCTGGGTATGGCTGAAGTAGATTACTTTCGTTAATTGTAAGTCATCACTACCTGAGTTCTAGATTGCATCTTGAGAAATAAGTAGCCTCACAAAATCAGTAGTTGCTAAAAAATTTAGTAGAACTTTTACCAAAATAACTTCATGACTTTATCATGTAACCAATGCACGTATTTCTGTACTTCCTCTCCATGTCTTTACCCAACTATCAAAAATAAAGATTTTAACCGAAAATGAAATCCTTGGACTATACTGGGTATTTATAAACTTATGAGTTGTGTTCTTCGACAATAACTAGTCTTGTTAACTATAGAACTAGCCAGAAATTAAAGATAATCTTTTGTTTCATGTTTTTCTGCAGCAACTCGGTGAACATATATGTAGGCATTGGTGTTCCATGGCTCATCGACACACTGTATAACTTCATAGCATACAGGAAGCCTTTGCAAATCCAAAACGCGAATGGACTAAGTTTCTCTTTGCTCGTCTTTTTTGCTACTTCTTTCGCTTGTATTGTTGTTCTGGTTTTCAGGCGTGTAACATTAGGAGCGGAACTTGGAGGACCTAGATTTTGGGCGTGGGTTACATGTGCTTATTTCATGCTGCTTTGGGTTATTTTTGTTGTAGTATCATCCCTCAAAGTGTCTGGCATTATATAGACTTTGCGTCATGTACCCACCTCAAAATAGTTAGTATTCCTACGATATTGGATTCAATCTTGTGGATATTTACATAAGATTTTAATGGGCAATTTTATTTATTTTTAACTCTGATATGATTAAAGTTACTCTCAAGCAATCAATAAATATTTAAATTCATTTGTAGTTGCAAATAGTTGGAAATTATTGACTCATTACCCATCAATACTCTCAAAAAAAATATGGAAATCGATAAATAAACTCCACACTTCTTTCTCTGTACTAAAACAGGAGAGTTTATATCATTTAAGCTTATGTGTCACTCAATTGTTAAATGAAAACTTGTGTCATTTTCTTATTAAATTGGTTATATTAGTGATGATGTGTCATATTCTCCTTAAACCTCATTTTCCACTCACTTATTTTATAACATACCTATCTTTCCACTATTTCTCTTTCATCCTCATTCCACTAATTCTTTTTTATTCCTCATTTAACTTTTTTCTAATGCTCCTTACTTCTATTAATTATCTTTCTTTTAATTATTTTATTGACAAGTCTTTCTTTTAATTTTTTAATTTCTTTTTCAATATTATTTACACAAATATTTATTAAATCATTTTATATTTTCATACTTAAACAAATATTTACTATTATTATTAAATATTTGTATACTACTACTTTTTATAACTTTATTTCCCGTAATGAAATTATACTAATTAAAATAAATCTCATTTTCGACCCATTCATTTTATAACATTCTTTCTCTTTTCACCAATTTTCTATCATCCTCATATTTAACTTTTCTTACTTCTACTAATTATCTTTCCTTTTATTTTTTATACTTCTTCAATGCTATTATCAATTATTAAATTATTTTATATTTTCATATTCAAACAAATATTTACTATTAATATTAAATATTTGTATAATACTATTTTTTATAATTTTATTTCTACGTAATGAAATTCTCCGAATTAAATTTTTTACCCTAACTTATTTAAATAAGAAAAAATTGATACTCTATACGTCCATGATTTTATATTTTGATTTTTATGATAAAAATATAATTGATTCCATTATATATTCTTTATTAAATAAATTTTGGTTCAATTAAAATAAATTTTTTATTATTTATCATTTTATTAAAAAAAGTATTATTTAAATGAACATGAAATTTATAATTATATTACAAATATATAAATCGTGAAATCATTTAAACTGATCACTCTATTATTAATCGATGACATCATCAAACTTATGTATCATTTTCTTATTAAATTTATTATCTTCTTCTAAATCTCATTTCCCCTTAATTTATTTAATAATAACATTTTCTCTTTTTTCACTGATTGTCTATCATCCTCATATTTCTCATTTTTTTTCAATACTTCTTCCTACTTCCACTAATTATCTTTTCTTTCATTTTTTAATAACAAATATATATTAAATTATTTTATGTTTCCATAATACTATGCATGTGGGTTAGTTCACGACAAAAATAAGAGAGTTTAGTAAACTATTTCGATCACAATTTTATATGCGGATTTTACAATCAAAATATAACTAATTATTTTATACATGATTAAATTTTGGTTAAAAAAATAACTTCTATCTATAATAAAATAAAATAATTTTTAAAAAATATTATATAATATTATTTTTAATAATCGTGCATCTGCACGGGTACTGTACTAGTTACTATCTAAATTTCAATTATATTTTTTTAATTATATCATACATATAATTGGAATAAAGGAGATAATATGGTATGATCATTAGGGGTAAAAATGTAAATTCTTAAATAGTATTAATTGTTTAGTTAATTGATTCATGTTCGACTCATGTGAGTACAAAAATTAACTTAATAATATTCTTAAATTTCTTAGTAAATAAAATGATTAAATTTCGATTATCAACCAATATCAATAACTAATTTTTTTAAATATTATTTTAGAAGAAAGTATATTAAAATTAAATAAATATAAATTTTCATTTAACAATAAATCATATTAAATATTTGAGAAATTATAAAAAATATGACCTTTTTTGTGATTTTATTATCTTTTAAAAATATTTACAAAATACCGTTTGCAATTAAAATCAATTAAATGCGACTTTTTATATATGATTTGCAACCAAATGTAACTTTTTTATTTTTTAAATTAAAGTGGTTCCCGGTTGCATTTGAGGTTAATTTTGGTTGCACTCAGTTACATTTGTTTGCAAAGTTGTATTTTTGTAAAAATTTTAAAAATACATATTTTGATAAAAATTAAAAAAAACTTACTTTTACAAAAAAACGTATTTTTCAGAAAAAACTTGAGAGAGTTTTATATGATACGGAGTATCATTTTAATTTTATTTATCTTAATTTAGTTAACATTTATCTTAAAGTGACCCCCCTCTCAAGAAAAAGATTTATCTTGGATAACAAGTTATTAAAGTATTCGTAGCGTACCCATATACAATCACACACTATAAACCCCCCTACAGATAATAGGTTTCATTCACAAGATCTTTCGTGTAAAACCCTAATGCTTTTGCTTAAAAAACCTCTATTTTTTTAGAGCTAGCTAGAGTCAACAACAATGTCACGATTCTTGCGTTTAGCCGATAATGTGAGGATGCTTTTTGGAGTAACGAAATTTGTGGTGTTCACCTCAGCTGCCGGGTATGCGGTGGCGCGTACCAAGGGTCTACCGGCGACTGCTGCTGAGGTTGCCTTGTTGGACAAGATCAGAGCCCAACTGTGTGACTGTCATAAGGTTAAACCCTTGATCTTAATTCTCTAGCACTAGGTTTTGTAAATTATTGAATTTTTATTCGATTCGGATCACATAAATATTTGACTACTCACTTACGCATGCCTGCCTCGAATTGAAGCATTTATTAATATTTTTTATGGTCAATTAAAAAAATTTGGTGGACAAATTGACATTCACTTCCATTTTATTCTCTCGTTTTTTGTGGGTTTTGACTTCCGAACATTTGATTCCGGTTTATTTTCTTAGCGCAATAAAATACTGGACTGCTCTTCTCATATTGAACAATTTAATAAACACATTGTGTCATTTTATGAATTGGCACTCTTTTCTTCTTTTCAAAGGCTAAACTCTTAGAACAGAGCAATTCATTATTGGCCTATTGTCATATTGAATTAAGCTGATGATTACGCAGTTCATTTGTAACAGCTTATGGTTTAAACACTAAATGTTTCCAACAGAATTATGAACTGATTTCTGTAAAGCCCCTACCACAACAACTAGTGAGGTGTCTTTTGTTTGAGATGGAATTCATTACTTTTTTTCTGACCTTTGTCGCATCGTTTTTCTCGAATTGTTTTTGGTTACAGGGAAATAATGAAAGCCTGGACGCTGGGGAGGGAAATTAATTGATTAGCCCGAAGCTAAACGTAACAAAGCACAAATGTTTAGGGTGACTATATGATTTTGTATGAATTATATTCTGTTCAGTTTATTAACAAGATTTGATAGTTGAGTAAATTACTGATACAATGTCTGAGCATTCATTACCAAGTTCAGTAATCGTATTTCACCTTGTTCAGCAGGAAATGGAAGTTAATTGTTATATCGATTACTCGCTGCAATTGACTAGTTGGTACATTCCATAATCACTATATAATGCAATTGGCATTAGAGCCGTTTTCAATGTCCCCGCTCTATATCCATACATTTTTTGTAAGAGTGGTCGAATTGACAAGAGCCTGATTAATTCTAAATTTTAGAGTTAATCGGAATTCTATAACAACTTCGAAAATTTACAAATTTGGCGCTTTGTATCATCTATTCTCCATCCGTTGCCATATTTCTGCTAGTTCTGAGTCCAAAAAAAACTAAAATTATCTATGACGCAGCAATCTGTTAGTACATAGTATCATAGCCGGAAGGCCTCGTCATTGTTTCTTAAGCAACTGAGTGATAAAATTTGAAAACTACCTAAGAAAGTCCAAAGCACGATACAATTTTCGTATTTGATTGGAATGAATGAAATCGGAAGAAATAGAATGAAATTTGAGCTATATTATCAATAAATATTCAAAAGTTTTATTTCTACCTCCACTTTATTCCTAACAATATAAATTAAAACTACAACTCAAACTCCCAATTTGATAAAGAATACTCCATTCCTTTTCATATCTATATTTTCTTCACATTTTTTATCATAATAAATTTACACTCTCTCATTTTTTTGAAATATTTCCTTAACTCTCTATTATTTTATTTTTTAATTTCACTCATTCCATTCATTTCTCTTCAACCAAATACAACAGAATATATCCACGCCCTATATGGAATTAATTTCGATATTTTTTTACAGAATTATGTAGTTAATTGATTTGAGTTTGCGAAAAGACTAACTAAAGAGAGCTTGTTTAACACCAAAACGTCCACGAGTTTGTCCATTATATTGTTAAAGACCAAGTCCAAGTATCTTTCTATTACTAGAACCTCCATCAAAATTTGCTAAATTCAGTACTGTAATCGTAGAATCTCTACATGCACGACCAAAGAGATTCAAAAAGCCATAGAGACTTTATATTATAAACAATAATGTCACCGTCTTATATTTCATTTTTTGAAATTTTATGAAGAAATATTTTGGCGTGTACCCTTGCCCTCGTGTGAATCCTTCCGGTCAAAGTTTGTGCTAGATTTGGCCTTTTGTAGAAAGAATAGTTTACTCATTTAAAAAAAGAAATCTTACTTCATAATATTGTATTTTTTTACTGAAACATTTCATAATATTGTATTAAAAACATACTTTTAAGTGCTACTTTAATCATATATATCGCCAATAAAAATTCGATAGTAATATAAAAATTGTTGCAGTTGTTGTAAACATAAACTAATTTCTATTAAAATTGTAGCGTTATAAGACACAGTCTAGTTGAATATTAGCCACATATAACAGCAATCGTCCTAATAAAACTGGCATGATTGCAATATATAATACTACTAAACTAAGCACTTAGGAGAACTGAATATTAATACTAATCTAGTTTAGTGTACATTGGATCCCTTCATATTCGGTGCAGCACTTGTTCAAATGTTTTATGTTATCAATAGAATTTCAAGATCATCGACTAATAAATAACACAAAGAAATCAATTAATAGAATCTCGAATCCTTTTTTATAGTGGTTTGGGTGTGTGCGTTAGGTCTGGAACATATTTTAGGACTTGGGTGGACCTTTGATCAGCAAAGAAATTGTATGAGAGAAAAATAACACTTTATTTTTCTGGGAAATGTTTGATTTGTATTATAAATTACTATATTTTTATAATTTATGAAACAATCAACCTTTAAAGTAGAAATAAGTAATTAAAAGTATTAAAAATCGAGCTTACATGAAGAAAATGTTCGGTTGTATTATGCTCGCTAGCTAAATTTTTCTCTTTTTTCCCAGAATATAAAATTATTTTCTTTATTCTATTTGACGCGAATAGTATTTATAACTTGTACTCTTATTTTCTATCTATCGACTCAGAATAAATCAAATGAAAGTGGGAAGAAAGATATATAAGAATTGTGATACTAACTAACTTTATTCTTATTGAATACTGTAGCAGAATGCAATAAAAACAAGAAAGAATTACCAATTTTTAGAAGGTAAAGCAATTCAAATATTTTTAGTAAAGATAAAAAAATAAAAAAAAAAGTCATGGCGACAATGTCAAAATATCGCAACCTCAAGCAAATCGTTGAGAACGGTTCTAGATACTCGCAAAAATCCAATACTACACCTACTTTGCCCACCTATGTCAATATTTCAGAACTATATTCTACAGTACTATAAAGCTTTTAATTCAAACTTTAATAAAGTTAAATAATTTGTTAATATTGATATGAAATTAGTCAAAAAATACACATAACTTTTTAAACAAAACGTATATTTCGTTGAATATATAAATACTGTTCAATTTAATTTGTGGTTCGTGAGTTAAAATGATCTGTACTTTTTTTTTTATATAACTAATTCTTTAAATAAGTATCTGTTCAATATATTTCTATGAATAGCTGTATCATTGAGTTACTCTCTCCGCCCATTATTAGTACTTAAAACAAGTCTAACCACGAAAAATATATGTGGCATATGACGATTCATATGGAAAATCATAGAGGACGACGAACTCAAATGTACAAAATATATGTAGCAGTTTGAATAAGAGTGTACGAATTGAATACAACAAAATATACGTATACGACTCGTGATAAATTATTACAAATAAACTCTGTTTATTAAAAAAATCCCTTTATTTTATCATATAAGTAATTTATAAATTAAATTACTTAATAAATAATTATTAAATTATTTATTTAAATAATTTATTAAATAAAATAAATAAACTCTAAAATTCTGACCGCTTAAATAAAAGACGCATGTGCCAAAAGGAGACGCAGGAAAGCACGCAGGCAATTCAGCAAAAGTCACAACCTCACAGAATTGAAGACTTTCCAGCAAGCCAAAACGCCAAATGTCCCTTTAAGTCTACTTTTTATGGCTCTGACTCTTCCGACCACATAAAATTTACTACTAATCAACAATGTCACATTTACTACTATAATTCTGCTCTCCGACTTAATCAAACACGTCTAATATATTTTAAATTACGAACGATCCTCTGCCTTTCTCTGCTTGAAAAATCTCTATAAATACACACACATAACACTCAACATAACCATTCCAAACTAGCTACTACCCTACTACTACTACTACTACTTGATTATTCAAGAATTCGAAAAATATTCGCAGAGTTTAGTTATTTTACCTGCATTGATTCGATGGCGCCTGCATCTTTGAGTAACGTTAAATTGATCTCTGCCTTGGTTATCGAACAAATTTGTGTTGCGAGCAAGAGAGGATATGCATCCAAGAGCGGAAGTGTGATCAGAAGCGGCGGAGCAATGATGTCGAAGAAAGGTGGAGAAGAGGTGGCACTGGTGAATAGGTCCTGGGGACCTGACCCTGTTACAGGGTACTATAGGCCAGAAGGCGTTACTAATCAGGTTGATGCCGCTGAGATGCGAGAGATTCTATTGAGCAACAAAACTAGACGAAACTAAATAAACGCAACATACTTGTAATTAAAGTTACACAAGTATAAGAACACAATTTCTGCCTTCGGAAGCCGCTCATACACTTTCGACTCTTTAAATTCTTATTAAAACAATGTGGATGATCTGATTTTTGTCGGATGTAAACATGTTACTCTTACCTGAAAATTATTAAAATTACCCCCATAAAATTTTAGTACAGTGTCTTTCTCATTCCATAATGATAATAGATTATGGGAACTCATGTATGGTAAGTGTTGTCAGAGAGATAATATTTTTTGATTTAGATATACTTTGATATATAATATTAAAAAAATAATATCTTTAAAAAGATTTGATCGTGAATTTTTTTTATTTTTTATAAAAGTTGAAAAGTAGTTTTTTATAAAAATAAGTGGATCTATTTTCTTTAAATACAGCTTTTAAATTAAAAGTATTTTTCTAAAAAATTGATTTAATTTTATTAAATACTTTTTTTAAATCTATTTTTCAATAAAAAACTGTGGCAATAGCACTCTTTGTTTAATTACTCGTAGTTAACTTTCCAGTCATGCCTTAGAGTCTCTTCCACGCAGAACAAGATAATCTGGGGATAGTATATTGTACACACAAAATTTCCGAATTCAGATATATTAGCATAAATAATTTCCGAGCATACAAATATTAGCAGGAAGTTTACAATTGCCTTTTGGCCATACATATCATACACTTGTTCGTTGTTTACTAAATCAGAATAAAACAAATAAAAACGAGTGAATTTAAGTGGGAAGTAGGATACATATAAAAAGTGTGATACCAACTGACTTTATTTTATTCAATAAGAATTAATAAAGTTCTTAAGGGTGTCTTATATAATAGTATTAAAAAGGTGATAAGATGCAAACCACAAAGATTAAAAAGGATTATAATTTTTTCAAGTTAAAAGCAAGTAAAATATACTCAAGTTGATCTCAAATAACAATAGATAATTTTGTATATTTTAAATTAAATTAAATAGGTCATAGATGTTAATGTGTACGTGGTGTAATATAAACAAATTTTGCATGAAGTTGTCCCCAGGTGGCTTATATTTTTATTTTTTATTGTTAGAAAAATTGTCAAAATTAATATTAATATATATAATATTTGATTTATAGTGACAGTGTCAATTAACACCAAAAAATAGAGACAATGTCAAGATTCTGCAACCATAAGAAACGCCACCTGTCCCTGCACCAATAATTGTTGCAAACAAAATCATCGATGATCGGGATTCTGTTTATAATTTATAAATATTTTATAAAATAAATTGAACGACTAAATGGCGATTTTGAAATTGTGAAAAAAATCAAGAAACTTCTGGAAATCACAAAAGATATTTATAAAATGTAAATAATGACAAAAAACGGAGTTTGAGATAATACACACGTATACGATTTAATAATATACTCAATTATTGCATTTAAATAAATGAAGTCTACACGCGAAACTCGTATATTGAAAGATGCATGCATACAGTCCATTAAACAGAAAAAAAATATAAGTTCCATTACCCAACCAAAGGAGGGCCAAGGAAGCAGCTAGGCAGCTCAACAAAAGGTCACAAGCATGAACGAGTGTTGACCTTCCAATCACCCCAAATGACAAATGTCCCTTTAACACTCATTAGTCTACTTTTTATGCCTCTCACTCTTCCAAGTTCTAACCACTTGAAGCTTCCCCCAAACTTACATTTACCACTACAATCCTGCTGGCCGATCTAATCAACAACACGTCTAGTAATCTCTATAAATAAACACACTTGACACTCAACACAACCATTCCCAACTAGCTACTACTCCTGCTAAATTTATCTCTTAATATTCGAAAAGTCGCAGAGTTTTAGTTATTTTATTTGCATTGATTCGATGGCGCCTGCATCTTTGAGCAACGTTAAATTGATCTCGGCTTTCGTTATCGAACAAATTTGTGTTTCGAGCAAGAGGGGATATGCATCCAAGAGCGGAAGTGTGGTCAGAAGCAGCGGAACAATGATGTCGAAAAAAGGTGGAGAAGAGGTTGCACAGGTGAATAGGCCTTGGGGACCTGACCCTGTTACAGGGTACTATAGGCCAGAAGGCGTTACTAATCAGGTTGATGCAGGGCGAGAGATGGTTATCAAGCACAAAACTAAATGAGTAACATACTTGTCAAAGCACCATAGTACGATCAAGGATACAAATACGGAGTGCTTCACTTCTTGTTTGTGATTTTCTTCCTTGTAATATACATCAATTATATATGTTACTTTTTATTTTTTGTCTGGTTCCAGAAATTAAGCTCTAAGTTTGTTTGTTTTACTTATCATTAAATTCTATTCCATAATTTTAATCTAATTTAATTTCTCAAATTTTAAACCGACTTGAATTTGACCATTGATTAAAAATTATTCATTTGTAATTTTATCAACTGACAAATTTCTTATTAAAATTGTAAAATGTTAAATAAAATTAAAATTTTAAGATAAAATTATATAACAGAAGGAATTTTAACTGCTAAGGAAGATATTTAAAAGCTTTCACATCTCAAACGAAATTCTTTTGTACTAATTCGATATCGGGTGAATACTGCACTTCTAAGATAAAAAATTCACTGTAAAAATGTATTTCGTCAGTTTATTAATATCTTTATTGGTTTACCACACTGTTCGAGTAGCTTTAACTGAGACTCAAACCTTAATATAAAATAATAATATTTTAAAAAAAATATTAAGCCGTGCATCTCCGAAGCATAAAAACTTAAGATTTTGATGTGCGTTAATATAGTGCGAAGTAGGATCACCTGCTTTTTTTCTTCATTTTGAACTTGCATATTTCCTATCCCATAGACTTGAAAATAAATTATCCAAGCATTCTAAATAAATATTAATTAAGTGAAAATATTGTTTTTCATTTAAATTCATATAATTTAATTTTAAACTATAAATATTTTATAATTTTAAAATATATCAAACACGCGCTCGATAATACTCATGCTTATTACATTAACTAGTTCAATAAGCCGAGCTTCGCAATGGCGTTATAATATATTTTAAACTAAAAATATTTAACAAATAAATAATTATAATATATTATATTCCATAAATTAGTTAAAAAAAATTATGATTCTAAATCAAATAATAATTTCAAAATATAAATGTGTATTATAATTCATAATTTATTAATTTGTTATGATATATCAATATAAGTCAAGTATCTCATTACATCTAAATAATCATTAATGAAATTATGTGAAAATTAGAGCATATATTTTAAATTTTAGCATATATAAATTTATAATATTTGTTTTAACAAAATATTTGAGAATATATTGGTGCCGTTAATACATGTTTTAAACATTTAATTATATCAGTATATATGAACTCAAATCAATGTAGTAGTATGTAGTTAATTCCTTCTTCCAGCTTTTTCTAACAATTATACATAAAAATAACACGTCAAATTTATACAACAATGATCTATATCAGTCAGCCCTTACAACTACTTTTGAATTTTTAAATGTTATAATAGTGATAAACTAATAAGTAATGGTAGTTTATTAACTTTTTTATCAATTAAAGTCTTGTCAAAACTAAATTGATCATGTGTTTAATGAATAATTTATTATGTATCTAGTTCAGCATAACATTTTTTTATGAGTTGAAAAAAATAGTTTGATAAATAATAATTAACCATGATTATCTTATTTTCACAATTTTATAAAATTTGTTGGATTTATATGGAAAAAAATAAATTCATAAGTTAAATTGTAAAAAAATAGAAAGTTAGTTGGAATTTTTGGCCAATATCTCAACCAAACACACGCTAGATAATACTCATGCTTATTACATTAATTTAATTTCATTCATAACTTTCTACAAAATTCTCATCTATTACTGAATGAACAGTGCATGACTTAATTGTTTATATTTATAATTTTAACTTTTTACGACATATACTACTATATAATGTGCACCACTAAGTGGATTAAATTCGTGTTTTATATCGAGGTTGTAATGTGTTTATAATCCGAAAAAGAATAATATTTATCTATACTTTATTATTATATCGGAAAAATTAAAAAAATTGGTCGGTCGGTATGGGTCACAAGCCTAAATATTTTACATGTATTAGATATAATTTACTTATTATAATACGGGTCCTAATTATATATATATATATATATATATATATATATATATTATCTACAATTCACTTTTTAGACCCAATTATATATTTATTATAACACACATCCAAATTATAAAATGGTCCAATTAGATATTTATTATAACACATATCCAAATTATAACATATTTATATTAAATTGAATAAATTTATATAAAAAAGAGAACATATAATATTAATATAAATGCTTAATATTATAAAATTTTATATTAAATATCAATAAAAATAAATAATTAATTTACTTAAATATTAGTTATCCATGTTTCGCACGGGTTATAAGCTTGTATAAATAATTTAAGATGGTAGAGAATACTAAACGAAAGAGGACTAGATTGTAAATTTATATCAATAAAAGTTTTGTGTAATATCTCGTATTTTTTTAGAATAATAAAGCAGATTAATAATAAAAAATATTAAAATTGGATAGATATTAGAAATTAGAATAATGAATTTTCGAATATGAGTCAAATTTTAATTATATTAGGATTTTGGTGTAGGGTTTCGAAACACTATATATAGATTGAGATCGCTTCATTGTTTCGTATTTTTTTCTTCGAGCCAGCAAGACTAAACATTCGTTCTTTGTTATTAAAATTCGTAGAATTTTTTCATACACAATTCTAATGTCTTGTAAAGTTCGTAGTAAATTTATTGTAAGTCGGAATTCGTTGATTCTGGACTTTTTGGAAATATCTTTTCGTTCTCTACGACTTTTGTGATTTAAGTTTTTCCAGAAAATATCGTTTAGAGGGTCAAAAAGGTTAAAAACAGATCTGAACAGATTCAGAATTATGGGGGCGTTCGAGATTTGAGATGCATTATTTTTGTTGGGGTGCAAGGGATTGAATATGTGTTTAAGGATGATGTAAATTCTTGAATTTCGGAGGTGTTCTATGCGATATATGATTTATAGGGTCGGCTTGAAGGCTTACCTTTTGACTTACTTTTATCTTCCAAACGATTTTGATACCGTGAATTTCGAAATTCGTATAAGATATAAGAATATTGTTTTCGAATTGTATAAACTATAAGATATGACTTACTCTACGTTTCGAACTTGTTCGTAATTTACGCTATAGTTCTGGAACTAGTCTTAGATACCCTTATTATGAGCACAAGTGTGCACTCTTAGATACATGATAAGCGCGTGATTATTGAATTTTAGATCCTATCCACTGGGAAAGTGTGGTAAAGAATAAGAATAAGAATAAGATGCTGGTCACTAGCATTGTAGTCGTACAGCAAAACTATGGAATTTTATAAGATTATCGTACTGTTTTTCAATAAAAGACTTTTTGAAAATATAAAACCGTGGGTTGGATCTTTTTCTCAAATTGTTTTCAAGACTTATATTATTTTTGACGGAAAATTATTTCATTAAAACACCCACTGATTTTTTAGAATATTTGTAAATCGATTGTTATTTGATGGACTGTATAACTCATTACTTACAATTTTCAAGTTTGATGTAAGAGGAAGATGAAGTGCATTAGATTTCGAAAATCTTAGATTTGGAGTAAATTAGTTGTTGACTTGTCATTGTTAACTGCGTTTTTGTATTAGTCATTTTTGTAATAGAGATTTGAATTAATAATTGTATAATTTTGTTAAGATTAATATCCCAAAAAGGACAGGATGATACATTTTGAATTAAAACATTTAGGTAGTAAAGAATACAGAATATGTACTAAATAGGATAGGATAGAATTAAACCAAATTTATAACGCAATTTCCCACTCATACTTTTATCCTTATATGTTGTGAATATTCAAATGAATAAAATATTTTTTAAATTTAATTCTCAACTATGGTAATTTTTTCTAATAAAATTTATTGATCAACAGTGTCTTGCAATGCAGTTTATTACCTCTTTATTTTGTATATGTATAATTTAAAAAGTGCTATTCATTAATTTGAAATTATATTAAATAATAAATAAAATTTTATTTAATATATATAATAGGCTTAAAATCGTTCTATCTTTATAAACTAAATATATTTACCTTTGCTTTAGCAACTCTGAAATTTAGAATACTGTTTGAGCAAGTCCAATACATAGTTAATTAGTTATAATTGGTTATTGTATAGCTATAATATATAATTAAATTTTCAAAATCACCACTTCAATGTATAACTATACTTAATTAGTCCTCTAAATGCATAAATGAATAAATGTCATAAAAGCTAGTTGTACTTGAAGTTAGTACTTGATCTGAGAAATGCTAGCTAGCAACTCTATTTTTATAAATTGATCAATGTCACGTCAATGATTTCATCAAAAGTAACCAAATAATATGCATGACATTAGGAAAGGTTTGTAGCATCCATTTGGCCTGCTAGCTAGCTAACGAGTATACATTCATCTTTTACACAAGACTTAAATTGTGAACAAAAATTATGATCCAAGTAGAGTAAGGCAGAACGATGACAAAAAAAGAGAATAAAAAAGGCACCTGATCGGAGGCAGAATCAACAATATAGCGGAGATGAGATGCAGAAACAAGTTTACCACCAGATGAGAATAAGTGGTGAGCAAGACCAAAGCCTTGTAAAGCAGATTATATAAACCCGATCACATATACCGTCAAACAATACCAGCAGGCAGCAAGTACGAGGGTAACAAATGCCAAACGGTTCGTGGTGAGTAATGTTATCAGAATAAGCTACTTATATAATGCATATGAAGATGATAGCAGAAAGCTCAACATACTTGACACAAACTTTGACAAGTATGGTTATCGGGGAATTTGCATTTTGTATGGCACATATTTCGCCCTATCAGGACTAATCTCAGTAGGGAACACATATAATAGCAGTGAGACAGTACGCAAAGGTGTTCAATTTTACCTTTCTACACGGAATGAAGAGGGTGGTTGGGGAGAGAGTCTTTAAGCATGCCCAAACGAGGTAAATTGTTGGTACTAAATAAAGCAAGAACTACATGATTTGTCACACATTATATAGTTAAAATTGAACAGTTCATTCGGTAAACACCACAATACAAAAATAAGTAGTTAAGTTCAGAAAACAGAGATATTAAATCATTGTTTTAATACTGCATACCAAAAATATTAAAATATAAATGCCTAACAATAACACAAGAAAAGGTGCCAAAGTGGTAAAATAATATATTATAAAAACACAATAATAGAATAAATTAGTGTTTTAACACCTCAATTCCACCACCTATACATAACACAAAATAGTATATATAGAATGGAGATTTACCCGTGGCTGTTGAAAGAGAAGGAGATAGCTGCAACCCCTCTTTTAGAGAAACCCAAAATAATATATGATTGAATCTATGTGTATAACAATCTATTGTCTTCTGTATTGAGGCCGACGACCCCACCTATGTACTATTCAAGTGTTTATCGTTGTATAATTAAAAAACAATATTATTAATTTTTAATATTTATACGGCCGTTTATATATGTCCGACGCACCAAATATATTACGTACGTCGGTTTAAAAAAGTACCGGAAAATAACCGATACTAAAGATTAAACCTATTGCATAGGTCAATTAAAAAACCGACGTATATAGTAAAATGAGAGGAGGAGAGATCATAAGCTTCAGTTTGGGATAAGAAAGGTTATAAATTATGATTCCAGCTATATTTATGTGTTTTATAATGAATAATTTCTAGGCGGAAAAGATTGCTGTTATTGTTGGCACAGTCACTGATGATGTTCGGGTGAATGAAATTCCCTGTATGAAAGTTACAGCTTTGAGGCTTATTGTCGAGTCTATATTAGTGCAGGGTTAGTAGAATTGTATGATGTAATAATGATAAGTTGAGTGAGTGCAAGGGTTAGATTGGTAGAACTTGAATGCAATATGCTTGTACTCTTTTCCTTGCATTGAGAACCCGACTGAAGTATGAATTAACATCTCTCTATTGATCAGAAAAATATCAAAATCAACACTAAAGAGTGACTGAGTGACAAGCTATCAGATCTGAAAAGTCATGTTGCCACTTAGTGGAAATGATTTGTTAGCACTTATCTGAAGTGTAAGTAAACCAGAGGATTTTGCAGTAGTTAGTGATTGAAAGCATGTACAATTTTTGTAGGATGTCATATATGCTTTATTGCAATTTTGTAGAATTCTCGTAAAGCGGTGAAGCACTTTGGTAAGGCTCCTGGTGTGCCACAGTCACTGTGAGCCGTATGTTCGATCAAAGGGAAGTAAATTTGACAAGGCCAGAGGAAAAGGAAATAGCAGGCGGTCTGACATGATACCGGTTGGAGTGTCGGGAAATCACACCTTTTGACCAAAAAGAAATAGCAGGGATTTTAGAGTTTAATTACTGTATATGTTATGCTTCGTAAGCCAATTGAGCAGTCAACTATGCAAATCATTTTCTGGTCTTCTTTTCTTTAATATGATTATATTCCGATAAGCATCGTACGTGTACTGTTTAGAGAATAATTCATTAGCAGCAATAATTTGCTATTTAAATCACCCATCTGCATTGAGCAACATGTTTATCGAGGTAAAGTTTTGGAAGTGTTTTAGCCCGCAGTTACAGTTAGTCTTGTATGGTAGAACTTGGGGATCACTTCTTGGTAGAAACTATGAATTCGGGACTGTCAATGTAATTCCTTTTACCTTGCTTGAAATGTACTTCAACAACTCTTGTCTCTCTTGGATTACCTTAAAAAGAGGATGCTTGCTCTTGGATATACAAGTACAACAAGTAGGCGTACGTACGCACATATATTTTTGTATGGTTCGAATTAACGATATAATTCGGAAGATTTTATGATTTGCCGGAATAATATAAAATCAGATAGAAAGCTACTGATCATTTACCATGCTTTATTCGCAAATGATCTTTCGGAACGTCAAGTTGCCCTTTCTCCCATACCACTTCCTCTTGCAGCACGAAATGATCAGATCATATTACACTACTACTATCAAGTATCAAATCACACAGATAAGGTCGGACATAATATTATGCATATTGCAAACTCTACATATCTTTACATGATGCTCTTTTGGGTTCCCCTAGCCTGCCAAAATTCGCTTACTAGTCTACTTTTTTGGTTTTACATCCTAAAGTCGTATCTTGTTCTAGAAATTAACATGTTTTCCCATACCATTGCATATTTTGTTTTGTAATTAGGATGCAGTTTGCGTTATCAAACGAACCTAGTTAAATATATACAAGTAAATATGTTAAGGTACAAAAATATATATTGAAAATCCTATCGTTTCAAATCTGAATCCGGATTATAAATAATTTGAATAACTCAAGTACACTCACTATAAGCCCCAAAAAATTATGATTTTTTGATATTTAATAGTACTATTACTTATATACTTATATACTATCGAACAAATTATCTCAATCTACTTCCGTGTGAATCATATATATTGTCAAACACACAATCTGCTAAATTATCTCTTAATCCAGAAATCAACAGAGTAAGACATACAAAAAATTCACAAATTGATTAGATAACTGAAATGTGAAATTCTAGTTCTGATAAAGTGATAGCCGACTAACCCTGCTATAAAACAAACTATCCCTCCTCTCTCTCTCTCCCCACAACAAAAACTATATCCAAAAAATTAATCTCTCCTCGTACACACACTCACACATATATCAAACATGAATGACAGATACACACCACATGTGACTATCGAAAAAACAAGCACCCATGTCAGTAACTATGTTTATAGTAGTAAGGTCATGTTAATTTCTGTCAGTGTCCTCTTCGTTTTCTCCGTCACCTTTGCTATCTTTCACCTTTACTCTCGCTTTGTTCTTCTCCGCCGCTCTCGTAACGCTCTTCACCATCGTCTTCGCCATCATCGTACTTCATTTACAGTTGACTCGCCTCCTTCTTCCACCGAAAAGGGGCTCGCACCCTCCATTTTAAATTCACTTTCGACTTTTATTTTTGCTGGACAGGGTAACGCCACGTTGGAATGCGCAGTGTGTTTGTCGGAGTTTGAAAAAAATGAAACGGGTCGGGTTTTGCCCAAGTGTAATCATGGGTTTCATTTGGAGTGTATTGATATGTGGTTTTTGTCAAATTCTACTTGCCCGTTATGTAGAGCTCCGGTTCAGTTCGGTTCGGATCCGGATACAGATCATAACCCGTCCGATATAATTATTGACGTTGACCCGGTTGGCAGTGACCCGGGTAATTCCGGATTGAGCTCAAATTACAGTTGTAATAGAATTGTTTACTCCTCATCATCTTCTTCGTTGCCTCAGTTGCTGAATTGTGGTAGTGTGAATCTTGGTCCCGGGTCGGGTCTCAGAATTGGTTCGGATTCAAGATTCGGGTCAAAACCGATGGGGGGACCAGTGAGGTCCTTGACTAGGTTCATGAGCATTTGATTACAGTTGTTTATTGTCAAACTGTTGTAAATGTCGTTTGTATTCTGGAGCTGACGTGTCGTGTTATAACAAGGACACGTTGCAATGTTGTCATACACCTCATATAACTTTATTTTTAATTATTATAAATCTATATTTTTTGAATATCTTTTTTCTGGAAAGAATATATTATTAGATAATAATTTGTTAGTTAGTAGTTGGAGCATTTTGGTATGAAATTGACGGCACAATCACATTCACATTTGTGAAATAATATCGATGAGAATAAATTGTACATATGTTGGACCATAATATTCTCACATTCGAATTTTCGTTCTTCAAATGAGTCCAAGTTGTTAACTAGTGGAGTCCCGTGAATATTTTGAAATGGGAGCCGGTGTAATACTTATGGATACTATATATTTATATTATATTATTATTAGTATTATAAAAGACGGCATCTTTTTCGATTAATTGGCCGATTAACCGAGACGGGACCCGACGAGATGGAAAAAATTGCTCAAAACGGTCAAAAATCGGTAATTTTTTTTTAAATTAAATTTTTTAAAAAATTAATAATTAATATATTTTTATTACAAATTTATAATAAATATGAGTTGTATAACCCTAAATCCTTCATAAATTTTAAATGCTCTATCAAATTTCTAATAATTATATATATTATGTATAACTATCAAGATTAATTATTAAATAATGATTATTAAGTATAAACCACTTAAATGTTAATGGTAAGTGATTTTTTCGTAAATCTTAGCATTTAAATATGTATGGATTAATGATATATGATATTTTTCATTATAATTTTAAAAATATTTAAATATAATTAAATATAATTATTTATTAAATTAAATTATTTCCTATCAATGTTCCGATTAACCAATCTGATTAATCACCAATTACCCGATTAATCACTGGACAATACATTACCGTCTAATTCCGAGTCCCGTATTTTAGAACACTGATTATTATAAACAAATTTGAAATTTGTGTAGTTAATAATTTTAATTAACTCAAATTTAAATTATGATTGACTTTTTAATGTTAATGATTTTAAAAATATATTTTAAATATTATATATTTGGAATTTTTACTTTTAATTTAATTATACATGATATAATCTCACTAAATATAATTTATTTACATAAAACTTCTTTTTTGCCTTATGCTAAAGTAAAGCCCTGCGCTAGCGAATGGTGTAACAACTACCCCGCTGTCTCCCCTTTTTTCGTCCTATGTTAAAATAAAGCCATGCGCGAGCGAATGATGTAACGACTGCCCTGCTGTCTACGACATGAAACCGGTGAAATTAAATTCTCCTTGAAAATGTGGAATATTAACGACCAGAAAGTGTCTTTAAATGCTTGGAAGAGGAGAGAGGCTGGTGAAATTGAATCCTCCGTGAAGATGCGAAGTATTAACGCCTAGACGGTAAGATACCGTACATTTTAACTATAATTTCGGAATGATAACCATGCAGTCTTCAAACACTTGGAAGAGTAGAGGGGCGCTGAAGAGGTGAACGCGAATCGAAGTTTATGAGTAATAAAAGGCAGGGATTTCGGTTGGTTTGATCTACTATTTAAGCACCATTTGGTCGGTTTTATCTACTATTTAAGCACCATCAACACTCATAACAGAAGTTATTTATGATTCAATATTTATATTTGGTTTTATTAATATTATTGTGATAATATTTTAACTTATATTCCATTTTATTAAAATTTTAAAACTATACAATTTTAAAATACAATTATAATGAAGATATTATTATTATTATTATTATACCTAAACTTCAATTTTTTTATTATCTGGTCACCCAATTCAAAAATTTAATACTACGTTTTTCATTTTAGAAACACGACGCAACATAACATAAAAGTACAAAAAATACATAAATAAATTATATTTCATAAATTATATATTAGTAAAAATTATAATTTATAAAATTGAAATTTTATTATACAATAAAGATAATATATATTAAAATTTTAGATGTGAAATTGTTATAATAAAATTGATTTAAAATTTATAAAATTTATATTTATAAATTAAAATAATATGTTCATAAAATTTTACCGTAATATTTATATTTATATTATCCATAGGACATAAAAAATATAAGAAGAATTCGAGTGGTGCACGATACAATTGTATGATCTCGTCGTGAAAATTGATCCTGTAACTTTTAAATACAAATAAAACTAAATTCAAAGCACTAAACTAGAATTATGTCCTATTTATTAATATTCAAATGCTATTTTATATGATTTTACCAAAAAATATATGTTGTTTTATATTAAAATCGATTAGAGTAATCGATATCAAGTAAAATATATAATTGATTAAAAATGTTTAGGATCGGGAATAATTTCATTTCGTGACTCGTGATGTCAGGTGTAGAATTTCATATTTCATTTTTGCTTAACCTTGGTATGTTGAAGGCTTGAAGCACATACTAAATAATGAAATGAAAAATTCATTAGGACAGATAGTCAGTCTAATGAAGCACGCACATGAAATATTTAATAGGCGTAACGCGGTGCAATATATGTAAAATTCACGTGCACACAATCCAATCATTTATTTGATCTTGTTCTTGTTCTTTTTTGTTTTACTTAACAATTGATTGATCCACATATATATTTTTAACATACAAGCTTTGAAGAAAAGATAATTTATGTGACAAATCCTTATTATTTTGCCTTGATAACATGAAACACTGCCTGAGCATTTTCCAACAAGTCTAAGAGCTCCAGATTAAATTTGGAAAGCTGTTCTCCTTTCGGACCCTTCCCTGCTTGGATATTCTTCTGGCATGCGTCAACAGACTCAATAGCATCCTTTAACAAACCAGCAATCTGTTTATCATCCTCTTTTGATCTGCTAGCCAAGTAATTAACCGAGGTATCGACATCATCCATAGCTCCTTCGTATTGTTGTTCACAGTCTAGAAATATCTGCTTCAGTGAAGAAGCATCCCCTGAACCACCAGCTTCCGTATCATCAGTTACTCGTGTAATGTATTCGATGTTTGCGATTGTCTTGGTGGATGCAGCTTCAAAGGTTATAAATGCAAGATCATTGATGTCTTTTTTCGGTGTCTTGTTGTCTGCATTATTGATTGTCTCTTCACACAGATCTTTGTTAGGTGCAGAAGCACAAGCGTCTGTGATTAGGACATTTGATGTAGCTGAGTCATCCGGGCCATTGGCGGGATCTGCTATAGTGGGACTGGGAAGAAGCGTTAAGGAAATGGTAAGAGATAAGATAAAAATGAAGCTTGACATTGTTGCTATCAGTTTTCCTTAGTTTGATTATGCTTTTCTTTGTTTCTTGCCTTTTGTTTTCTTGATTCAGTGACTGGTAGGGAGATAAATTAGGTAGCATGACCATGCATAGTTTGCAAGCTACGGTACACCATTCAAACAGGACCTGCAAATTAACTGGATCCATTCTACTAATATATATATATATATATATATATATATATATATATATATATATATATATATATATATATAAACATTTTTTACTGAGTCAACTTAACCGTACCTGATTACCATATTATTTAAAATTTTATAATTATTTATTTAAATTTTTTGAAGATATGTTTCTGCGAGAACAATGGGTTTGACAGTTGGAAGAATGACCCTGCATTGTAAGGTTTTCCATAATGGCATTGCAGTGATCTATCTTTAATTTAAGTTTAACTGTGTATTTGTGAATGTGTTCAGATAATTTTAAACCACAAAAACTGACAATAGTTGTCACCTTCGGACCCAATGTTCTCTTTCAATATAACATGATAAAAATTATATTATGCACATAAATTCATCTTGTGATATTTCACTTGCACGTACTAGAAGCAAATGTAGATAATTCTGATCAGTGCACAATATTAATCAGCAATTCTACATCAAAGAAATCCAGTAAGACACAACATAGGCCAGATTACATTATAAATTACGTGAGATCAGTACAAAATGAACAAAAAAAAGGGAGGTAAGTTGCTGGGACATAATTGAAACGTATGTTTTACAGATGAATCTGTGAATGATCCAAACCAACGAGTATAAATTTGAATTTTACATGCTTATTTCTCTTATAGAATATATTTTTCATTATAGAATTAAGAACGCAGAAAGAAGGCTGAGCTGTTCACAATTATAAGCCACTTGAATATGGCACTCCAGTTTGAGGTAACCAACTATCCCCAGATATAAAGTTAGAAACCGTAAAAGCAGCAGCTTCTGTTGCGTTAATAACGTGATAACCTGGCCATGTAACCCTACCACTAGTGTCTGATCCAGGCCCTGTGTTGTTAAACTCTGCGTAATACAATGTATCCAAGGCGAAACTTCCTGACCATTCATGCCAACCAACAGAATTTATCAAACTATCCATAAAAGATTGCATATAGATTGTCCTTGAATACTGTTTCCATGGCCTCCCGAGATATGTCTGTGTGCCTCCATTGCTTGATGCCAAATCATCAGCAGCTCTAATATTACAGTTCTGTATTGAAATGCCTGTATTCTGGTTCAAATCAGTTCTTCCTTGCGCAGTTATGGCATTGAATTGATTAGGCAGGGGTAGACGCGGATAAATGTTGCAATCCTGAAGCATTGCTGCTCCATTACCAAATATAAAGTCGACCGTGCCATATATGTCACATTCTGTGTAGAATTGCCTATTCGAGTGTGTGTATAGTGTATCTTGATACCCTTCAAAGCTGCAGCTATAGAATGTTGACATATCTGCCCCACTTCGCATTGCAACTGCCTGGTGATTATCTCCCCCTGCTGTGTTCCGGAATGTTATATTTACTGCCACAAATCCCTCTCCCACTACAGCTGAAGAAACAACATTGGGTCACAAGATATTTCAACTATAAAATCATTTCAAAGTAAAAATCATATTACAAGATAAAATCAACTAAATCAAAAAATTAATATTGTCTTGCCAAATGTTGCAGAGTTGAAAGTTGTCAAGCCATCAGCAGTACTATGGTTACCCGTGATCACTGTCTGATTAATACCGTCGCCAATCATCATCACGTACTTGTTATTCTTTGGAATGGACACATATTCCTCATAGACCCCAGCTGTGACATATATCAGAAAGTAGCCATCACTAGCTACAGTTTTGTTGGGAGCCAAAGTTAAGGCCTCATTGATGGTTGTAAAGTTCCCTGTGCCATCTTGACTCACGACAACAATGTTACTCACTAGAATATAATCACTACTATCTTGTAGAAGATGTCTTCGACCTATCCTTTTTAATATCGCTTTATTTTTATCAGACGTTTTAAAGGGGAATTTACCGTGTGCAAATGCTCCTCTACTCCTAGGAGTATAAGATATAACTCTTTTTGTATTCGGAACCCATCCGGTTTGGAAAAGAGATAAAGAAACACTATAACTTTTGGTTGCATTAACAAGAGGAACGGACACTCCATTTTTCAAACTCCAAGATGAAGCAGCTTGTTCGAGTCCATCTAAACAAGTTTGTGTATTGGTTAATACAGAACTCATTAATGTATGAACAGTATCAGCTTGAGCGATAGATAAGGTTTGAGCTTGCTTGATCATTGTGGACGATTCTAGAATATAATCAACGTTAAGCTCAGCTAGTAAGCTACAATCTTTGAGAGCAGCAATAGCTCCCGCTGTCAAACCAGAACTTCTTTGAAGAAAGTTTTGTGTTAATGACAAAAATGTACGAGCTGCTGATAAGGACTCGGTGAAGGAAGAGCGACCATAGTCATACACTTTGGCATTGTTGTTATTCGGAAATGAAGATCGACATAAGGATGGATAAGGAGTTGAATCGCAGATATGGGCGGCCGAGGCCATCGAAGAGAACAAAAATGGTAGTAGAAAGATGAGAAGAGTTGAGTTAAAAGAAGAAGAAAAATAGGGTTTGGAGGCCATGGTCGTTTGTAATAAGGAATGACTAGTGGTTAAGAGAGTGACTTGATATGGTATTTATATACTCAGGAGTAGGAACAAAAGAATGTCACAGAATATTGTTGGTAGTGAAGTCAACTTACATGTATCGTTCACCAAGAAACCAGAACCACGTTTATCGCAAATGTAGATTGACTTTGTCATTAGCGTGTTCGAATTTCGAAATAGAACAAATTGTTGTCAACTATTTCAAGAATCCAAATTGTCTTTTTATAGTTTTATGAGATTGGCAATTTGGCATGGTATATTATTACTTTGTATCGGGTTACATGTGTATTTAGAATGTTTAAGCAGTACCATGACTACATTCAATCTAGCTTTGCTGGTATGCTTTAAAGATCTTGTGGCTCCTTTTGTCTTTTCTTTTCTCATAAATAACTTTTAAGTCGGGAAATACATGCAAGTTTTAACTTACGGTAATGTCTTGTAGTTCAATTTGATAAATTTAATATCTTACATTAATCAATATATGTAATATGATAACTTTTTATGTACTTACAATTATGTGTGTAATGGCACAGAGCTCTTCAGTAGCCTAGTATGTATACTAACCTATAAAATATAGCTATATATAATAGACACGCAAAGGAGAGGTGTATGCACGTTTAGCAGATAGAAGATGTAGGCATTTAATTAAAGGTACCTGAGATTAACCTTGGCCTCGGCCTATTTTAAAAATAGTGCAGGAAAGTTAGAAGATTAGTGGGATGTATGTTAGTATAAACATTAAAATACATGGCTGATTGATTGGAGAAAGTCTATGCTGGGCTTCATAATCACCTAACGCATGTTTGAAGTTTGAACCTTCAAGCTTATCTAGCGTATACTATGAAGCACGGTCTGGGTGCGGGATACGAGAACTCATCAATTTTAAAAATATGGGGATTCGGGTGCGGGGAGAATTCGACAGTTATTAAAATATTATAATATATATAGAGTCCTCATCCACATCATATGTATGTGGATAAGACATTTCCAGCATACTGCTTCTAAACCGTTGGATCAGGATCTCAACGGCTGTGATTTAAAAAAAAAGGATGATTCATGAAAATTAATCGAGGCCCATGTTGAGTCGCGGAAAATAATCGAGGCGCGCCTCGGTATATTACCGTGGCTCGTCCTCTTCCTGTCCCCTAAATCCCAGTAAACCTTAGTTGCTCCTCATATTGAAACACAACAATTTCTCAGCTACTAGGTGGTCTTGGTAGGCGATTTTCATCAAATTTTCGGAAGATCTTAACAAGCTATCATCTTTATCATCAATTTTTCCATAAATCTTTTATATTATGGCCGATAAGTTGTTTAAACATATATTTTCTTCGAAAAGTAGTAATGATAAGAAAAAAGAAAAAGTTGGTGTAATACATATAGATGGTGGTAAGATTGTTGATTACAGTAGCAACTACCTCTAATCCTCAACCATATTCCATATTTTGTCGATTACAATAGCAAAATGTGGTTAAATTGTGAATTGTTCATTGATAGTGGTGGTAAGACTTAATTTGTTTCATTTTTATTTGATAATGGCGATAGTGGTGGACTATAATATTTTTTATTTTGTAGGTGCAGATTACTTGGCTAACGAGCATCCTAATCCAATGATGATAGAATGTCGCATTAGCTATTCTGTAAAAGTAAAAACGCTTGAGGGCATTTTAAAATATGCTATACGTGAAGAACTAAATGACTTTGTAGACGTGGACAATATACGTATTGATTATGCAAAGGGGTGGAAGTGTATAAGCATGCCCTTTCACCTTCTTCATCAACCGTGCAAAGGGAGTAAGAAAACCAGAAGCAATACCAGCAAACTCATCAACAAACTGAGTAGGAACCCTAGCATCAAGTCTCTTAACCATCACAAGGCCATCAAGTATCTACAAAAAAAAAAAAACACAAACACAACATTAAAAGGCAGAAGGCGAAATTGAATACTTGACGCTATTTCATAAGTTTAAATTTTACTTATAACTCGATAGACTTCCATATTAGGGTACAACTCCCTAGAAGTGTAATGAGATTGGATTTCAGGTTCTGGCTTAGCTACTCTGGTCCGAGTAATCTCTGAATACCAAGCTATGTAATCCGCCTCAGAAACTGGTTTAGTATCTTCCTGTAAGCCATCAAAATCATCACAAAATCTCTTTCACCTACCAATATCTACAAACCACCTCACCAAAGTGGCTTCCTTAGGTACCCGATAATCTTTCATATCAATGAGAGGAATGTGTGGCCGACATCCAAACTGCCTCATGACCCTGTCAGAATGCTGCCACTCAACAATATCATAGCATACAAGGGAGACTCGAGCCCGTCCGGCTAACTGATACTGAATCATCTCCCAATTTACAATAGATTCAAACCTAAAATATGTTAACCACTCTACAACATCACTTGCAACCCCATCAAACTCAGCTCTTTAGAATGGCAAACCGTGGTAGGGACCCAATATATGACGCTTCTTGCTTATACGTGGAAATCATCCTGGTCCGGATCTCTAACCGGAACACTCAAACGTGGAAATATCTCAAAAGACCACACCTCTAACAACCACACACACGTATCAACACTCCTACTTTCCTTCTGAGCGGCATACTCCAACCCTCTATATAAATAAGCCAACAGAGCAGCACCTCAAGCATAGTCAGCAATCTCCCAGATGTTTTGTAAAGGCTATATATATCTCGGATGCACATAACTCTGATGGCTCGTCGGGAACAATAATGCACCACAAATAAATAACATGTATGCATGTGTGTGTACTACAGTCGCATACATATTATTATTCTCTGGTTTTTGGCGACCATGCCTCTCAAACAACTAACTCAACCTAATCTTGCTCCTAAAACATACATCTTTCACCTCTTGCTCAGTCAACGGCTCAAATCAATTATCAGCAAAAAACTTCCTCTTATGCTCAATAGCCCCACAACTAAAAGCCTCCCCCCAAACTGGTAATCCAAGAATATACCCCACATCTTCTAGGGTTACTGTCATCTCCCCTAGTCTCATAAGAAAGTATTAGTCTCTGGCCTACAATCTTTCAACCAATACCGATATCCGCCTTTGATCTGTCTGCAACACTATATGAGGATTGACAAATATACTAAATCCGACCATATGCAATAACTCCTTCTGTGGTGTCCTCAACTTCCAATCCCTCATATAACGACTACCACAATATGTCTCCAACTCATTTCTCTCAACACCTCCCCAAACATCCTCTGTAACGTGGTATCTGTTATCCCAAATAACAGACCTACTGTGTTGTCCGGGTAAAATATCATCCATCTCTGAAACAAATGAATAAATAATCAAAATATTAACTATAAAACCACAACAAAAGCAATCATATAACATACATTCATCCAAATTAGTTGGAAATAAATATTAATATTAATCACATCAAGGAGTGGACTAATTTCATATAAAATTTTTTAAATAAAATTTTTTAAACCCTAATTTTAAAATAATATAACCACTATTATAATTCTAAGCATAATTTTCGATTTACAATTTTCAATTTAACACTACAAAAGCGTAAACCCTGATATTTCAAATTACCCCAAATTATAAACCCTAATGTTTTCAAAGTGGACACAAATTCGAATTCAACCCTAATTACATATAAAATTAACCACTACAATACACACACAAATACGGGTCTACATACACACAAATCAACAACTGAACACACACACAAATCGAATATGTAACCACTGAATACATATAACATAAAAAATCACTGCAATCACCAAAATCGAGTTATGAGATAAACGATAACCTTATATAGGTGTGAAATACTTCAACAATCACTTGATTAGACCACAAGATTCACTAGAAGAGCAAAAGCGCCTCTCATATCGCCTCTAAGGTTAGTTTGTATGTATCTGTGTTTGTTTAGTCGGGCTGGGGAAGAAGGGTACGGACGAGCCGCACTTTATTTCAAGGGCGTGCCTCAGTTATTTTACGCGACTCAATACGGGCCTCGGTTAATTTCCACGGCTCGTCCTTTTTTTTTAAATCGTAGCTGTTGGTGTCCTGATCTAATGGTTGAGAAGTAGTATGCTGGAAATGTCTTATCCAACATACGTATGATGTGGATCAGGAATATGTAGGCCATTACTCCATAAAGAACACCCTTATATAAAGAATAAGAAATAACATTTTAGAATCTTACATTAAAACTCATTTAGATTTTAATCTTAACAAACCATTTTTCATTAAAAAAATAAGTGTTTTGATGGTGTTCTCCCGTATTCTTTATATGAGAGTGTTCTTTACGGAATGCAGCCCAATATATATATAAAGATTCCATAACTGGACAAAAAAAACAATGCCACAATTAGCTTTCGTGCGTCTTTTTCACTTTACTATTACTTGAGTGCTTCTTCTCACAAATATAGACACGACCCACTCCACCGGTATACAAGTATTTGACATGATACATACATATTAAATTATATACACATAGCCGGCACCTAGATAGTAGATATACATACAGTCGTACATACATACATATAAATTACATATATATATATATAGATTATATACATGATACATACAATACCCATCAATATATATACATAAGGTATTGGAGGCTGCACGTATGGCGCCGGAGACGACTACAGGTACAACGTTCTAAGTGTTTGAAATTAGGACTACCCCACCTCCGAATCTCCACCCAAAAAAGCGGGATACGCCATGTGGCACACCCGGTGCGCACCCGTCTGCACTCCTGGGTGCCGCACCCGTGCTTCCTAAAGCATATATCTTCTACGTGAGAGGCAAATCAAGGAAGTTATATGTTGTACTTGTACCCAAATTTGTATCAGTTTTAATTTGCGGTATGCAGAAAGTTTTTCATTCTAATTTCAGTGGTCATGACCTCTTAAAAAAGGTTCAATTGAACAAGAATTCTTTAATTGGTTAAGATGAAAGTAAAAGATAATCAAGGTGAGAATATTTCTAATGATCTTCCTAACGGGCATAGTACGAATGAGAATCCTTCAAATGTCTCTTTGAGCGATATGTGATCAAATAGCTCGAAAAGGTTTGAGGTCCATACATTCAGGTCGGGATAATTCAGAGTAAACAAATAGAGCTCTTATTGTAGGACTAGACGTGAGATAGCTCTAGTTCCGATTCTATGGTATCATGAATACTGTTAAGTTGCTGGTACGATGTTAAGTCACCAATTTCTTATAAGGCTCAGGGTGTTATGAAAAAAAAAACTTAGATCTTATTATTACATAATTATAGGCACTTCTGAAACACCTTATAACATAAAAGGGCTCAACTACAATGAATTTTTAACAGCATAATGGTATTAATATATACATCGATGAAACAGATTATATATCAATGTTGAGCTGATAACGTTAATAGCAGAATGTTTCCATTCTTCTTCTTCGTTTGCCGGTGCTTCCTTCTTTATTCTTGCAATTGGTATGGTCGATGCCATGTCCGGAACAAAGTCTTCTCTCCCTTCATTTGATCCAGCCTAGTTGAGGCAAACAGAAGTATATTTCTAATTAAAACAGATGTCCAGATCTGAGGAACTCAATATAGTAAAGGGTAGTTATTAAAAAAGTGATAATAATTGCAGTATAAATCAGCAAAGATATTAATTTATAGATTCAGTAATCAGAAACTAAACCCATTGGGATTGATACTAGATGTACTTGCAACAATTTGATTTCCAAGATGAAAGTAATGTAATAAAAACACGGTCGTCTGTGATTCAACAAGTAGATCTAAGTATATTCAGCAAATCAATGATCCAAAAACAGAGAAATGGATAAATTAAATTAGATGTAGTTTACCATCTTGTATTTGAAATATGTTGAATCTTTCTAGCCCGATACCCAGTTTGAAAGAGAGGGGCATCCCCAAATCGTAACATAGTTTAGAACACCGGACTCTTCGACTACATTGATACTAGTTAGATCATGACAGTAACTCACTTCTAATTCCTCAATAGCCACACCAAGGGTCAGACTTGTCAATCCCTTACAGTCATATAGCTTCAAAGTTGCCAAAGATAAAAAATTGTTTTTCAATAGCTGATCAATTATGGAGTCCATATTTGAAGAAGAAGAAGAAGAAGATGAACCTCCTCCTCCTCCGTTGCTACTATTCTCCAGTCGTAGATATGTAAGTGAGCCAACATTTCTGCTAATTGTTTCTAGTATCATGCTGCTGCTGCTGTCCGAATCTACTATTATCAATTGTTTTAAGGACGGAAAACAACTATTCGGGATCCTTGTCAACTTTGAACAGCCGTTGATTTCCAAAACCTCAAGTTTAGGAAATGCTAGCATAGTACTTTGGTCTTCACCACATGTACTCATAACTGGTTCCAACCATTCTTCTAGCTTTGGCAAATCAAACAAAAGGAGTTTTGTCAATGACGGATACATTGTTGTATCAGTTTTTGTTGCCCCGCTTGCAGTGAACTCAATACCACCGCTGCCTAGACCTCCATAAAAATCGCTTCCAATAAGTTTCACATTTTTCATCCTATTTATCTCCATCTCCCTAAGTTTAAGAAGGTGACCTAGTGTTGGAAGTCCTTCACATCTTCTGCAATATCTCAATGTGATTTTTACCAAGTTGGTCATCATTGTAATCCATGATGCAAAATGTTTCCCCTTAAAGTATTCGATCTTCAATTCTTTCAAATTTCTGTGAGCTTTTAATCCTTCCATCACTTCCTCATCGTTGTATTCTTTGTCTTCCCTTACATTTGTATTGTTGTCCCAGTCTAACACTAAAGACTGAAGATTAGGCTTTGTACAAAGCTTTGCCTTACTTGCTTCGTCCATATTTTTCACATCATCAAGGCCACAGAGCTCAAGTTTCCCTTTAAGATTGTCCAACCCTCCCAAACTTTTAACAAGACAATTATGATCTGAACAGACAAAAAAATGAGGCAGCGTTTGTAGACAAGTCAAATTCTCAATCCCAATAAACATGCATCTTTCATGTGCATTCACAATGTATAGATGTCTCAAGTTAATTAAGTTGCAAAATTTTTTTGGAAGCACTTGCAGAGCCCAAACTCTCAATGTCTGCAAATTGTAGAGGTCCGTGATGTAGCTTGGCAATCTACCGCGGAAACAAGAGATATCAAGATGTTTTAGATATTTCATCTTGCTCAATGAACTTGGCAACTCAGTAGTAATTTCATTAGCATTCAAAACCAGAACAGTCAAGTGTTTGAGGTAAGATAACACGCCACCTAGGATACGAGCCCCAGTATATAATGCTTGTACCCTCTCAAAATTTCTCTTTAGAACTGTTGGTTTTGTTCTTGTAACTCCTTCATCGAGCCTCACATATATAGGCTGGGAAATATGGGACATAATGTTTAGGTCATGACTTGTCTTCACAGTTACAGAGTGATGTTTTGATAGATCTTGTGCAAGATCATGCACTAGATCATGCATCTTGCAACTAGTGATGTTTCCGACTGCATCCCTTTCTACGTCTTGTAACAAAGAATTACACACCAAAATGTTGAAGTACTCATTGCCAATATCTTCCATCAGTGCATTACTTCCTCCAGCAGGCAAGAGGAATCCTAATGCCTTCCATATTTGTATTAGTTCATCCTTATTAATGTCAGTATCCTTTGGTATAATAGAACAATATGCAAAACATCGTTTCAAAGAAGAACAAGGTAAATTATCATATGACAAACGCAAGGAAGACAATACACCTTTCGATTTCCATATTTCACTGTTTTGGATCTCTAACCATTCTTGTTCGGACTCCTTTGAGTGCAATAAACCGCCTAGTGTTTTTATTGCAAGAGGCAAGCCACCACATCTTTTCACCATTCTTCGTCCCAAGGCCGCAAATGCCTCGGTCTCTACAATTCCTCCATGGGAAAATGCTATTTTCTTGAACAATTCATAACTATCTTCCTCTGATAATTTTTCCACTTGATAAGAAACAGAACATCGCATGGCATAAGTGACTTCCTGGCTACGAGTGGTAAGTAATATATTGCTTCCTCTTGCACCACCAATTTCAAGCAAAGAATTCCTCAAGTTATCCCACTCTTCTGGTTTCTCATTCCATACATCATCTAGTACAAGTAAAAACTTTTCCCCCTTCAGATTCTTTTGAAGATCTTTAATTAGCCCTTCGGTATTTTCTAAAACAGAAGCGGTCGAAGTAAGTGATACTACCATTTGATTTAAAATCTTCATGAAATCAAAATCTTCTGATACAGTAATCCACATTCTCTTGGGAAACATATTAATTACAGCATCTCTATTGTAAACCATACGAGCAATAGTTGTCTTGCCTTTTTGATGGTGATGCATGCTTTTTTTAGATGGAAAGAAATGATCTCGTATTCTACGATGATATTCTACCTTTTTTCGAGTAACTTCGTATGCAAGTTCATCCATAAGAACATCAGCAACATGAGCCACAGCTTCAAGTTGGTTGAACCAGCTTTGGACTGTAGACATGGTTAGTTTCTTGGTATCAGCATCAGACAAGAGAGCATCAATTGATTCCAATCTTTGGCGTAGTGTTACGAGATCATCAAGAAGATTCCAAGCCTGTATAACTTCTTCAGTTGCAAGTGAAACAAGCTTACGAACTAATCCGCCAGCAAGATCAGCTATTATTGCATCACCCATTCTTCTATATAGTCTGGTGGTGAGACGATGAAAAGAAAATTGCCTATAATTATTTTCCGATGGATTGGTATTTGTGGTGGTGAAAATAGATAGATGATGGAAGGATTATCCCTTGAGATTTAAAGTCTTCGTAAAATTTAACCTACTAAAATTTATAGACATGACATTTGTGCAGGGCCCTCGACGTGTGATTGTTGATTGTAAATTAGTGCCACCTGTTGAAACTGCATTTGATAGTTGACAGTAACACTATCTTTAAACTAGTTACTATAACAAGACAAGGGAATTCACACTATAATCTCGTATCAAGGCCATATTCGAATGAGAGCAGGAGAAATGTGAGAGCAATAAAAATGATTTCGTTCGGTTGTAGTGTTAAATCTGTGCTGTAAATGACCTTGTTGGGGTAGAATAGAACAGTAGAACTGTGGGGAATAGAGGACAGTAATATCCAAGGTAGAGATTAGAGAATGCCTTCCAGGCTTTGAATGTGTTACTACTTGCATCGAGGAAATAGGAAGTGAAGTGATGTGAAGTGAGAGTTCTTAGTAGTCGAAGATAATTTACAAAAAACTTCCGAAGATTTGTCTTCTGATGCGACTGAACTTTGGAATTCTGATCATGTTTATTTCTAATGTGTGGATTAGCTTTTTGAGTTCGACGTTTAGTGCAATTTTCTTTTATCGACAACTAGGAGTTTTATGGATACTTGGTCAGTTGGTCATCTTGACAAGGAGTTGCTAAAGAGCCTCTTTGGCGTAACACTAAAACCGAAATTTTTATATTATTTTGATAGTAGAATTTTTTTGTAATTTAAAAATTAGAGTAGCATTACATTAGATTTAGTAATCAGATATTTATTTGGTGTAAATTTACATCAATATTTTTAAAAAATCCAATATACTCTTATGTTTATTAATTTAATTTATCATTAAGATATTTATGTAGTAGTTTCTAAAATGTAAGTAGGGAATTGGTGGTGTTTAGGGTTATTAGTCAAAATTTATTGTCCAAATTGAATTTTAATTAAAAAAATTAGACCTTTTTCAAATTTAGGCAAATTCCAACCCAAACTTTAACAGTAAATTTAAAAAATTTCCAAGTCGATCGAAATATGGAGGTATTTGGCTTTTTTTATTTTTAAGAAATAAAAAAAAAATTAAAATACATTTTTATTAGAAAAAATACTTATTTTTTTTAAAGTAAGGTAAGAATTCTGACCCAAATCCGGTGGCGTAACCTCATAAATATTATTTTATCTCAGTACTTGCGGCAAGTAACGGACTCAAATCCTTGTCGTGGCTATATTGCGGCCGTATATTGTGGATTTCAAATCCATGTGTCTGCAAACAAATAAACAATGTGCTTCCTCCTAAACATTCCTCGGGGCAATGCATGTCAACTTTTAGACTTTAAAATACTGAAAAATATCTTATGACATGGTATAATATTTTTACAGGGTTAGGGCATCTACAATAAACTCTTTTTGACCAAGTTCGTAAGAGATTTCTAGTGACTCTTAAAAATTTTAAAAATCTTTTCTCTCTCCTCTAATTTAGGAGTCATGACTCCTAACTTTTTTATATAATAAAATATTCATTTCTTTCAAAATATTCATTACTTTTTTCACTTTTTTATTATAGTGGGGTTCATATATTAATAAAAAATAAAATAGTGAATAAATATAAAGAATATTGTTGCAGTTAATACTCTTAAAAATGTGTTAAATGACTAGAAATTTAATATTTTATTTTATATTTAGGAGTTAAAACTTCATTATTTGAGTTGTTACCCACCACCTTTCTTTGTCCCTTCCAAACCTCTATATAAGCACCCTTACATTACCATAACTCTTTCATCCATGCATTTTCCATAACACTCTCGGATTTTATCACAACATTTTACATTAGTTTTCATATATATACAAGCTAGAATTCTCAATCGCACAGTTAAAAATATGTGTGGAGGTGCAATCATCAGTGATCTCATCCCTCCTCGTAGCTACACCAAGCATGTATTTGCCTCTGATCTCTGGCCCTCCGTTCCAAACACTCTGAAAAGAGATCATCAACCTAGCCACAATATTTCAGGTAACTAACTTGTCACTCTCTTTCGAAAGTAATCGCAAACAAATTGTACCATTGCATAACAGGAATTTAGGATTACCGGGGTCGAAACTAATTTAAGAAGTAAATTTTACATGCGTAGAGAGTAGCTCAGTACTAGAGCTATCCATTTGTTGTTCCGAAGTTTTGAGTTCAATTATCTCCTATATCAACATATACGAGTATCCTAAAGAATTAATCAAAAAAAGAAGAAGTAAATTTTATGATTCTACAAGGTCGAAATAAAATTTCGTTACCATGATTTTTTTTTAAAGAAGTATAAGCATATGAATTTCTTGTTTTTATTAAATTTCAGTAGTGCTAATACTCTGGCCAGATCCTTCTGGTTTTAGTTGTTTGACGGGTCCATTTAAATAACAGGTGGGGAGCAACAGAAACAAGGTGTAAAACGCCAACGCAAGAATCTGTACAGAGGAATAAGGCAACGTCCATGGGGAAAATGGGCAGCTGAAATCAGGGACCCGAGAAAAGGAGTGCGTGTATGGCTTGGCACATTCAACACTGCTGAAGCAGCTGCTAGAGCTTACGACAAAGAAGCTCGAAAAATCAGAGGAAAGAAAGCTAAAGTTAATTTTCCGAACGAGGATGTCGTAAATGATTGTCACGTTCGATACAGTTTCGATCCTCCAAGCGAGTTTTCGACAAGTTACTCGGGTCAAAATGATCACAAGTTTAAAACAGAGGAGACTCGAGTAATAGAAGAAGAGAACAAAGTGCAAAAGCTATCAGAGGACTTGATGGCGTACGAGTCATATATGAAATTTTACGAGATTCCATATTTTAATGGCTCGTCGGTGACCGTGGCAGCAGCGACTCCTACGGCTAATGCCGAGCAAGGAAGTACCGTGGAAGGTGGCATGATTAACCTTTGGAGCTTTGATGATGTTGTTTGATGTAATTTGTTAAGACAACATTTTTATCTTTCTAATTTCAAGCATTATGTTAATATGTTACGTAATGTAATGTGGTCACAAATTAATATTTTGCTTTGGTTAAACATAAACCTTCAATTTTTTCTTCAAGTCAGATATTAGTGTTTATTGTTCATAATTATGTACGAATGGAAAATCCGATAAGAACAATGATTTTTTCGGTTCCAGACGATATTAATCAGAAATAAATTTAAAAGAAGATAAGATTGTTATGAGCCTCTTTGGCAAACGGCTTAAAATTGGGCTTAAAGCTTAGTTTAAATTGAAATATGTATGTTTGTGTAATAAATTAAAAACTAACTTAAAATCATAAATAAGTTAGGGGACTTAAAGTCAGAAATAAGTATTAGATACTTTTTTCTGTGATTTTTTTTTATTTTATATTTTGATAAAAATTATCCATATGTAATAAATTACACATAAATCATTTTTATTTTTATTATTATACTTTTAAAAACTCATAAATCAGTTATAAGTCAAAATTACTCAAACGAGTTACTTAGCCGAGGTTGGATGTTTGAATAAAGTGGCGCTGCTGGTTTATCCTCTAACTAAAATAAAGAAAACGTGTGCAACTGTAACCTTAAAGGATTGTTGTCATGGGCATTGGGCACCCACAGATTCATTCCATTAAAGAAGAGGGTTATCTTTTTGTGCAGAAAAAATAGTCGTATTTATATATATATATATATATATATATATATATATATATATATATATATATATATATTAATTTTATTTTATTGTTATCTCTTTAAGCAATTTAGCACCCCTATAAAACGTTGAAAATAGCTTTCCAGTTAAATTTTCCTAGGTTCCTTCCATTTGGAGAAGAAAATGAAATAGGGAAGAAATAGAATGGAAGATTAGAAATAAAATTTATGAAAAAGGAAAATATGTGGATAAATATTAAATGTAAATAAAATTAAGAAAGTTAATTTTTTGTGATGAAAATTGGGGCATTTTATTAATTAGTGAGATAGATTTTTAGTTTAAATAATAAAAAAGGAATGGAAGAAAGAATAAATATTATAAACATTTCTTTTTACTTAATTTAAATAAGAATTAAAATCTCACCTCTATTCTTTTCTCATTTCAGTTAATCCAATCAAACACAACTTGAATTTTCTACACAATTTTTATAAAATAAAGTTCTTGTACAATTACCCTGCACAATTTTATTTTATATTAATTGTGTAGAAAATTTTTATTTCAGTAAAAAAATTGTACATACATAAGTTGCTCTTGATAAACAAACTAGGCACAACAGAACAAAAGAACCATTGTTAAAAAAAATGAAAGCCCAAAGAAATCACAAAACCCTAAGACGGAGGGGGCCCAAAACTATAAAAGTAAACCCTAGGCTCTGATAAACACTCTTGTTGTTTGACACATTGTTGTGACAAAATGGTGTCGCTGAAGCTACAAAAGCGCCTGGCCTCGAGCGTACTCAAGTGCGGAAAGGGAAAAGTGTGGCTCGACCCTAACGAATCCAATGAAATCTCCATGGCTAATTCTCGTATGCCTTTTTTATTATATTTATATCTATATTAATCGATGCATATTAGTTATCTAATGATGTATGTGCTTAAGTGCATAATGAATTGCATTGGTATTAAAATTAATTTTGAGAGGCATTTCTAGTGTGTTACTGGATAGTGTTGGTTGGTTGTAATGGTGTTTTGTATGGGGTGAGCAGGTCAGAACATTAGGAAGTTAGTTAAGGATGGGTTTATTATCAGGAAACCCACCAAGATTCACTCCCGTTCTCGTGCACGTAGGATGAAGGAAGCTAAGAGGAAGGGTCGTCATGCTGGATATGGTACCTTGTTTATACTTGTTCTTGCCATCGTATGTATTAAGTCGTTATGTCGGATTGGATTGGATTGGTTTTTAATCAAGAACCTTGGCAAGAGTATATTTATAAGGTTTGTATGATGCTTGTTATCTTTTTGCACTTATAGATGAATGTACATATATTCAATATAGGTAAGAGAAGGGGAACCAGGGAGGCTAGGTTGCCAACAAAGGTCTTGTGGATGCGGAGGATGAGAGTGCTCAGACGTCTTCTCCGTAAGTACAGGGAAGCAAAGAAGATTGACAAGCACATGTATCATGATATGTACATGAAGGTCAAAGGTAATGTCTACAAGAATAAAAGGGTTTTAATGGAGAGTATCCACAAGTCCAAGGCTGAGAAGGCTCGTGAAAAGACCCTGTCTGACCAGTTTGAGGCTAAAAGAGCAAAGAATAAGGCAAGCAGGGAGAGAAAGTTTGCAAGGAGGGAAGAACGCCTAGCCCAGGTAATGAAATGCTACTCGGTTGACGTATTGCAACAATTAAATGAAGTATAACAACCCCCCAAAGAGACTGTTGCTACGACCTACAGTTATATATGTCTGTATGCTGATAAAGTAATCTCTTGTTTTGATTATGTACAGGGGCCAGGAGAGAAAGCACTAGAAGCTCCCCCAGCAGCAACTACCGCAGCTCAAACTCAGTGAGTGTTTGTATATGTATTGTCACTAATCAATATTTTCTATTGTGAATGTTTTGTGGACTTAAAAAATAATATATTAATATCTGACAAACTTCTCTTCTGTTTTCAGGCCGTCAAAAAAGTGAAACCTTCTGTGACCAACATGGTTTTTTGTTTTCATCTTTTATTGTTAAAAGTGCTGGTTATATTCATGGGGAGAGGTTAAGTGTTGATACTCTGTTTTGAAATTCTCTTATCTGACATGAAATGAAATTTAACTTAATACTCTGTTTGAGAGCGAGTGTTATTATAGACTGTTCTTATGTGTGTTATTCTTGTGTCTAATTTTCCAGACTGTGATTAAAATATTGAAGGATTGACACTTGTAACAAGGTTTTTTAAAGCTAGACAAAGAATTAATCTTGTTGGATTAGGCAAATTAGATATCTGGATGCATTCCTTGAACTCGTGAAAGTGAAGTGCCTGAAGCATTTAGCTTTCACTTTCTTGCATAGTTAGCTGGTTATTGGTCAAACGTTATATTTTAAATGTGCTGTTGTTAAATAGGCTGTTGTGCTCGCCGTAGCTGACCTTTCTAAATAGAGTTCCTTGTTCATAGAGTAGCCTGGTCATGTTGTCTGAAGCATTTAGCTTTCACTTTCTTGCATAGTTAGCTGGTTATTGGTCAAACATTATATTTTAAATGTGCTGTTGTTAAATAGGCTGTTGTGCTCGCTGCAATTTTTTAGTTGACCTTTCTAAATAGAGTTCCTTGTTCATAGAGTAGCCTGGTCATGTTGCTTTTGGTGATAGTTTGCAATTGTTAACTGTTTCTAGATTTTAATCTTCTAGATACTAGATACCCTTATATTTCTTTATTCCACTTGTGTTTTAATAGTATCATTGTTTTGTAAGTAAGCAGTTTTATTTTTGGACTAGTTGAACATACAATACTCAAATTTTAGTAACGAGCTTCATGGCTTTGTAGATCCTAGCACAGTCAAAAGTTACTTTTTACTAGCTTTTTTTAAATCGTATTTCAGAGATACTTCTTACTAGGTACTTGCATTAAACCAAATTAAATTCTTAAGAAATACTAGGCCCTTTTAGAACTTTTTCAATTGCCATTCTTGTGATCATAATGGTCTTTAACCTGGTGAGTGGGGAGTTTGCCCCTACCCTCAACTTCTCTAGTCTCTATTAATATTATAGTTGCAAGCTAAATGTCTATCTGTGCAGATTTTGCTATATTTTTTATTTAATATTTGTAATAATATTTATGAACTTGAATTATATTAATTTCAGTATATATATATATTAAGGGTTGGGTTATATGGAGACCTCTTTTTTGTTGGGGACCTTAGAAATGCTTGCAGAACATTGCAAAACATATTGTTCTACAAAATATGTTTTCTTGCCATACGTAAATGGTCTCCAATAAAAGGTAGTCTCCTTATAACTTTTCCCTACATATTAAAATGTACATAGTTAGAACATTTTAGTTGAAGACCTATTTAATTACATGCAACAATTTATATTTAAACATATGTAATCGTCAAATATCAAGTTATTGTCATTTACTAATAAAAATTTATTACTTTTGTACTTGATAAACTTCAAATTCCAAACTTCTGGAATTCATAAAAAAGTTAGTATATCTTAATATGATAGTAAATTTGAACCTTATGTATTCAGTAGTTTTTTGTATTACATTTCTTTTACATCTAATATGTATAGGATATAATTGCACGAGATTTATCAAAGGCAACCGGGGTTGAATGCTTAACTTGAATGGCTCATTGTGCTCTTCATGTTCAAGGGTCATCTTCTGAGAAGTCGATTTTGTCCTGTAATTCTTTATGGTCATTTTTTATGTATTCAGAACATGTAGTAGTACTTGTCTTGGGTTCAAGTTGTTTTCTTCAAATCCAACATGATAATACACGATGAAGTTGTTTTCTTCAAGTCCAACATGATAATACACTATGAAGTGTTGAGCTTTGTGCTTTCTGTGTATCTCGCAAGTTGATATGAGAGATCATTCTTTGGTTTCTTATGGCCCTCTTCATTAGTGTGGGCTCGTTTTATCTTGTGCATTTCTTTGGGAGCATCTACCCTCTTCAGTTTACCACTATTACCTTTTTCTTCAGTTCACCCCATGCTGAATTATAGTTCTTCTGTTTACCAAGTTATTCTTACTTCAGATAAAAGTCCAATTGGATTGTTGTCTTTTTCTTAGCCTGCTGACTTGGCAAGCTTAATTAAGGCAATGACTTGTTCCACTATATGGATTGATTTGCTACCTACCACCTAGTGTAGAAGTTTTAACCTCGTGTACTTGGGCTTATTAGCTGAACTAAGCTCTTCATCATGTTGATGTCTTGATTTACAAAGTTCATTTTCATAGTGTTTACTACATTTTAATAGGCTTTTCTTGAATTTCAGCAACTCGAATGGAAGATCACTTATTTTGATCTCTTTGCTTAGCAATTATCTAGATTTAAGCTAATCCTACTAGTTGAACTTGCTTCTTGTGGTGTTCATTCAACTACTTGAGATGAACATCACAATTGGTTGTAGTTGCTGCTACAGTGTCGAAGAAGAGAAAACAAAAACAAATCGGGTCGAGTTCGCATATTGAGTAGAGATTCGGAGATCGGGGACCGAGGATAGCACTCCAAGACCCTAAAATAACCCGATGACCATCCCTGTGTACGAGACATATGGATACCAATTTTTTTTATATAAATTTGTAATATGGTATTATATTTTTATATCAAAAGAATGAAAATTTAGCTTCTGGCTTTTTACGAAGTAAAGAATGAAAATGAAAGATTTGACACTTAACTACTTTTTCAGTTTTAAATTATTTGTAATTTTAACTTTTTGTAATTTTTCATAAAAGTTTATTTGTTAAGATTAGAATCGCAAAATTTAACAATAATTAGGTATAACATATATAATCAAGCTATTTTTAATTTTAATTTGTTTATTAATTTATGTTAGATTCTATTATTATTCATAATAAAATTTAATTATTATTAAAATTAGAATCTAAATGAATTTTAATTTAAGATTCTATAATATTTTTTCTTGTTTTTCGTATAAGGTTGTTCTTTATGGAGAGATATACACAACTATATTAAAAAAAAATATGAAATTATCATTTTACGTATTTTAAAGTATGTGAAAATAATCAAAATGATATAAATTTGAAATGGAATAAATACTAATAAATATTTATTCTTATAATTTTCTTTTTTATTAACAAAAAATTGGGAATTTGGTAGTATTTTATATTAAAATATAAACATGCCATGATGAAGAAACAATGGTTTAGAAGACGCAAGGAGCAAAAAAGGACAGAGTAATAGTAAAGGAGAGGTTGTTAACCTTGGAAAGAAGTAGGTGGGACCATGATGATCTGGCAAAGTCAAGTGACTCCCGGCTGGCATTTTTTGGTGTATCATTGGGTTATGGGTCCCATCCCATCTGAGGTGAGGAGCCACATGCTACTCTTCGCTGTCCATGCGCACACATGATTCCAAAATTACATCGTCTCCACTCCTGCTTAATTAGTTAAGCACTAATTAATACTCAATAATTGTTTTCTGGTGTCGGCAATAGACGTTCCAATAGCTCAATGATCATGAGAATTCACGAGGTTTTAGCATGCTCTGGTTTCCTGAAAACAAGTTTCAAGTTCTATTGGACATCCAATAAACAATTGAGTCTTTAAAATTCTATATAAATTGATCTAGAAATGTTTATACAATATATTTATTAGTAACAACAATGTAGACTTGTCTTGATCCAACATAATGCAATATCTATCTATGCCGATTGAATTTTGAAAATATTTTGAAAATATATTTTGTTTAATTTTAAATTCAAATTTTACTAAGATGTTTTAGTTAATAATATATTATGATTAGTGTTTTAGTTTAAAATAAAAATTGAACACTTTTGTTGTCAGAGAAATTTGGTTACAATACTATGAAAGTTTATTGAAATAGCGGAAGAATAATAGTGTCTTTGATTGTGAAAAGAGTTTCCAAATCAAGTTTTCGGAGAAGGTGTATGGTGATTGAAATAAGTTTACCGGAATCTCAGGGAATACATATGTAACAAGATGTTGTTACATCGACCGAATATCCCTGAATGAATGGTTAATATAAAAGTATACATACTTCTCCATTTAATGTTTTTTTAAACCTCCCTGCAAATTGCGGCATGTCCTATTTATAGGGATCAATAATTTGTAGTTATTAAGATTCTCATGATGTAATTCAAATGTATATATTCTAATCACAAATAAAGTCCTCGAAGAAATTTAAGAAAATGTTCAAGCAACAAGAATAATAATTAGGCCAAGATAATAAATATTGCAGAATGGATGATTTTGTCTAAGGCAATGTATCAAGAAGTCTAGAATGATCTATATAGTGAAGTCCGGATTGAAGATGTCGAGAAGTCTAACTCAAGCCATGTAGCAAAATCTGAATGGTGTATGTTGAGAAGTGTTATAAAGTTGGTATCGAGAAGTCTATAAACAAAGAGATCGAGAAGTGTCACAAAATTCATGTTCGAATAGACAAGAATAAGCATGTCGAGAAGTCCACCAAAAAGCTTGTCGAGAAGTCAGTAATCACTGTTATCGTGGACTATTAGAAGTGGAATATATCGAGAAATCCTTGTTGAGAAGTGTTGAAAATCAAAATGTCGAGAAGTCTAGATGGATGTTGAGAAGTCAAGACAAATGAGTTATCGAGAATCCCAGTTATACATAATACAAGGAGAAGAAGCTAAAATTCATACTTGAATTTCATATTTATAACATTTCATTCTAATAAACACATTAAATTGAAAATTAATAGTTTGTATTATTAGTTTTATATTTCGCATTTCACACACACAATCTGTTAACCAAATAAAACACTTCACGTAAACAAACATATTCACACTTTTAGTTTGTTTATTATTAAGTGATTCAAATAATGAAAATCGATAAAAGGTTACTCATACATTCACCCCACTCTGCATAAGTTTCGTACAACTCATTCATAACACATTATCACTAATATTTTTTTTTTAAATTATTCAGAATATATATATATATATATATATATATATATATATATATATATATATATATATATATATAATCCCCCATTTTTAATTTGATTTTCCCGTCAATTGACGAACTTTTTTTCCAAATCTAGATTCATCACATTTTTCTCCATCTCCCAACGATCAATTTGCATATCATATGTGCTATATTCCGGCGATTTCAAAATTAATCTCAGATCGAATCGCAGTCCCTAATTTATATTAGATAAATCATAAATTTGTACTATAAGAATCACTAATTTGTATTATAAGAATCACCAAAATTACTAGGTTTGTTAAATAAATATATATGGAGATCGCCGAAAAAATAGAAGTCGTCGGAATATGACACATATGGTATGTAAACTGATCGTTGGGAGATGAAAAAAATAGGATGAAGTTAGATTTGAAAAAAGGTTCATCAATTGGCGGAAAAAATCAAATAACAAATGGAAGGGATTAGATGAGATGGTGTATTTTAATTATATGTGGTGCATTGTAGGGGGCATTAGATTAAATTAAATATGTATCTTAAATTGGTTTCTAATTTTTAGATTTGACATGATTTCTATTTGAGCATTTGCATATATATATATATATATATATATATATATATATATATATATATATATATATAGAGAGAGAGAGAGAGAGAGAGAGAGAGAGAGAGAGAGAGGGAGAGGGAGAGAGAGAGCTACTCTAATGAGAACTAAGAACTCAAAACAGAATCACTAAACTTGAACAGAAATCACCAAACTTTAATACATATATAAATATAGATTTTTAATTTTTTATATTATTTAAATAAGAAACATAATGTCTCTGTCACTACTACACATGTCGTTCTACACCATTAGCACCGAGTCACCAACCATTACGACAACCTCCACAACTAAAAAATTTGAAATAACCACAAAATTATTATTAAAGCAACACCAACAAGTTTACTACTTACAAAATCACCAAATTTACAATAATCACCACCAACTGCATTTTCAGGAAATTCAATAACATATCAAATTTAAGTATGAATCAACAAAATCCAAACACAAATCACCAAAATCTAAATGAGAATCACTAAAATCCAAACACGAATCACCAAATTTCTTGAATAAAAATCACCAATTTTTCCAGATCTAAATAAGTGGCGTTAAGTGTAATGAGGTTATGGTAGATCTAAAACGTTAGTAGTCATACAAACATAAGCGTCATTGTTAATGGAGTAGTAATTGTCAATAAAGTGTCGTTGTAACATCCCGTATTTTTATTAATATATTTAGGTATATTATTTAATATTAGGAATAATATTAGTGAGTTATTATTGATTTTTTAGTTATATTTATTTTATTATTAAAATATTTTAGAAGATATTATTAGCAATAAGAGGGAAAAAATAGATAAAAAGAAGAGGAAAATGAGTTAGGATTTTGAAAAACAAGATATACGTAAGTTTTGTATAAACAACCATATGGAAGAGAGAGAGAGAAAGAGAGAGAGGAAGAATTGGAGGAAAGACTTAAGAGGATGGGTTATGGTGTTGAACTAGGGTTCGTGTAATTGCAGTATTTAGATATCTTGAGATTCATTCATATTCTTTGAGTTCCAAGGTACGGATATTTCTACACACACTCTCTTCGTTATCATATTGTTAATGTACGGATATTTTTTCTTTACTCTTTGTCTTCGTATTCGTATCATTACTTGAAATTCTTATTGTTGCTTCAAAATCGTAAGTATATTGTATATTCATGTGTAGCTGTTTGTATCCATGCTGAAATCTTGTAAAAATCATATATCATTCATTATTCATTGGATTGTTATGATTTTATATTACCTGGAAAGGTATTTCAATTACCTACATCTTTCGTTCTTTGTATTTTCTGAAATTATGTTTATAAGCATGTTAAAATCTGCCGTTTGTGTAATTTGATGTGATAATCCAGGTTTATATACCGTAACTTCAAATATTCATAGTAAACTGAAATTGTATTCGATTTTTTTGTGAGCAATATCATTCCGGAAAGTTCTTTTTGAGATCTTCATTTTTTGTTTACATTTCATTGTCAAATTCTATGATCTTGAGTTCTTAAATATCAAAATACTACTGTGATCATAGTCTGATTCTGTTATGGTAGTCCGCATTTTAATTATTTCTAAATTCGTTATTTCTCCATTTTTTACGAGTCTTATCATTCTGGAAAGGCCTCAGAATCCTTTGCGAGTTTTGTGTTTTGTGATTTTTCATTTGGATTCATATTAATAGAGTTAATTGTCTTTCTTTAGAACTGGTCAAGTCTGATTGTGTTTTGTATAGTCTAATTTATATGATATTTGGGTTGGTAATATTCGAGTAAGTTATTTTCAATTAATTTGTGATATATGTATTATTATTAGACTTCTTTTCGAGTAAGTTTTATGTTAGACTTACATAGGTTATTTGTGATTATATTTCGATTTGAGAGATATTTTGACTTACATAGGTTATTTGTGATTATATTTTAATTTATATATTATAAGATGCTGAATATTGAGCTGTTGTAACTTTTTATTGGATTTTTGGAGCATTTTATTTAAATGAATATGTTCGGGATTTTAAAGTCGTCGTTATGGTAGAAAGAGTATTCGTCGAATCTGAATCGTTCTCGTTAGGGGATGTGCTGAGATTCAGTTTGTATCATTGAAGATGTAGAACATTCGTGTTGATGAATGAAATGACTATATGTTGTATGTATGCATATGTGTGTGTGTGTGTATATATATATATATATATATGTATGTATGTATGCATGTATGTGATGACTATATGTTGTATGTATATGCATGTGTGTGTGTATATATGTATGTATGTATGGTAGTAAATGAACATGGTAATATGATCGGAGTTGTTGACGGATGATGAACGACAGTGAGGCATCAGTGGTATAACAAAGTTGTCGATGGTGTCTCGGTGTGATGGGGAGAGAGATAAATGAAAGAGAGAGAAAATAAATTAGGTGTGGGTGGGAGAGAGTGAAAGGATATAATTAATTGATTGGTTAAGATTTAATTGAATTAAATAATATTAATGATTGAGATTGAGTCTAAGTTCTTATTTTAAAATAGATTCTCATTTGAGTATTTGTCTATATATATATATATATATATATATATATATATATATATATATATATATATATATATATATATAGTAGGGATCTAGAGAAAACTGTTTAGATAGGAAACTTAGAGATCATCTTCTACACCGTTCATTATAATAGTAGCATATATTCCAAATATATGTAAATAAATGTCAAACAACTGAAAAGTAAACTAATATTCTAATTTAATAGTCTAATTTAATATGAACCATCAGATCAATTAGAAATCAATGCTTGATAAAAGTACCTTAGTTTTCTCTAAAATATTGGTTTTTTTAGCATATATATATATATATATATATATATATATATATATATATTAGCCATGTTTGAGAACTTAAAGCCTCTATATATAATATTATATTTAAAAAAGTCAAAAATATTAGATGCTGTTAAATATTTTCCTATAAAAATTAATAAAATTAACATTTGATTAACTATTTAATTAATAAAATAATAAATTTAATATAATCACATATTTTAAGAATATCGCTCGTAAATTGAGAAAATCAGAAAAAGAAAAATACTATTGAAATTTTTTCGTTAATTTATTATCTTTACAAAGCTTTTATATATAAAAAATTAAATTAATAAATATTTTGATACCATATCTTCTTTTTACAAAACAAGAACCGTATTTTCTTCGATCACCCCTGACCCAACTGATATAACGGTAGTTCTGCAATGTAGTAATATGTATACAAGTACCGAGTACGTATAAAATTGTATAAGCATCCTTCTACTCTACTATATTGTACATCAAGTGTGAAAGAAGAGCTGTCTTATTTTTTTCTGAGCTGTCTCTTTCTCTTACCATCCGTTTTTTATACTCTTTAATTCCCTCACTCCACCATTTCTCTCCTTCCTCTTCTTCTTCTCCTTCCTCTTGTGCAAATGGTGAGAGGAGAGGAGAGCATTATGAAGAGGCTAGTAAGTACGTTGCTTTCATTTTCATTTTTTTTGTATGGTTTATGAATTATATTTGATTTTCTTGATCCTCATTTGATTCTTGCATGATGGGTCTTTGTTAATAATCATTTTGATTATTGGGAAAGATCGTTTGTTTTTGGTAATTATTGGATTATATGATGTGTTTCTTGTATACTTATGTACATTGTCATGTGGGTGTATGTTTTTATGAACTGGTATTGATTTGATCTTATATTCATGTTCTTGTTCAAGTTGTTCACTTGTTCACTTGTCTACATTGTCTATTCATATCTACTTGAATGACTTTTGTAGTAATGTATTGTTTTGGTCCTTTAACTTTAATGCTGTTTTGCCAAGAATGGAAATAATTATAATTTGCTTTCATTGGTCGTTGGCTTGAATTTGTAGCCATGAATCTGATCACCTTGGATCCCTTTTGAGTTGGTTCTTTCTGCATTCCATGTAATAATTTTTTTGCACGTTGAGCTAAACATGCCCTCCAGCTCGTAGCTCGTACAAGTAGGGTCTGGGGAGGGTACGATGCAAGCGGACCTTACCTCTCCGCTTTGACTAGTCTGACCATTTATCTCATATACAAATGTGTGAATTGTGCATCCTTTGGTTTTCACTTTTTCCATCTTGTAGCATAGGATGTTTCTCTTCTTTAAATTGGTAATTTGCTATATATCAATAATTAAACTTTTGGTTCGGTCAAAGTGAATGTATGTCCTTTCCAGTTGTATTTATTTATTAAACACCATTTACTTCTTACATATCTGTTGTGCTTGTATACTTTATTATTATTTGGCAACAGCAGGTTGTTAAGTTTTGTAGTCAATGTTTGGCTGTTTAGACAACTTGTCCTCTGGAATGTTCAATAATTAATAGTTCTTCTACTTTATAAGCTTTATTCCAATCAGTTAGTTACAGTGTTGATATTTCCATGTTCCATTTTAGTATTGTTGTTTTATTCATGATTATACTGACCTTTACGACATTATTGCACTTATGCATCCATTTCTAGTAAACTGCATTTTCTTCCCTACCTAAAGTGAGCATCAAATAACCGAAGAAAATATCTCAGAGTAGAAACTTTAGGCATTGAACAATGTGTTGCATTTCTCTTTACCGTTTCTCTTAAATTATCCGGTCTTTTCAGGTGAATTTGCTTTTACTTCTTGCATCGAGTCATGTTGTTGAACATTGCGGGGCTGATTATAATGGACAATGCAAATCTAATGGACCTCTCAAACCCAGGCCTCACAGTGTGTCTATCTTGGAATTTGGGGCAGTTGGCGATGGGAAAGCACTAAACACGGTTGCCTTCCAAAATGCTATCTTCTATCTGAAGTCCTTTACAGATAAGGGTGGTGCACAGCTCTATGTTCCGCCTGGTAAGTGGCTTACTGGGAGTTTCGACCTTACCAGCCACCTCACACTATTTTTGGAAAAGGATGCAATTATTCTTGGATCGCAGGTGATTAATGCAATTCAGTTATTTTTCAAGTATGCATAGTTGTTAAATTAAATATGTTAAGAGCCACGCGATCACTTTCTCGGACATTAAAAGCAGCTTTCCCATTTTTCCAGCTAAAAACAGTTTTTGGTAAGCCTGAAAGTAGCTTTCACACTTGTAAGTCAGGCCGATACTAAAATTTTGGACACAAATAACTTTAACCTACAACTTAATTTCAAGAAAATTCAATATTAGTTTCTTTTTATACGTCCAACTTGTAACTTTTATCTTTTATTTACTAGACACCTATCAGCTTTTAACCACAGCACTTTTCCGCACACGTTGGCCACAAGAATTCCAAATTGGACCTATGTATGTGTGCACGATTCCTTTTGCTCTCTCTGTATTTACACTAGTTGCAACATGACAGAGATAGAATGTGTGTGCATTATCATACAGTAACAACCAATATGAATGAATAATTATTGGTGTGGGAACCTAACCAGACTTAGAAGTTTGAATTCCTACCCTACAGTTAAAAGACTTGGTATCTGAAATAACATGTTGGTGTTCTGACCACTTAAATTTAGAAATTCTCCACTAAAACTGTATAGCCACAAGCCATTCCCTGTCCGGCTGTCCCTACTCCCATCCCCTGGATTGCATCCATAGGATCTAATTTGCTCGCTGTAACCGCAATGATAGTCTATCTAGTTTAAAGATACCGGTTGCTGAAATATCCTGTTGACCAAAGAAGGAAATTTAGCTGTAGGCATGTAGCCGAAATACTATTTTGTGGTACAGAAAGTAACCATCAGCTGGTTATGTCCTTAATAAGAAACGAACAATATATAGTTAGATAAACACTAGATGACATCTTCTTTTGCTAGCTAAAGAAAATAAAGCTTTCCAGGTCTTGTATAAATTAATAAATATCAATTAGTGACTGCATCACTTCCATATTAGGCAATATAAACATTCTGCTGAAATATATTCATTTTGCAGGATATTGCTCATTGGGAGGTTGTTGACGCCTTACCATCATACGGACGAGGTATTGAACTTCCCGGTGGTAGGTATCGAAGCTTGATTACAGGAAATAATTTAATCGATGTTGTAATTACAGGTAGGAGCATCCTTTTATTTTAGCAGTCTTCTGCAGTTTTCCTTTGAACTTCTACTATTTCTTTATGTTATTTAATTATTCTTATGGATCCTGTATGCATGAATTTACTGCACAGGTGACAATGGTACTATAGATGGCCAGGGTTCTGTTTGGTGGGAGCAGTTTAGTTCGCATTCTTTAAAATACAGCCGACCACACCTGGTTGAATTTATAAGCTCCAAGGATGTGGTTGTTTCAAATCTAACATTCTTAAACTCCCCATCCTACAACATTCATCCTGTCTATTGCAGGTACTTGGTTTTTCTATTTTTGAAATTTTTTCGCCTTTTATTATGTTAATTCTGAATCTGACTTGCAATTATCTGCGTGGTTGTGATGCAGCAATGTGTTAATTCAAAATATAACAGCTTATGCACCTCCAAAATCGCCTTACACTAGTGGAATAGTACCAGGTATGCTTATTCAGTCTATGGATACATACATACAAAAATGCTGTGGTCATTTAGTAAAAAAAAAATGCTGTGGTACAAGCATAGTCTCAGCTTTGTATCATCTGCTGATATGCAGATTCCTCCGAGTATGTATGCATCGAGAAAAGCAACATTAGTGTGAGCTATGATGCTATTGTGTTAAAGAGTGGTTGGGATGAATACGGGATTGCTCTTGGGAAACCAACATCATACATCCACATCCGCGAGGTTCGCCTTAAATCTACTATAGGCGCTGGCTTGGCTTTTGGCAGTGAGATGTCTGGTGGCATATCCAACGTTCTGGTAGAGAAGATAGACCTATATGACTCACTCATTGGGTTTGAATTGAAGACATCAATAGGTAGAGGTGGTTACATAGAAGACATATACATATCCAACGCAAAAATTAAAAATGTTAAGTCAGCGATTCAGGCAACAGGTCAGTGTAAATCACATCCAGATGACAACTATGATCCTCATGCACTTCCCATTGTCAAAGGCCTCACCTTTAAAGACATAATTGGCACAAATGTCACTATTGCAGGGAATTTCTCCGGGATATCTGAATCTCCTTTCACATCAATTTGTCTATCTAACATTTTCTTCATAACCACACCTTATGCAGCTGCTGCATGGCTATGTTCGGCTGTATCAGGTATCTCAGAAAACGTGTATCCCAAACCATGCCCCTCCCTCCAGAACTCATTTATGTCTTCTGTATCAGTTTGTTCTTTCCTCTTCTACCCAAGCAGTCATGCTGTGGTTTTATGATACCGAAAATACCAGAAATCAAATTATATGTCACGTTCGAATCTGTATTTTATGATTTTTTCGTCACAACTTCAGTGCATTTCAGCATATAATCTCCAATAAGAAACATCATGGAGTGCAATTCATCTCATCCCCTCCATTCAAACATATACATTCTCGTGGTCACTCAAATCAAAGTGTCATTTGGCAGTCAGTTGCAGTTGTACAGTCTTGCTTCTTCTATTTTTAATGATGTGAGAAAATTTTGGTAGTGCAGTAAGTTTTTATTTCATTTGTATTATTTTCCATGTTCTTTCATTTCCTTTTAAATGTAAATTTCTGTAGCGCAAAATTCGTTAGTGAATACTGTATTTCTCTGGAATAAATAAATTTATGGTCTTCTCAAAGTGTAGTAGTTTTTCAGTAGTAATTATGGTTAAGATTTGTAAATAGCTGTGCATATTAGTTCCGTTTGGGTCGCCTTGAAAAATTTACTTTTCAACAAAGGTTGCGTGCATTGCTAGTGAACGGACCGGTAATTACGACCGAGATTTATAGTGTGGGTTTTATGTTTATACGAAGCAGATGAAATAAAATAAATAAATAAATATTTTATATATAAATATATTATTTTTATTATAAATATATGTATATTTATCTATATAATTATACATAACTTTATAATCTTGTATGTAAATATAATGCAAATATATATATATATATATACGTTTAATATATATTTAATAATATAATATTTTTATATATTTATCTATTTATTTATATATTAACTTTTATTTGATATTATACAAAAACACAGATACATACCGGTACACGTAAATCATATTTGAGTTTAACATTTCCTGCACGACACGAAAAGCTACACAAAAATTGTCACGTCTACTAGTAAATGGAGTAAAAGGTTATTTGTTGTCTTGGAGGTTACCATCCGTTTAGATAATCATATCATTTTTGTCTTGCAGGTTACCATCCGTTTAGATAATCCTATGGAAAATGTTAGATACCCTACAAATGGGTTAAATATCAAAGTGATCACTGAGTATTCGAGAATTGATAATCATATGAAATAATTTTCATAAATATCATATTGGTAACTCTAAATATGTATTCGATAATTGATAATATCATTTTTTCGAGTTCTACGTATTTTTTTACATGCTATGATAACCAAACGAAAACTTATAAATTCTAGTATATTTGGTAATATTTTCAAAATTTATGGAATTATTTTATTATTATTTATTAATTTTATAATTTTTTTTTCTTTTGATTTATTATTTTAAAAATAACTAAACATAGTAAAAATCATTTTCTTTGCAAAATATAATCCACGAATTTAAATTTATACATGGTATAATTTTTAATGATTTATTCAAATTTTAATAATTTTGAAAAATATTTATACCTATTTTTTTAATGTAGGGTCACTAATATGATATTTATATCAACTTAAATGATGAAAATGATACCTCGTTGAGATTGATGACAAAAATGATATTATGTTTCCACTTCAGTGACCACTTTGATATTTAACCCCCCCCCCCCCCCCCCGAAATTATTTCAAACTTTATCTCATCTAAGTAATTAATGATTTTTCTATAATAATATAAGACATCGTGTGCATATATATGCGTTCATGAATTAAAATAAACTGAAATTAGATGTTTCTTTATAATAAAAATAAAAATAAATTAGATGTAGTGACTTATAAAAATAAATTGACCAACTCTTTAATTTTTTTATTGTAGTGACTTATAGTCGAAATTTGGAGGAGGGGTGTCAGCTTCTAAATTGTATTACCTCTATCCCAAATTAGATGTTTCCTTGATTTTTGATACACATATTAAAGTGCATTAATTAGATAGTTTCTTAAATTTTTTTAAAAAATATTTTTTTAAATAAATTTTAAGTATCAAATTTTTATTTAAAGGAAAAGGATTTTAAAAATAATTTAAAGAACTATATAATCCATGCATCTTAACATGCATGTCAAAAGTTAAGAAAACATATAATTTGGGATGGAAGGAGTATTTGGCATGTTTAGTATTTTTATTTTATTCCAAAATATTGCAATTATATTATAATTACTATTATCTAATATTATAATTAATAAAACATGCTAATAGATAATGATTAATGGCTGACAACCCTTTATTTTTTATATATGATCTTATTCTGAAATTAATATATGACATAAAATAACATAAATTTAGATGAATAATTAAAATAGTATAAAATTAAAAAGTAATAATATCAATAAAAGTATATAATGAAGAGCCTGATATACATCTTAAATAATTTTCCTGAAATATTGAATAAAATAAATGTGTTTTGATAGATATAATATTTTAATATGCACTAGATTTTAGAGGGGGCGTCGGCTTTTATAAATGATATGATTTAAAATAATTTAAATCATATAATTTTTAAATTTGATTTTAGAAGGAGCGTCGGTTTTTTGATAAATGATATGATTTAAAATAATTTTCAACAACTACCAAACATAAAATTTTTAAACCGCGCGTAACACGGCGTTTTTTTCTGATGCCTAGTTTCATTTAAATGCTTCTTGGTGAATTCGAAGACTTTCTTTCTAATATAAATTTGTCTTTTCAAGAGAATCTCCTAATTATTCCTCTCACCATCCTTTCAAACAAGAGTTGGAGTCATTATTAAATTTTAAAAAAAATCTCAAATAAAAATTAAATATTAAATATTTTATTTAATATAAAAATTGAAAATTTATAACTAGTCTGCTGTCTAAGTATATTTTTAACAACTCAATTACGTGCTAAAAAAATTAAAATGACAATATATGCTGCATTATATTCTACAATATATAATAAGCAAAATATAATACAGAACATACATATCCTCCAATTAATACTCCATAAAATATTTTTCATAAAACTTTTATCTCTAAAGATATAAGTCTAATTATTAAAAAAAGGAAAATCTAACCGGAATGAAATAATTCGCACAAAATGACTCAAAATTGGGCGATCAGTATGATTTTGTACATTCTCACCAAGTGGAAGCTTCAAATCAAATTCTACATCTTGATTCAAACCAAGTTTTCAATCAATAATGTTGAAACAGAAAGTAGATGAAATTCATGTGCATTGTTGCTGCCTGGGTTCCCACAATCAAGACACCCGTCAGAATCTGAATTGTTTTGTACTCGTAGAAATGCGAAGTAGCCAGCCCCACATGCTATTAAATAAATGAGTTATTGCAATATTCTCTCCAGCAGTCTAGCCCATAACAACAATACAAGCGATTTCAATTTTTTACAAACAACTGCAATATAACTTGAACAAAATTTATACTTGCTCGAATCTCTTATATTCGTATAAAAAAAGGGACAAAGGAAATCCACGAATATATCATCCGAATGTTGCAGTTGATTGAGAAGGAAGTTGAACCCAAGCAAATTCCTCTTTGTAAGCCATGCTTTCATCACAAGAAGCTTCACATGTATAAATGACTATGGTTGACCAATCAAGAGAATTGTCATTATTTTGCACGAAGATGCATATAGGTGTTTGTAGGATAGAATTAAGTTGCACATTATTAAAACTTAAATTCCTAGTAAATAAAAAGATGAAAGTGAGATAGCTCTCCATACGTGAAGCTCAAAGCAGCGAGGTCCACCAAAGTGACTGCATTTAGGAACGTCAGTCTTTGATGGCCAGCCACTTGACATTGGCCATAGAGGTCTGGCTCTAGCATACCTACAATACCTGTTATATGTTTACACATTAATAAATATCAATAATACACTGACAACTTATAGGTATGTCAATTATAGGTGGAGCAGAGGTTTATATCAAGTCAATATCTTAGACTCTTTATTCAGCAACAATAATGACAACAATGATAACAGGAACTGAAGGCACAAAACTAAACCAATACTGCACTGTTTAAATGCTCAATATAACACGTGAAAATAAGTGAGAAGTAGAGCATTTACTAATTTTAAGTTTAGACTTTAGAGTAGTTATTTATAGCTCCAATCAAGACCACAAACACATATTACTCGCATCTTTACCGCAAGTAATTTGGCGCAACATCGACTTGATGTTAAGCCCATATACTCGGTGGAATACACTAGTTAAGCACCCCCTGTATGAGGCATCTCGTGATACAAATCATACAACCGCATCTAAAATTTGTAATCTGCAACTCTTCCTACCCAATTTTGTTCAAAGAAGATCTTCTAATGGTACATTTTATAATCACAACTAGAGAATTAAAGTTCTCTTTTATCATTTTTTGCTATATGTGACGGGAAAAAAAGCTTCCCGATTTGTGGTAAAACTAATTACCTTAAAACTTGCTTGGGGACCCTTGAAACTCGCTCCTGAAAAGTGGCCCAACTTTTTTTGTCTGCATCTGCCTGTTTACCAAACATAAAAACAATTTATTAAATCAACCATGAACTCGTGTACTTGACAAACAGTTGGGAACAGAACCCAGACCTCAAAAGTGTCAAGCAGTGAATTGAATCCTTCATCCACATGTCCTACTGATGCCAACGCAGTAGCATAACCACCGTCTTCAGACATCGTATCAACTTCAGGTTCATCCTCGTTAATAATCTCAAATCGTGGCCAAATAGTGTTACTCGCGACTGTTTGAAAATTATAATTCAATTAGCTGGATGATGCATATTACACCAGTATCACCTTAAGTGAATGCAAAGTGAAATGAGTTGTTACATTCAAGGACATCATTTGCAAGGTTCATAACTTTATATACAGGCTCCAACAGGCTAGAGAAAGGCACCGTTATGTACAATATGCCTATAAGTTTCCATCAAGTCTAAATATTGACTATTTTCTAAAATCGGTGTGGGAAAAGCTGTATATAATTGTATTTCTAAACTTTCTTTGTTTCTGCTGAACTCTTACCAGAGCTAGAATTAGTGTGCTGAGGATCAACAGCTAACTTTCGACATTCAACATTATGACCTATGCGCCAGTGAGCAGCCTGAGCAAAGCACAGATTACAGATTTAATTAGCGAATTGCCAATAAAATAAGAAAATACGATAGATAATTTGACTTGAGTAACCTGATGCTTCTCAGAACAGTAACGTGCTCTTTTGCAATTGCCACAAACACTGCATCCTTTCCAGGTCCCGCACCAACTGCATAATGCAGCATTGCAGCTATAACAAGAAGGAATGCAAATGATGCTATATATAACTGAAGCGAAGCGAATGCTACATTTCATTTTAGTGACAAATCATCTCACATTTGTGTTTTTTGAAACAAAGGCAAATTTTACATTAGGTTGATAATGCAAAACTAAAAATAAAAATTCTTTACATGGAGTAAAACTGAAACAAATGTTATTTCTCTGCTATCCTGCCCTAACCTGGTTCTGAATCATATATCTTTCTTTGCAGTGTACAAGCTATTACACATAGATGGAATCCAGTAATGGAACTTAAGATTCTTAAAATGATCTTGTTGAGGATGTTTCTTATATTAAAGGAAAGAAACAATGTAACCAGAGCTCTCTTGTAAGTAAATAAATCAGATAGCTTAACAAGTGACCACAGCTTCAGTACCTTTAACCTCAGAAGGTCTGTCTGTTGTTTCATTGACGGGCACATGAATATAAATAAAGTTCGGTGAAATGTTGACTTCTTTACCTATAACATAACGAAGATATAGAAATCAATGAAGATCCTCCAACAATGGGGATGAATTCACAGTTTTTGTACGATAAAATCCATCCAAAACTATTTTTCCATTCTGCTTCACAAAGATACTAATCACTTGTACAGTTGTACTCCTACACTCGAGTTATATCCTATGTGGTATTGCAGTTCAAATCAAACTCAACTTTTCTTATCCTCGCACTCGAGTTAATAATCCAACACAACTTTGATACTTGTTTCTTTTTCCACTAAATCCATGTAATATTTATTTCGTAAATAGAAATTATAGGTTATTTTGTAATGTACTATTGTTTTTAGAAATTTTTATGTAAATAATGATATGTAATGTTAAGCTTTTAAAAGTAGTGCTAGAGTTATCATTTAATCAAAATTATTCTCAAATTCTACCTCAATTTTGAGAATTGATTTGAAACCCCTAATATTTCTCCTTATAAAATATGTTTATTTATAAATACCTACATAGAATTCTAAAATTTTACTTATATAAGACTAAGGGATGAATTCTAAAATTTTAAATTAAAAATAATAAATTTCAAAAAATAGTTTAATATAATATATTATACAAATTGTGATATTAATTTGTCATTAATATATACAATTAACAAGGGGTTAATAGTTCGGATACCGATAAAAATGAAAACTTTTTTGTAACATAGTACTAGTAAATTCTATTATAAGTTCATAAAATAAAGAACTAGTTCACTATTTAGTATTGACTATCAAGTAAAAATGAAAAAATAAAATGAACATACATAAATTATTTATTTTATATCTATATATATTATATATAATAATCTACATTTATAATATTATATATATAAATATATCATATTTTTATCAGGTTTCGGGTCAAGTATCAGTTCGGTACACCTGAAATCCAAATCCAAATCGAAAATTTCGGATTCGGTAAAATCCAATCGGGTCGAAATGGATCAGATCGGGTATCCATCGGATCGGATTATTTTCCCATCTATCAAAGGAATTTTTATACATATAATTTTTGTTTACTTTAAATTATGTATGATATTTTGCTCTTGTATGCTACTAAAATATAACAGGAACACGATTCGATAATCAAGTGGTAAAGAAAATTGTCGATTAAAAAACAGCAAATGTAGTCAAATAGCACTCTGTATAAAAGAAACCCACGAAAAGAGCCAAACCAATTCACATAATCACACAAATCCTACTCATTTGTAAGGGCAGACTAAAATACTAAAGCCCGTGGCAATTATAAGACAGCAGGTGAAACTAGAAACTCCTTGGAAAAGAATGGTATAATAAAGTGCAACATACAAGCTACATTCGAAAGTTCCATGTATCTCCACACTTTTTCATCATTATCATTGTGTATTGTAACACAAACCTCATCTTCAAAGGTCACTTGGCAGTACTGAAGGCAGTTCACGGTCGCATGTATGTTACTTCAAGTACCAATAAAACTAAGGCACCCGAACAAGAAAGGACCCTTTAGTGTGAAACTGGAGCTGATAGAATTTGCTTTTGCCTGTTGGAAGAATATGTAGTTGCCTAAAATGGTTTATCCATACTATAATGTCAAAATAATATTTCTTTCAATTTCAAAATGTTTGACGATGCGGTTCTGGTGGGAATGTATTAACTAGGAACCGGTGAATCATCTCAAAGCTGGTGAAAGTGATTACAGCAGCCGGGGTAGTCCTGAGCAGGTTGGTGGCACAACCACGGTAAAAACCAGCGATGCCCTCTTGTTGAAATACCTTTTTAATGCAATCAACAACACCGGAGTAACGTTTCTCAGAATGGTGCCCTTGTTCCTGAAGCCTTGAACGTACAACCTGCAGATATATTTCAGGGAAAAAAAAGAGTAAATGGAGCAGCAGAAACATGATGGTATTATAATATTTACTGGTGCTTGCCAAATATGTACAGAGTTAAATTCTGGCAACTGCATCTAATTGAATGAAGAACCATCTCATTCATCTTAATGACGAGGACATGAATTTTTATTATAAACAACAGTTCTCATACTTATTTGTTTTTATCTTCACATTTCTGGAATTGTCTAATATGTACAAACTACATATACAGCATAAAATTACAGTCCCAAGTGAATCAAATTGGCAATTTTAGTGAATCTTATTCATTAACCTTAATGTATGGATTCTATTATAAAGCTTAAATGTACTTAGTGCATCGTGCATATTAATATACAAGCATATAACCCGTGGAAAGCACGGGTATTATATAATAAATAATTTTATTTCAAAATATAATATAAATCTATATATAATTGTAATAATAAAATTGAATGTAAATCTTTAATATAAATTAATAAATATAAAATATTATAAAATACATAAATTTGTTATAGAAATTAAAGTTGATTTAATAAAGAATTACAGTTGCAATAACGTTGAGTTTAAATCTTAAATAAAATTACATATATGCATATTATATATTGTTTGGCATCTTATAATAAAAAATTATATTATATTATTTTGATCAGTCCCAATACAATCACTAATCCGTATATTAACCGACTAGCAACTACCGTTCAACTACCAAACTTTAATGTTTTAAGCTTTAAAAATACTAGCTTACGTATATCCCATGTGATGCACGGATCGAATTTTTTTAATATTTTTTATATGATTTGAATTTATCTTTCATTTTTACAATAATAATTTAAACTTTATTTAATGTTATATGCATAAATATTTTATATAATTTTTTATATATTTTATTTGTACTTTAAAATTATAATGTTTTTATGTTTTGTTTAGAGATGTGTTCTAGTTAGAAGATCAATGTTTAGGCCCAACAATTAGGTAATTACCCACCCAAATACCGACCAACGATTGAGTACTAAACTTTTAATATTTCGTCTTTAATAATATAGTATATATAGTATAGATTGGATCTTGCTGGTTTGTAGAGTTTATAGTAGTTTAAGATAGTTTGTAGTAGAACTTCATGCATTGTATAAGTAATACTAAGGTCTAAGAAAAAGTTCAGTCTGTTTTAAGACATAGGAAACCACACTGGAGGAAATATTATCAAATAACAAAATTGTTAAATCAGAAATTCAGCATTGTTTTATGGCATGATACCTCGTGTGGATAAGTCAATGTAGATGCGATTATTTTTGAAACTGATGAGGCAACAGCAACATCGCTTGCACCCAGTTTATCACTTGTAGTGTTATCTGATATTTTAATAATCAGTAACAGGAAACTTACAAACTTCTTTTCTGAAACCATGCTGAACAGTGGGTGAAAAGTTAATACCTCGATCTGCCAGATATATTTTGATTTTTTCATATACTGGAAACTGGATTGCAACATGACTAATACCAGCCAATGCAGGGACGAGACCACTGCATAGCCATATCAATCAAACATCAGACATAAATTATTTTTCAGTATATAGAAGCACTGCCTCTAACTTAATCAATTATCAAAACGGAATCTGGTAGACCACCTGTACAGACCGCGGATACCCTCTTCATGAGCAATCCTTCTTAAAGCAGAAAATGTATTTCTGTATGGCACAACACCTGTCCTCATACCTTGTGTCTGTAGAAAGGGAAGAAACAAGATTTAATATTCTGCAGAAAACTTTGAAAGGTAAAGCACCAGATATATGAGCCAAATCTATGATTATAAATGTCGCAGGTGTAATCGAACTGAAAAATGCTGTAAACTGAAAAAAATGGGTTCGAATACAGTTTAAATTTTACTTTACTAGCAGAAGAATGGGAAGATTAAGATTAAGCTGTATCCTAGTCAAAATTATCACAGTGCACACTGCACTGGAAAACCCGAAAAAAAGGATCTGTGAACAGACTACTGGTTTGCTATTTCATTATCCAGAACCGGAAGGGACAACGTTCTAAAATGCTTTAAAACTAGTTTTCTCAAGAGGATACGACACAAAAAGTCCAGAGCTTCAATCTCATTTCTATTATCGAATAGTTGAAATTAGAGTCTTGTCTGGAACTCTGCATTATCTTAATAAAAGTTACTTTTCACTTAAATGTAATAAGTGACATATAAGAGATAAGTAAATTTATACTTATAAGTTATTTTATGATTGAATAATTTTATTTATAAGTTCTGTGAAGTGTTTGGTAAATTAACACTTATAAGTTACCACAATTTTTTTTAAAAACTATAAAAAAAGGACTTTATTTAGGTTGAATAAATTGTTTGGTCAATACATGGATTTTAAGTTGAGAATCTAAAATTAAAAACACAAATTTTGAAATAAAATTACTAAAATAAAAAAAAACAAATAAAAAATTACACCATTTACATGCTATTCTAAATGTGAGTAGCAATGGCATCCCGAATTTTAATCCACTCATGGTTGTTACCATCTGTTTCGACGGTCTCTCCAACCCTATTATTAGTACCCGCAGGAACATAAGTTTATGTTTTAGCATTCCATCTCGGTGACAGAGAAATTGCTTGTTTTATATATTCACATGAAAAGCTAAATTTGTTATTTTAGCTTATATACCAATGTATGAAATAGATACCCAAATCAATATTCCAATATCGTTCTAGATACAATGGCGATTCACAATTACATTAGCAAGTCAAATGGCACAGATAGCGTGTTTCAAGCCGATGAAAGAGAAATTTACGTTCCAGAATTAATAATAAGGGTGGACATACCAACAAAACATATGGTAACGACTCTATGTTGTTTGTCTTGTTTTCTTAAAGTGATTTTTATTTCAAAATTTGTGTTTTTGGTTTTGGATTTTTAACTAAAAATCTATGTATTAACCAAACACTTTATTTAACTTATATATTTGGTGACCTATAAGTGATAATTTATAAAACACTTCACTGAACTTATAACTAAAATTATCCAAACACAATATACCCAATAAGTATAAATATACTTATCACTTTACAAGTCACTGTTACATTAAGTGAAAAGTAACTTTTTTTAACATAGTCCAGCTAACCATTACTTGAATTTGTACAAAAAAAATCTTTGATATTGAGCCACAATCAATGTTATTATGACATCACCATAGGTGACATGGCTCCTTAGTGCTGGAACTACAAAAATAATGGGTGTCCGCTCACCAAGTCGATTTGTTTATGCCCGAACCATGTTTTAAAAATAGTCCTAATTTATGTCGTAACTTGACCACAACTCATAAAACGAAACTTTTTCCTCTAGCAGCTTCTCTTCTTTCTTCTTCTATTTCTTCTTTATACCTTTATATGTTCGTTCAAAAGTTTATCTACTTTTTTCTTTCCCTTCCATTACTTTCTCTACCCTCTTCTTCCCGTAAGGCATATATAATTTATAATTATATAAGATGTACTTATAACTAAGAACATAATATTATTTGCAGTAAATGTATATATAATCTATCATCGCAAGTTATATTTATATGTTATCATTACAAGTTTAATCACTTATATAACAACTATAAATACATAATTTAACCATTGGAATTGTAGGTGTTGTATTCAATTCATATTTTGATAGATTATTAATAATCCATGGATTTTAAAAGATTGTAGTTGATTTATAATTCTACAAAGTCAATACTGAGTTTGTAGAGTCTATGCAAAGTTTGCAGAGTCCATACAGAGTTGAGCCTAAATCTAATAAAATCTCTTGTATTTTGGTGAGATTTCAAAAGATCTAAAATATATTGTAAAATGGCTTCGAAAAATTGTTCTGCACTTTTAATTTTTGAAAGTCCATAACAATTTCACATTCTACATTTTCTTATATTATATTTTACTGCACTTGCACAACAATTGTTCTTAGTGTTCTCACGATAAAAATTGTTTAGCACTAAATCACTCCGTGTGTGTGTGTGTATAATAGATGTTGAATACTATATCACCAAACATACGCCTTATTAGCATGATGTCCTGACCATCTCACCAACGGCATTTAACAACAATGGCCGCACATATAAGAGTGTATCTATACCCAATGTAGAAAAAGCACTTCAACATTAAATATTGACTACAACAATTGTTTGGTAAATTGCATAAAACATATGATAACATCCAACCTCTTGGCTAAACTCAAACTGCTCAGACTCAATGCCATCAAGTAGTATAAATAGGTATAAGTATGATCACTGGTAATAATTATAAGTTAATTCTTTGACTGCCAGTAATAATATTATGCCCCACCAAGGCAGTAAGGACGGTAGAGATTCCACCACTCTCTACGGACTACTACCTTAGCCCGAGAAAAACAAACTGTCAAGTACTACTTGTTCCTGAATGTTTGTTTATGAGTTTTATGTATATTTTTGGTATTTTCTGTGTTTATAAGGTAGGTTTTGGAGTAAACAAGTAACCAATCCCACCGCCGAAAGTACAATGAAAATTTACATAAACTACATAAAAACTGTAAATAAGTAAGAAGCAAGAAAAAAGTTGGCAAATCAAATTTGTTGAGACATTAAACTAACAGTTCAACAGTGTTGGGACTGGTTCTCCCAAAGTGCACAATGTTATTGCCAATATGCTGTTCTATTTCACAGTATACATGTAACTTACGCAACGAAACAGTAATAAATAATCTGCGAATACATACTTGAAACCTTGTCTTCACAACCCAGAGAGGATTTGTAACTATGGTTGTTACAGTTCCAGCACCAGCAGCAGCTATCATATTGGCACCTATTGAAAGTTGATGATTCCCATCTTCATATGCACATCAATTAGAACATATTAATTCCTTAGAAAGGGGAAGCTACTGAATATCTATCCATAGACGAGAAGATGATTACAACTCTTTCAAAATGGAGAAATATAAGGACTTTGACAACTTTATCGCAGACAACATACATAAAGTAAGTTATGAACTAACCGTCAGAGCTAAGAAAACCTTTTAGCTGATCATAAATTGTAAAATATACCTGCAAAAGTATAAACAAAAGGAACACTAGTGAAATTAAATCTCAGCAATGCTTGCTAACCCCAATGAAAGAAAATATCATATAATTTGTAATAAAGGATTACATTGTATAATGTACATAATTGAATAACTGGAATTGCAAAGATTTAGATATGATAAATATTAATAAAAGGTGCAGAACAGTAAGAGTAACAAAAATATATAATATGTAGAGTCCTTCAAAGATAATTAGCAGTAACTCGCACAGGGTTTTTTGAAGCCCGAAGAGTTGGATTAAAATATATTAAGACTTTTTCTTAATGTTCTTACTAATTATTAATTGAAGAGAAAATAGAGTGGCAACAGGTTTTGATATTTTCTTAAAAAAAGTGACTTTCTATGGCCTACAAACCTTCAGCCAAATCATATACATTCTGGGTTAAATATCAAATTAGTCACTGAAGTGAACCTCTAATATCGATTCCTTCACTATAGTTAACGGGGTCTCATTTGCACCATTATAGTGATCAGTAATGACAAGTCCATTAAGTGCAAATTTTGATTAGACGAAAAATGTTACGGTGCTGACGTGGTGCTATGATGTGATGCTGTTGTGGATAGCAAAGGACAATATACTTGCACATCATCAATCAAATATCCCGCTTTGTAAATGATGTACAGTAGTACATAATATAATAACATTAACTTGTGTGCTTGATATAAAATAATATATAAAACATAAATATATTTACATGAAAAATGAAAATAAAATATAAAACATAAATATATTTACATGAAAAAAGATCAATTTTTTGTTTAAAATTATACTTTTTAATTGATAGATTATTTAAAATTTTTTACTAAATTATATTGTTGACAAGGACTAATAAATTTTAAAATATTTGTTATTTAGCAACTTTTAAATTTGTTATAATTCACATTTTAAAATTATTATTACGATAATTATTGAATTTTGGTATACACCATTTTCATAAAATTATAAGAATCTATTTGTAAATTAAAAAAACAATAAAAAAGAAAAAGAAATTTATGCTGAAAATGTAAATCTATAAATCAAAACACACTAATTATCAATTATCCTCTTCCTCCCTTCCTATTAAGGGAATTAGTCTCAGCAAATACATATATACAAATATATATATATATATATAAATATATTCTTTTTCCTCTTAAATTACAACATTGCATCAGAAACCCATATTAATCCTACCTCGAAAGCCATAATCAGTCAGTATTCATTCCACCAAACAATGATTCTCAATATCATCAATAAAATCAAGATGAATCTCTCACTTTTCGCGAGCTTGTCATGAAGACATTTAGAATTAATGATTTTAGAAATATAGGTTTGTATTTATAAATATATATACATAGGAGGATTTGGGAAATGCATGTTTATCATCATCCTATCAGTATTCATGAACTAATACATTTGAATTATCGGACACAGTAATAAAAAAAAGATATGTTTAAAAAAGCAGATGAAGTAGAACATTGAAATGGAGTACATATAATTAATACACACATGTATGTGCGCACTATAAATACAGTTGTTGTTTTTTGCTAAACTATAAACCCAGTTTGAGTTACTATATTGCCACGTATTTGTCATGTCATTGTTTAACTAGAGGTTAGAGAAGTTCACGTCAAAGTCAAATTCTTTCCGTCAGTCAATATTTAAAAATTAACGGAGTTGTCATTACTGATTACTATAATGGTACAAATGAGATCCCGTTAACTATAATCAATGAATTGATATTAGAGGTTCACTTCAGTGACCATTTTGATATTTAACCCTATACATTCTTCATAAAACAAAAATATCTTTTTAGAAACAAACGCAGCATGGCATAATACGTGTGCTATATATGAGCGTACAGTCATCACCTGAAGCATTCTTATGCCTTCATTCTATTAAAAAAATGAAGAATACAAATTTTCTCTAGGCACGACATCAAAATATGGTAACCTGAACATTCGTTTTCTTTATTTTCCATTTAGCATTTTATGATACTTTATATCTGTGCTTTTGGAATATGCATCATAAGTGGAAGAATATACTGTTTATGCTTACACAAGTATAATGTCCGCAAATAAAGGAACATAAAATAAATTGAACCATGTATAACTCACCGCCCAATTCGGAAGTAACGCCAAAACAGTGGGAGAAAGCCCACGATACATGCCACGCAGTCCTTCCCTTTGGAAAATTTGTTCCAAACTTCCAACTATAAGACTGCCTGATCAAGTTGAAAATTTCAGAAATTGCATAAAAGCCACTTAGAGATTCCTTAAACAGGCTTTCACATTCCTACCTTAGACTTCTTATATTGTAGTACATATGTATAGAACACATAAATATAGACTTTACTTAGCATAGTCGACTGGTTGATTAACTTCTTATTTAGCAGTTTAATATCCCAACTTCTTAAGCGCTTTTAATCAACTCCCTTAAAATTTATCTAATTTCGTCCAGTGGGCAGTGGCCCATCTGAATTGACCTTCCAACCCAAAATCCAACACTGTCCCAAACCCCACCCAGATCTTCACCCTTTGTTATTTCAATTATCCAAGGATGGAATATGATCTAGAACGGGTCGGGTCTTTTGATTTAAAAAAAATTAAGATAGACGAGAAATACAAAGCCCAGCTACATTACTCTACTTGAAATCACAGTAGGACCTGAACCTGACCATCCACCAGGCTCAGTCTGCAGTAGGCATTTATGGAATTTCAGTCTTCCCCTAATGTTCCTTTACGCGCCCTCTTCCTAGCGAAAATTCAAAATACACCAGCGCATGTACGTTCTTATCAGAAGCCCAAAATTTGTTCTCTATGATAGTCTGGGATCAAGTTACAAGATAAAGAACAATCTTAACACTAATTACAACCGCCACATATATCTAGCGGTTTTCTTGTTATTTACAAGGCTTTGGGAAAGGAACTTTGTGGATTGGTTGGATGATGAAGCTTGGCAAAATCCACTGCGTTTTGTTTATGTTTATAATCAGGCAATTAGATGTTCGATCGTAAGTGAAATGCTAACTCAAATGTCGAGCTACCAATTAACTACACTGCATAAAGTCAGGCCATTGAAATACATTTAACCTAGAACATATTCCTGTATCACATAATGTACCACCAATGTGTTGGCGCACCATAACATTGTCAATAGTTACAAGTTAAGACACAAGTATCTCACGGTTTACATTGACTTACCAGAACCAAGATAATGTTTATCTACTATTCTAACAGAAGCAAAATGCATATGGAAATACAGTGTACACTAATCAATACTTAATAGTAAAATTTTAGGGACTTCCTCAGCAGTTATCAAGGCTCCGTGTAGGCGGAAAGGCGACAAAAAACGGGTAGCCGTCCAACCTGCCTAGATTTTTATGAGGTAGGCAACGCCTAGGGTCGCATAGACGGCTATTAGACGACCAAGCGATGCCTAATTCTGGTTATATCCGGCCCAACCCGTTTCTGACCCTGTCCATACCATACCTTTATAAAGAAAACATGTCATTGTATAAAGAAAACAGCCATGTAACCCTAATCTCCAACAGTCAAAAGAGGAAAGAAACATATCTGCTATTCTTCTGCCCTGCTGCTTTCAGAATTGAAGTTTCTTGATTTTGTTCTAAAGTTTTCTTCCCAGGGTTATACACGCATATAAAATTATATATACATACACGCATATATAATTATAGTTATTTGATTTAATAATAACATAATAAATATATGTATATTACAAAATAACCAACATATATAGTTCAATGACTTCAACATATAATCTGTCTAATGGTCGCCTAGGCGAATGCCTAACCACCTAGGCGTGTAGGCAGTGCAATGGCGCCTAACCTCGTGTTTACACCATGACAAGTATGTTTCTCAGTTAACGGTCTCTTCCACTTGTGGGGCTCACAAATCAGCTACATTCAGGCATTTACATGGCACTGGAGTACTGCAATGTAGTGAATCTACATTGGAAACTAATAATTCACTTCTTTCTAAGAGCATGTTTATTCCTTCATTTTTAGGTTTTATATTCTCAAAACAATATGAATATATTGCCTTTTTACCTTCAGAATTTCAGCATGATGATCTTTGCCTCTTCAAGTATAAAAGTCACATTTAATCAGTCATCTTTTGTTTCAAGTAAGAAAGGTTGTGATATTGTGATAATCCAATAACTGTGTAAACACTTAACTAGCAAAACTATTGTAATAGACTTTACAATCAACACAAAGCATACTATAAAACAAAAGATGGTTTTTCCAAGACAAATCCCCACATCAATTAGTAAGGGCGTTAATTGCTTAATTAAAGAGGAACAGCACTACAGATTTATGAGTAAAAAAATTTCGCTTCATTCAATCTTCGCAAAATGTATTAACACCATGAAAACTGGTGGATAAACAATCTCCAGAAAACATTTAATAAAACAAGGCTTGAACATGAAAACTAACATACCTCGAACAGTTCCATTAGTTCCATTACCAAGGTTAGGTAGACCATGAACCTGAAACCTAGTCTTGATTACATCTAAGGGACATACAAAGGTCGCTGCAATAACTCCTGCAATCAAATTCCCATGTAAAAATGATGCATGACAATAATTATGAAAAAGAAAATATGGAATAAAACATTAAAAATATAGACGATGCGAGTGGCTTAACCGCAAAAAAATCCACTAAGGGCTTCTCAACTGTAAAACTGTATAAGGGAATGGTTAACAACCCAATCATAAAAGAGTGAGAAACTCAACTTAATAATGTAAAAGGCTATTCCTCTGACATGGAAGAGGGGATATAATAATTATTTATATAAATAATTATTTATATAAAAGACTCGACAACCCTAATGCACTCATCTAATAGACGAAGGCCCGTAACTACTTTAAACTGATTATAAACAACCTAAATAAATACAAAGTATGCATCAAAAACAAAACTAATAATCAAATCTCCAATCTAAGAATAATAAATACATAAATTTCCTTTTTATTTTATATACACTATGTTATCGGGCTCATATTTCAATGTCACGCTCAAAATTTCTCCAAGCTGGGGATATAGGAACCTTGTCCTATTTGTGACACGATTATGGCAAAATTTATCAATAAACAAGAAACTTACATTTTCATAGTAAAGATAAACAAATAAACTCATGTCATAATACGATTTTGTGAAGAAATTTGCAAATTAGGCTCTTCTTCTCTTTTCTGATTTTCCATTCTTTTTCATAATGCATGTCACTTCTATCGTATGTGTTGTCGTTTAGTTGGTCAAAATCTCTACATTTCATTTAAAGAGTACAACACGATATAAGTGTCTTATTCGACACATGCAGATCAAAACTGAGTCGGAGTAACATGGTATATACCTCAATTATCTACTAATAGATATAAGATATCTTTAGTACTATTGTTTTGTCGAAAAGCAAGATCAAGCTTATTATTCCCCGATTAAAATCAATTTTTTATTCTCAACTTCTGAAATTGAATTCTTAATGAAATGTGATGGAACTTTGTATTATGGGAGGAATTATCTATATGATTTTTATTCCTTTCTTCACTCCATTCCATCCCGAGTAATTCAAAGTAAAACTTAAACCCATCAATTCAATAATATGGCCTTAATGCTGAGCAAAGAATTAAAATATTAATTTGTAGTTACTTATATTCTAGTTTTTAGCAATAAATTTAATGTAATTTATTATAAAGTTTAATAATATTAGATAAATAGATTATTTGATGGTTATGGCAGAATATTATAAACACTTGTTTTTTAAGTTTGCTATGATTTTACTAGTTAGATAAGTGATTGGGTTTCACCCCTAGATATGGAGATAAGGAGATGTAATTTATATAATTTTCATAATTTATTTATTGAAATTGAGAATTTTCTAGTGGATTATATGCGCTTAATTCACCTCATCTAATCTATCTATAGTTTTTCTTCTTTTCAATTATTGTGCTCCATCCCTCAAATTGGTCTCAAGAGCTTAGGTTTCTTCATCAAACTTTTGAAGTATCGAGAGATCTAGGGTTGTGCAAAAAAAAACTATTCTTATCGAGCAATGTACAATATCGGATGATGTTCATTGCACTATACACTGGGTACAGTAGTATTCCCAATTTATTCTTTCATGACCAAAATAATAGAGACTCTTTTACTTGAGAGTTTGCTTTCAATAGTCGACAACTTAGTAGTCACATGGGTAGCCATAAAGAACCTATTGTGCACCATGATAACAATAACCCACATAGCCAGCTTCATCCGATTGTTATTGAAAATAGATTGTTAAAAATCTTAAAGTTCAGTATATTGACAAAATGAAGAAGAGGTAGGGGTGGTTGTCTTGAATTTAATTTGGACAATGAGACTAGCATATGTGTAGTAAAAACAATAATTCTTTTTTATCCAAGGCAACATGTAAGGGGTGCTTATTAAATCAATAATATTTTGTTTTTTCTAGGTTTCTTCCACGAAAACAACACTTGGAATTAAAATTTGACGACTCAAGTTGAGTTGGTACTACAAATTATGTCTCTTTGCTAAATCTTAATTTTTGTAAAACCTTTGATGTGTTTTTTTCAAAGGACAGGAGCAAGAAATTAGGATTTTTTATTATTTAGAAATAGTTAGTGTAAATTTAGTATAAAGTTTAATTATATCATAAAAATAGAATATAAGGACTGTGAGGCTATGCTAGTAGAAAAATAGATGGTTCGTTTACTTTCTTGATTGATTTCCCTATTACTAGGATTTTACTCGTTTGTTCAGTTTCATTTTTTACTCCTACGTAAGGAAATGTATATTGTTATAAATCATAATCCAAACATATACCTCCATTTTATAGCTGAGAAATCCTAATGGGAGTGATTTTTTACGATTAATCCACCCAAACTTATATCTTTATAATTTTCCTTCATCAAAAAAATTAGAGAAAATGTTAGGGACCCCACAAAATTTCCCAAATGCTGAATTGTCACATAAATAAATGATAATTTTCTAATAATAATATGGGATCCCGCGTGCATACATATGCCCCACGAATCAAAACTTCTCATGTGTCATGACACATCATTTAGAACAATTTTTGGGGTCCCTCATTTTTTAACTCCACCCTATCCCATTCTTCTCTTCCACCTCTAATCTCGCAAGTACATAAATAAATTTCCATTCCGTTCATCACGAACAAACAGAGAATTAAGCTCAATCAAACACTAACCAACAAAGTTCTCAACAAATTAAGAATAAGACCACTAATCCAAACAACATACACACACACAAAAAGCAAACAGATAGATAGAAAACGAACCAGCAGCAGCACCAGCGCCAGCATTACAAAGAAGGCCCTTAGGATTAGGAACATGAGTATCAGCCGTCATGGCTGCTGTATATACACACAACTAAACTAACCAAGTGTATGTATATATAAAACAAACACAACAGAGATTATTAAAACTAAATGAGTGTTGAAAAAGTCCTCTGTGGAGAGGTGGGCAGTGACGTAGGAGCAAAGTGGCATGGCAAGCTCAATGACCCAATTTGAGATTTTAGTTTTGTGAAAATGGGTTTGATTCAAATTGGGGTTTTAATGGACGCGCTTATCGATGAGATCGAGGGGGAGGTTGATATTTCGCCATTGGAATGAATACAAGAGGGGTTGCGTTATAATAGCAGATGAGGACGAGAATTAATACCCATTTAATTAAAGTCGTTTTGTTTTACTTTTTTATTATTATTTTAATGAATGCTCGAATATGGAGTATATTGTCGTGCCATCATATTGGACGATTCGCCACATAAAGGGTCCCAGTTACGGATTAAAATTTTAAAAATTGGGTATTACTTTTAATTTGGATTTTACGAGCTTTTTTTATGAAAAATGTTAGATAACTTAAAAATTATCTCAAATTGTGAGTTGTCATGGGTGTAAATTCGTAATTTTTCTATAATAAAATTATAATAATGTGAGACTCGGTGTGACATGCGTCCACAAATTAAAATAAATCATATTTCATGTCATGTGGTTTGGTAAAAAAAAATTGAATTACTCTTATGGAAAAAGTTCAATGGATACCATCTTTTAATTAGAAACTTGGATACCAAATAATAATCATTGAATTGATATAATATAGATGGTTTAGATTTTACCAACCCCTAATCTCTCTTAATTAATACAGATATTAATTACAACCACATAAATACTCATAAATATTTACCCATATATATATATATATATAATTTTACTATACATATATTATATGTCAATTTTAATCATAAATTATATTTTTTATTATCATCAAAATTTCTAATTAATTAATCATTGTGATGTGTGAGTGATGATCAAAGATAACCGAATTATAAAAAATTGCTTGAACACTACTTGTTCTGCACTAATTTATTTAACAATTCTGCAGTTGAACACTACTTGTTCTATAGTCTTGCACTAAATTGTATAATAATTCTGTACGTCCTGCATCTAAAAAATAATTTGTTCAGTAAGCAGAACAATACATAACATTATATTATTTTACGGTTCAGTGTCATGTTCTGTACTAAAACAATATATTTTTAGATCTCAATTTTATATTTGAATAGTTATTATATAATTATCACTAACATTTATAATAAGATATATTATATATAGTAGTATATTAAATGTAGGTATTCATTATACTAATAATATTATAAATTATATATAATAATTAATGTACTGAATATAGATGGGTCTTAGGGTCTCGAATTTATATCGGTCTCCATTGAACCCAACTCTACTTTTAGGATACGTAATATTGCTCTTTTTTAATATAACTTGTTACATAAAGTATAAACTAATAAATATTTGAGCTTTATTGGATAGTTTAATATAAAAAAATTAGTTATAAACCTACTTATTAAAAAAATTCACTCTTTAATAGATATATCATGGTTTTATTCCATTACATTAAGATTTTTTTTTAGACTTAATAATGGTTAACTGCATGAAACTCCGACTAATATAAAATTACATATATTTGATTAATTTATTATAATTAAATTAATATAAAAAAGGATGAGTCTCAGTAATTTATCGAGACTCGTGTACGAGCCCCTGTAAATTACCGAGGCTCGTCCCCTTTTATCTCAAAATTACACTCAATTTATAAACCCTAATATACACTCAATTTCATATACATATGTAGATTTGAATTACTAGAACCATTTCGAGATAGGGAAACACAATCTTCACACGACATTCTCACTTAAATATATACATACATGCATAGATTGAGTGTGTGTATTGATTTGAAACTCTTGTACTTAGATTCATGTATAATTAACTATATATTCAGAGATTTTTATGTATGTGTTGATTTGAAACCCTAAAGGAGTGGTTTTGATGTGAGATTTGTGATTAGATTTTATAGAAGATAATTATGGTGATGAAGGTGGAGTGTTGGTGGCTGCACGTGAGAGGAGTGCCGGAGACAATGGCGGCAATGTTAGGTGTCTAGTGATTGAGCTGAGGCTGACGCCTTTGACGATATCGACATTTTTTAGAGAAGGAAGTAGTTCTTCGAAATAACTAATGTGCGGAAGAGGTAGGGACGAGCCGTGATAATTTATTGGGGCTCATACACGAGCTTCGATAAATTAGCGAGTCTCATCTATTTTTTCTTTTTAATCTACACTGTTGATGTCCAGAGTTAACAACTTAGAAACAGTATGTTGAAAAATATTTATCCATCATACATATGTCCCGGATTAGGACCCCCCACATACATATTAGTTAATAAATAAGAGATAGACTTGTCCATAGAATATCTTATAAGAATGAGGTATAATCATTTGCCTAAATATCATGTTTTAAAATTAGGTTTAGTGTTTGTGTTGCTCAGCTCTAAACACGAAATGGGTGGGTAAATAAATTATAAAAATTTGAATTTTAATATATTTTAAGAAAATTTATTGTTAATTTATTAATATTATTTTATTGGATTTCATAATTTTTGTCGAAACTAATTAGTTATTTTTTCACATTTTTTAGCGGATTAAACAAACATTATTTAAATGAAATGCTAAAATTGTTTGATGAGCTGATTGTAATTTTTTTTGACAGAAATAACATTTCGTTAATGAATTGTATTGAAGTACAATGACCTAAAAAGGAGTTTATTTCATTCACCAAGTTTATTATCTAACCGAAAGGCACACATGTTACCTCTAGACATTTAGACAATAACACCTTAATATCTGAAAATAAAACATCATCATAGAAGGGGCTCGTTAAAAACCCTAGATGAACAAAACTCTATGAGAAAAAACTTAAAGGGGAAAAAAAGAGTGTCCTACTAAAAACAACTAAAAATAAGAAAAAACATATAATTACAATGAGGTCACTAAATCCAAATTCATGTCTTCATCCATCTATCTTCTCTTTACCTTTCTTCTCATCCAAGCGAGTATCAATATCCTGCTTCCAATTCATCTTCCATTTACACGCAATAATCCATCCAATTAAATCTGAAAATAAAAAGCAAAGAAGTCGATAAAAGTGTAACAAAAATATATAGTATAAAATTATAGCATAAAACTTTCAATTCATAATTAAAGTCATCTAATATGATATAATATCATCATAAACGACATATAACCACCACATATATGGTCAAAACACCATCAAAAATTGTCATACCCCATATAGGTACAAAAGTCATCACAAATGACATTAAACTCGTTCAAAAATTCATATTTGAAAGATGTGAAAACAGAAACATATGATATTGGTCAAATCCGAAAGATAAGGAAATAGATCTGAAGATTTAGAAAGGTTAAAAATTTCAAATCGATAATGGGGGAGGGGGAGGGGGGAGGGGGAGGGGGAGGGGGAGGGGGCCCCGAGGTTGAATTGTCCTATAAAAATATATATTGAAATAAGATATGAACAACTATTTATGGACAATTTTTTTTAGTTTAATAATACACATGCAAATTGGTAGTTACTCAACGATGAGTGAGTTCATTAACCCAAATTTGTTATGGGGTGAGTAGTGACTAAAGTTTTTGGGAAATTTTATATGTTATCTCTATGATATTGGTTTTTCCGTCTGGCACCATCACATTTTTTACTGCTACATATAGTACCATTGAGGTTATGATTTGTTACACATGGCACCCTTCCGTCATTCAAATGCTATAGAAACGTTAACTTGATTAAATGTTTTATTAAAAATTATATATGGTACCCCCTGTGATATTGATTTTTTCATTTGATACCATCACATTTTTTACTTCTACATACGGTAACCTTAAAGGTATAATTTAATTTATTTTAAAATTAAATTATAAGTATAAAACTAATTATAAAAGACAACTATAACAATATATGTTATATTTAGAAGAAGAAAATAACACTATTAAGAGACTAAAATGACGTAGTAAGATTTTAAAGTATTTGATAATTATTAATGGCGAGTACGGTCAAATCGAGTTTAATCAAAGGCGGGTTTGATCAAAGCGGATTCAATCAAAGGCGGGTTCAACTATTAACCCTTTGATTGAACTCGATTTTTTTCTAAATATAACGTATGTTGTTATATTAGTGTTATTTGTAAATATATTGTAACATACATGTATCAATATATATATATATATATATATATATATATATATATATATATATATATATATATATATATATATATATATATATATATATATATATATATATATATAAGGGTTCTTTTACTTGGAGAACAAAATACTTCTTTGTATTTTTCGTTTTAATTATTAATAAGAGATGACAACTTCCAGAGTGTTAGTTGAGAATAGGGGTGAGAAAATCGAATCGGAACCGAAAAACCGATCCGAATAGTGTAATTTTGGTTTGGTTCGATTCGGTTCTATTTTTTCTGAAATTTTGGTCTATTCGATTTTTCGGTCCGGACCGAATTAAAATTTGGTTCGGTCCGGTCTATAAAAAAAATTAATAATCACCAAATACTCTAAAACCCAACTACGCCGTTTTAGTCTCTTAATAGTGTTGTTTTGTATTCTAAATATAACGTATATTATTATAATTATCTTTTATAATTAGTTTTATACATATAATTTATTTTAAAACAAATTAAATTATACACTAAGGGTACCGTATGTAGAAGTCAAAAATACGATGATACCAAATGAAAAAGCCAATATTACAAGGGTACCATATATAATTTTTCATAAAAAATTAAACCAAGTTAACGTTTCCGTAACGTTTGAATGACGGAAGGGTATTATGTGAAATAAATCATGACCTTAATGGTACCATATGTAACAGTAAAAAATGTGATGATACCAAACGCAAAAACCAATACCGCGTGATACCATATAGAATTTCCCTTCTTCTTTTTCGAATTACATATGCTATGAAATAGGTCAATTACACATGACATCGTATTGAAATTTAGGGGGTTGCATTTTCGTAAAAGACGAGGACGTGAAAATGAAAAATGAAAGATAAAATAATGTGGTTTGATTTTTCTTTTTTTGGTACTTTTTTTATAATTACATATTTGACACAATTTTTACACGATTTCACAAGCATTGATAACAAGATTTTAGAATGTTTCTCTAGCTTATTTTATTATCCTTTTTTAGATACTATCATTCATCAATTTTACCGTTCTAATTAAGTTAAAAAACAATATTTTAATCGTTTCAATTTCAAGTACTCAATAAGAAGCCTGTTAAATACAATATTTAGTCTACTAGAGTGATTATCATCCTTATGCCTTCTGAGCATGCAGTTCTTAGTTATAATCGCACTTCTTTTAAAAGATCGCAATCATATAACTTCTGAAAGATGATGAATTGACTAAAATGTTGGAGAATGGATAACAAACAAACTTATAAAATATTCATCAAAAAAATATATTACGTACAAAAATCATGAGCACATATGATGTTTTTACTAGAGTATGCCCGTGCGTTTACAAGGGCTTTAAAGCTAGTTCTTTTTAAAATATCAAAATTTCATATCTGTGTACTTGAGAACTCAACCATTTGGTATACGCTTAACTCATTCTAAAACCATACGTCCATACATATCAGAATAGTATGAATCAAGAGTCCACAAGCCCCCTAAAAGTCTTAATACACTGCTGAGATATAAAAGACGTGGAATCACCAAACTGATCCAGGTAAGACAAAAGAGTAACCAGCCTGGTCCAATATTGTAATTGTAAATTTAGATTTGAGGATGACTAAGAAACCCATTATAACTGCTCAAGCCCAGAAATATGTGTATTTTTTTATGAAAAAAGCACCATAGACCACAGGTTTGCTGATTATTTACATAAATATAATATTGTGAAGCATTTTAGTTTGCCTAAATTGTTTCTTGTATATTGTTTGTAATATTTGTATCTACTTACAAATTATTGTACTTATTTATATTTCTAAACTCCATTTGTCGAAATTTATTATACAATAAAATTCCATTAGCAACTACATGCGATGTTTTGACTTGGGATTAATTTTTCATCAAATAAACACAACGTTTGGTTAATAGCATTTAAAGTTAAGGTAATAATTTATTTATTATACTTGTATTTTATTTTGCCTAAAATTTAATAATAAAAGATACTCCTATAAGTTATCATGCAGTAATACACCTAAGAAAAGTGGATGGACAAATTAATATTCGGTTTATATGATGTTCATTTAAGGCTAACCAAAACAGACTCAGCACCCAATTCAGATATTGATATTGTTACCATTAATTTGAGATTATTCAAAATTGTTATATTAAAAAATATTATTAAAAATTAAATTAAACAACTATTAATTATTAAAATTATTTCTTACATGCTTTAATGATAAAAATATCAAAGAGGACCTTAGATAAAAAAAAAACAAAGAGTTTGTTGAGTGACTATTTGATCAGCAACAAGGCACTAGCTATAGGATGCCGACAGATTTCAAACAATTTTGAGTGACGCTAGTAATTAACCCACTCCACACAAACCGTATCTACAAGACTGAAACTTCGGGTGCAATTTCTAGTTGTTTGATGCTCACCTTCTGTCAATCTCATAGGGTCCAGTTCTCCTTCTCTTTCCACCAAAACGGTCCCTATACAGGGGCGGACCAGTTCAGGCTGGGGTTGGCTGGAGCCCGGGTAAACCTCACTCTATTTCACAAATTTACTTCACAAATTTAGATTTTTCTGAATTTAGCCTGGGTACAAATTTTTTATTACCTAACAAATTCACCCACGTTGGACAGAGAAAGAAACATCTATGCAATACACTTGTTAAATGTATACATAGAAATATTATAAGAGAAAAAGTAGGTATTAGAGGAGAAAAAAATAGGCTTTTTTCAGTTTTCTTGTATATCTCAATTCACAAAATTCTAGTCAGGTCATAAAATTTCAAATCTAATATTAAATCTTGAATAATAAAAATAATATGATTATATTAATAAATTCTTTGTTAGAATATCTATAAATTTATAACCAACATACTTTCATATTAGACTTAAAAAGTGAAGTAAAAAATGTAAATTGATGAAATTTCATTAAATATTTAATCTAATTTTAAATTTCAAAAATGAATTACTTCCAATTTCACATTAACTTGAGCTAAGGTAAAATAATAATAAATAAACTACATAAATTCAAATTTAGAAAATTTAAAATACATGCCACGAAAATTTTCGAAATATGACTATGATCTAAAATTAAGATAAAAAGCTGAATTATTGAATTCAAGATTATTAAATGTGAATAAATATATGATATTATTGAAGGCTATTATTTTTTATATCATAATATTAAGTTTATGAAATTTCAGAAAAATAATTATATTACAGATTATTAATTAATTTTTTTAAATTTTGTTAGAAGAAACTGACATACGGAAAATTATTTTTATCATATATATAATTTAAATTTATAATTAACTCAAAAATACTTTAATTTATAATATTAAACACATACATTTATAATATGAAGTTTTGGATTTTAATTTTTTTATATTATTATACGTTAAAAAAAAATCTAGCCCGGGTCATTCTTGAACCATGGTCCGCCCCTGTCCGTATAGGTTTGAGTAAAAAATCGAAATAGATCGGAATCAAAGGCAATTGATACAAAATCGATCATTTTAAGTTGAATTAGCTATTGATTATGAAAATTTCGAACTACTTTTTCTTCTCAGTTATGAATTACGAAGTATGACCAAACTTGCTACTTATAGTTTTGTAAGATTAATAATTTATTGTTATAATTATCGGCTAAACAATTCCTCATCGACGATCAGGCAATTCATCATTATAAACATAGAAAATGTAAAATTTTAATAAAATGTTTCGAAGCTATTCGGAAGAACATAAAGATACGGACAAAATTGATAAAACGTAAGAAATTCGTTATTAGAAAATAAAAAAGAAAATAAACAATACAAATTTACCGTCGAAGAACAATCTCGGATCCATCCGGGTGAACCAACTGGCTCCGACCCATCAAAATCTTCTTGTACAAGTCAATCACCATTTTCTCATCATACTCCTTAACGGGTCGGGTCACAAAACAAGCTTCCCCTCCATACCCATTACCATACCCGCTCACTCCCACAGCTCCTGAACTAGCTAATCTCATCATCATCCTTACGTACGCATCACGTAACCCAATAAAAAACTTCTTGGGTGACCCAAATAAGCACTTCAACTTTATTTTCCGGTGGATCTTCACGTTCCAAACCCGGGTTTTCCGGGTCGACCCGCCGGAACCCAACTCAACCACCGGAATATCTCTTTTCCGGCCAGACCCATTAATTCTTTTGTAACCCCTTCTTCTCCAATAGCTTTTTAGACCCTTGTACACTTTTGTTGACACACCTTCCATTCTTCAATCACCTGTTGCAAGTATATATTTTTATATATTTCTAAGTGTTGAAATTTTAATAAATACATGCATCAGTGTGTGACTATGTGGGGAATGCATGTGACTATAAATAGAATGTAGATATACATTAGATGTAACCATGTAGAGGTAGATGCGAGTAATAAAATAATAGATATAGAAATAGAAATGTGTGTGTATAGATGAGGGGATGTAATGATTCATAAATGAGAAGCTGGTTTTGGTAGTTTAGGTGATTGCGGTTCGTACCAGAACAGAGACGTATAGGAAGCATACTAGTAATATTTTCACGGAGTGGTGTGTCGTGTGTTTGTGTGTGTGTTTGTTGGTGGGGTTGTTTGCATGTGCACGATCCAGATGGTCTGAACCGCTAAACCCCTTCAGTCTTAAATAAGAAAAAGTTATAACGTATATTTTGTATTTTTATTTTCGGAAATATTATTCTTAAATTATTTTTTGTATATATGTTTAAAAATATAGTTTTCATTCTTTAAAAATATAATAACATGTATCAAACACTATATAATCACATATTAAGGATAATATAATTTTTTGAGTAATTTCACGAGTACAAAATTATTTCTCAGGTCTCAAATTACCGTGTTATTATAAAATATTTTAGTTGCTGAGATTTAAGTGAATAGAAGAGTCTATTTTTATTAATTAAATTAAAAACAATCATGACATAACACGATATTTTAAAAATATTTAGAAAATAAATTTGAGATCTGTATTATTACTCTAATTTTTTTATAATATAAGAGAGTGTTGTCATTTTATATCAACTTTATTTATAACTATATATAGATAGATTTACTTTAATTTAATTTTATCAATATCGCAATACAAACACTTGCAAATCAATTTTATTATTGAGTGAGTGAAGCACAAACAATACAACTAGACAACTAGGTTTGTGTCCCAATACAAACCTACACATTCTTCTCGTGTAGCAATGATATTAATAATTTTAACACTTTAAATGGAGTAATTTTTAATCCCTAAATTTTTTCCTTTTAAAATTTTCCGTTGTGTGTCTCACCTCCAACCTATCCTCCCCATTTAATATTTTGAATTTTTGATCAAAATTGGCACTCCAAGCTAAGTATAATTAGAATGTGCTGGATCTTACTATTTAATCGTTGATACTTCGTATCTTTACAAGAAAAGGACCAATATGACACATGTTTTAGATAAAATGTCCAGAGTGACACAATTGGAAAATAATATCTCAGATAACACTCTATAACATCAGTTGAAGTAGCGTTTTCATTGATGAAAACGCTGGACGGAATAGTGTTTGAAAATAAAAACGCTATTTCTTGTAGCGTTTTCAGATTCGGAATCTATAGAGGTTGAAATGGTGTCGAGGGGTGGTGAAAGTAGGAATCGGAATATTGGTGTGGAGTATACTTCTATTCACGTTGATAGTGATGACATTGAAGTAGTAGTAAGAGATGAAGGCGAGACTTCTCCATTTGTGCCTAATTCACGGGAAAGGGGTGTTTTAGAATATGAGAGACGAGATGTGCAAGGGGAGATTTCTCCACTTGTTGAATTGTTAGGGATGGGGGATGGGGGATGGGGGCTTGCTTTGGATACCGAAGTGACCACAAGTAGAGGTATTAAGCTTGGTCTTGGTGACTTTGTTTTCTATAGTGTTTTTGTGGCAGCAATGTATGATCTGATGACTGCGTATGCTTGTTATCTTGCGAAACGTTATACATTTAGCTTTTTTATCAGAACCCTTGACGATGTAGCATTAATATTTAGAGTCTTCTTTTCCGTTTGTGCTATTTCAAACATTTTACCTCATTTATGTGTCATATGGGTCCAACACCCCATCTTTACTCAATGTTTCAAACTTGTCTAGTTTCATTAGTTTTGAACTTCTTATTTACTCTATTTTAAAAAATTGTTTAGAAGAAGAATCTATACTACTTCCATTAATATTTTAATTCACAAAAAAAAAAATTATATTTATATGATTAGATTTTTTAAAAGACGTGTAAATTAGTGAAATAACACTTATTTAAAAAAAAAAAGAATATATTATTATTAAAATATAGAAGAATATAAAGATGTGAACCATATAAAAATAATGGTCATTATGTCTTAAATAGATAATAATATTTAGATCTAATAGGTTAATACTAAATGATACATTACATTTCATTTTTTAAACTACTATTAAAATTTAATATTTAAATTTTGTCAATAACTTATAGAAATTTATTATTTATATTATTAATTTTAAATATACCAAAAAAGGTCTATGATTTGAATTTTATCACCCATATATTATTATATTCAAATTTATTTCAACTAAAAATTCACAGCTCTCATAAATTTATTCTATATGCAATTGTAATATAATTATATGATAACTAATTTTTAATATTTTATTAGTTAGATTAATATTTTTACTATTTAGTTCTTTTTTAAAATTACAACAGATTATTTATATTAAATTATAATTTATTATTTACATTAGAAATTTATTAAAATTATAGTATATAATTTTTTATATATCCTTTATATTTAATCGATATTAAAAAATTATACATAAAATCTAAACAATTTCGTATTCACTTATATTGTAACGCATCACCAATCTCACGTAGCCTTAGCTAATCAAAATAATTATAAAATATTATTTTTTAAAATATAACCATATTATACAAGCTAACTAGAAAATAAAACTTTATTTATTTTATTAGAATTAAAATTATTCAACTATATTTATTTACAATAAGGTGAAAAAAATTAAATATATATGACTACATTCTAAATAAATTTTAAATAAATTATTAAAATTTTGATTTAACATTCTAAATATATGACTACATTTTTATGATCGATGAATGTTAATATTATATTAAAATTTGATTTTATTAAAAAAATATTATTTAAATTAGGAGTATTTTCAAATTATAAGCAATTATAGCCATTATATATATATATATATATATATATATATATATTATAGAAACCAATTATTTTATCTAAAATAATAATAAAGTATTATTTTTAAATATAACTAACAATTATAACCAACATAATTGGAATACAAGTATTACCGGTTTAATTGAAATTTTTTTAACTAATCATTATTTTACAAATAAATCTTGGCGTACACCTTAAACACTACTTACTCACTACATATATTTTAGGCTAATTAACTTATTCGGTGCAGTACTTTAAATTTTATAAATTAAAAGAACAATTCCCAGCATAGATATAATTTATACATGATAGTTTTATATTCTTATCGATAACTTTATTAATATTATTTATATTATTATTGAATATTGATACTAAATATAAATCAAATATATTTTTAAAATAAAATATTATAATGATTTTATCTTATTGAACTAGACTTTTATTTTAATATTGTTATTGAATTTCTTGTACTAATTTACCAAATTTAAAATATTTCACATTTAAATATATTTTTTGTTATACAAAATTTGATAATAATGTCAAAATAAAATAAATGATTGTTAAAAAAGATAAAATTATTACAATAATTCATTTTAAAATATATTTGATTTATATTTAATCTCAAAATTAAATAAAGTACAAATAATATTAATAAATTTAATGATACAAATGATATATATGTTATGAATTATTCTTTTATAAAAATAAAAGTTTAAGAATTTTTCATTCCCTTATTTTTAAAGTTGAATTGAATATAAAAATAAAAATTAGAAGCTTATCAAACAACAACACACTAATATAGATTTATTAATTTTAATTTGACACTTTTAATTATATATTAAAAGTTATTCTTCTTTAATGATAAAAAAATAATTATATATTTATTTAATTTATTAATAAACAACATTTATTTAATAGTTTATAGACTATTGCAAAATTTAAATGAGAAAACTACATAAACGCATCGTGAATGAAACCTCTAATTAACACTAAAACATAGGTAGTGAGTAAGTAGGGTTTAAGGATGTAGGCAAAGATTTGCCAGACTATTTTACCTAATGACATCAAAGATCTGAGTTAGTTTTGAAAGTTGACTATATATCTAGGGTTCTAGCCGTCATTTCTCTACTTTTCGGACCTTCTTCCACTTTCACCGATTAAGCCCCTTCGATCTCCCATCCTCTCTTCTATTTACCAATTTTTTCAATAAAAACGAGATCTAATTCTTTTTGGATGAGATTTTGTTGGGTACCTTATTATCAAGATTCTTAGTCGTACTCATCTTTTTAGAATGTCACTGTTATGTTTTGATATTTTTGTGTGTCTTGTTACGGGTGTTACTGGTTTATGAGAATGATTTATATGGTATTTTGGGAGATCTGTAAGACTTGCATCAAATCTGGGACGGTCAATTATTCATATTTTGGGATATTTGTTCTTCAAATATCAGTTGATATAAGTGATAGATTATGAACATTGGGTTACAAATGACACTTATGTCAAGGTCAATTGTGATGCTACTGGTTTCATAACCGATGTAAGTTGGATTGTTTGAGATGTCCATTGTAATATTTTTTAGATTAAAGAATTTGAATATTTTATGTGTTAAGCGATGCAAAAACTATTTGTTTAATTTATTTTAAAGTAAAAAGAGTTCTAATATATATTAGTTGTGCTCGAAAGACTTCTAATTGGGAAAGACTAAACATAAGTAAAATAGACAATAACAGGGAATGTTACTAATGAAACATATAAGAATAATAGAATTAATTATATTCTTCATTCAGTCACATATTGAATGTGTAGTTGACGGTTCGGAGGTTTGTCCGACTAGATTCCAATGTTTCAATGAATTTTTCATTTTACATTAAAAAATGACATTAAAGATCTCTAAATATTATTAAATAATAAGTTCTAATGATTTAGGTAATTACTATGAATTATAACCATAATCCCTATATTTGTTATCTATTGATAATTTTAAATCTTATTATATTTTTAAAAAAAGAGAAAAGATGGGAAAAAATGAAGGAATAATTTTTTATGCAAATGAATGAAATTGGGAATGATCAATGATTAATTAAAAACATTTAATGATATTTATATCATAATATTTTAAATAATTATTAAAAACAATATAACACTGGTAAAATGTCATTTTTATAACATTACCTATATTTAATTTAAATAATTTATTAAATTTACACAGCCATCGCAGACATTGATATTTGAAAAAACAGAAGTCACAGATTTGATTTAGATCCTATGAAAAAAACACTTGAAAATTTTATTGTGTTTTTAAAATGCATATAAAATTGAATTTTTTGTGGATATCTAATTGTGCACAATAATACAGTAATCCTAAGCCAGTATGAATTGAAAAATTTAACATTCAACTATTAGAATAATAAAAATATACCAGATAATAAGTTAGTTACATTTAGTCATATTAAATACATTATTATACATAGTTTTATATGGATTTTCATTCTCGTCCATAATAATTTTTTTGAAAACTAGAAAAAAACCATTTTTTATAAAAAAAAGTTGACAAATGTGATACTTTATTATTAATAATGTATGATTATGAAAAACAATTCATGTCTATAAGATATTTTTAATATATAATAATGTATGATTATGAAATTAATTTATATCTGTAAGAGAATTTTAACATAATGTGACCGATAGATTTTTATTTTTTTGTGGCACCCTAATTATGCATATGTACAAATTAGATTCTAACCATACAAAGGTTGAATAGCCTAAATGTAATAACAGATTTATTTGAAATAATAATTAAAATTTAATTGAAGTGATAACACTTTTTAAAAGTTATAGTGGCCGAACTCTTTATTATACTCTCTCTATCCCCTTTTACATCACACTTTTATTTAAAAAAATACTAGTAATTAATGTACAAATAATGATTATTTAAATTATGTATTGAAATTAGTTCAATCATTTTAATTTATAGGGGATATAAGTAGAAAATAATTTTATATTATCACTTTTTAATATATATATAATTTTTTCAAAAATGATAAATAATTTAGAACATAAAAAGTATTATTCCTTATAACTTGTAAGAAAAGGGGTGACTCTCATACAAGGGAAGTCTATCCTAAGTCATACCAGGTGTGTGCAACATTGTGTGTGTAACATTGATCCCTATTTAATAAGATTATCTTTACCTTTCCAATTTCTGCTTGTTCAGCTTGAGACTCATGTAGTGCTAATGTCTTTTATATAAAAATTGAAAAATGATCAAAAAGTGATTTTGTAATATATGTAAAGTTATATCCATATGTACACTTGCTTAGGCAATAAACAAGAACTACAAAGTGTAATCTATTAATGCATCTAAACACTAATGAAAATATCAAAATAAATACACTGCAGATCAGCTAAATTAACTTAATCAAAACAGATAATGATCTGTGTTAGTGAACACTACTACATTCATTCCTAAATCACAACTCCAGCACCTACCAAAACTAACTCTCAGTCAATCAAATTACATCCATAATAGTTTAAAAAAAAGGTTGGTTAAACAATTGATTACAAAACTTGAGGGCAATTAGGGGATTTCATCAAGCATAGAAGCCATAGATTTACATGAAAGAGCCATCAACAATATAGCTGCTTCTTCCTCTTCTCCAAACTTTGTTGTTGCTGATATCTTCAACCCCATCTCTCTTCCCAATGCAATCAATCTCATCACTTTCACTGATCTTTCAGCTTCATTACCATTTTTCTTATGCTTCTTTTTCACCCCATGTTTTCTTGATCTATCTAGCCCCAAAAGTTGCCTCCTTTTCTTATTGTATTTGATCCCACAAGCATTACAAAGTGACTACAACAAAAAATTGTCAGATACAAAAACTGATTGCAACCCATTTCAAGAAATCAAAAATGGTGAAATGGGTAGTTGATAGTTTTCTCACCTTGGGTCCAGATGGACCACCCCTCCATAGAGGTGTTCTTGTAGTTTTACAATCACTGCAGCTCTTTTTTATCTGTACATCTACCCTCTCAGCCTCTTTTATCTATGTAAAAATACAAGTGATCACAAGCATTAGGTTGCAGATCAGCTCATAAATGATAAAGCAAAAAGAAATGCTTTCACAAGTAAAACAAGAAATGATCACACACCTTTTGTTTTAGATCCATCTTGAATAAATAATATAGATCACCACCTTTTCAAATATAAACAGATACACAAAATAAATTAAGAAGATATACTCTAGTAGTTAATATTAGTGTAATCAACCTGATCAGCAACTAAAATGATCCTAAAAGGAGTAGTAATGATGATGAATATGCTATTACTATGAAGAATGAGTATAGCAACATGAGTGATGCTAACTGATAAACAAGATGTGTGGACTGTGGACAGTAGCCAGCTGGCCACGAAACCCTAGATAACTTTTCAGTTTTAATAATGAAATGACTGGTGTGACCCTGATCTTTTAGTTATCAAATGCTTTATAAAGAATCTTGACCGTTAAATGATTTGGAAAAGTGTAGCAAACTAGAGATGGTGTAATATTTGTCTGCATATACATTTGATTTTTCGTGTATTGATTTCCCCCTTCATTTTCATTTCCCCCTCTTTCTGTATTTGGTCATGACAAATACGAGGCATTCAAGCCATGAATTGACACTTCAAATTTTCTATGTTTGGTTTGGTTCTACATTTATATGTTGTCAGATCGAAGGTTGTATGTTGCTGTCCTTCAGATTTCATTGTATAGAAATTGGTGTAACTAGGAATCGTAAAAATTCAAATATTAATATGTTTCAGCCTTCAATAAATCTTAAACTTTTAAGCACTTGTTATCGATCTTGACCGAAAAAAGGTAGATGTATATTTAGAAATATTTATAATTTTATTCATAATACTCTTATTTACATTCAAATATTATCATAAAAGCATATTATATCATCACCGATAATCGTACTGATTCAACGTTTAGACTCGAACCATGGAAGAAGTGTGCTAACACAAAAACTTATCAGAACTACTCGGAGTAAACAATGAAACATAGGGAAGTCTGGTTCGATGTTTAATATAGACCCGAGAAAGTTTTAAAGATCTTTTTCAATAAAAATATCTTAGATATAATAATGATAATAATAATTTTGATTTTAATATTTAAAATCTAACCAACCCCAATTTCAAATCTTTTAATTAATACTTGAACAAAATTTATGATCAAATATAGTATATGTTATATTTATTAGTTTTACCGATTTCAATATTCGTTTTTACCGTATTAACTTTGGTATTAACTTTGGCCCAACTCCGAAACATAAAATTAACATGATAGACATTAGACAACACACATTTGCCAATTGCCAGTAACGCTATAAAATGTACTTTCCCAGATTTGTTTTTGGGGTTTGGAAGATGCTGGACCCTCCTATGTTGTTGTACCGACTGCACTGCTTCAGATTGACCATTGCAAACTCTACGGGGGTGTTTGGCTTAACTTATAAGTAATAAGTTATTTTTTTTAAGTATTTTCATATTTTTTTTTGAAAATTAATATTTATTTTAGAAATTTAAGACCAAATCTTATTTTCAAATTTGAAAATAAGTTACTTATTTTCAGAAAAAGTACATATATACCAACTTTTTCAGCTAATAAACTGCTTTTAAGTGGACAAACGGGGTCTATATCTCGTCAGGAACTATTAATTTAACCCACAACCTTTTGTACAAAGAGGGGTTAGATAACCATTACTCCTATTAGACTAGTAAATGACTACTTGACAAGGTAGGCTGAGATTATGCAGTTTTTGTTTTAAGTGTTGATTGTGCAGTTTAGGTTTAAACAATTATATATTATATAGAGAAATTATAAAAGAAATTATTTTTTATAACTTTTTTACTATTTTTTAAAAATATTTATAAAAATACAGTTTGGTTTGCAACCGAATGTAACTTTTTTATATACGATTTATAATCAAATGAAACTTCTCTTTAAAAAAAAAATTACTCCTGATTGCAAAATCGTATTTTTACATAAATTTTAAAAAGTTCGCATTTTTCAAATATAGAAAAACATCTATGATATATTAGCAATCTAATGATGCACCCATGCACAATAGCATCTCCGACGCAATAGTTAAAATAATTAGTTAAAATATAATTATCTAACATGTATGTAAGAGATTGTAGTCATGGTATTTTGTCATAATAATTAGTTATATTTAAATATATTATTTTATTACTATTTTGAAATTCATATATATATATATATATATATATATATATATATATATATATGAAAAGATAGTTAATATAATAACAACGGAATATATATATATATTCAATATATATTACAATTGAAAATATAATAACATATTTATATATGAGAAAAAATAATTAACAAACATTGCAGGAGAGAATAACTGTTAGCTAAATTTATAAATATTCAAGATTGGTCAATCTCTGGTCATTTTCTAAATAAATTTACGTCATTTCCCGCTCAAATTTTTCCAATTTTCTTTACTATCTCATTACTATAAATTAAAATTATTTTATATATAATTGTTCATTATGTACAGGTTCAACAAATTATAGATAATTTTTATTTTATTATAACTAATCAATTTAGCTAGTATCCTTAGAGATGGTATAATACATTGCATATATTAAATACTTAGGGCGTTTACTTGGAACTTTTTTTTTCCAGTTTTCTGTTTTTAATTTTTCCAAAATTTTCTAGATATCTCCTTTCTTAGAAAACAGTTGAGAACTGAAAAAATATGTTCCAATCCATAAAATAGTAGGATGCCATTCTTCTGTTTTCTTGATTTCATCATATTAAATAAAAAATAATTTAATTCAGTAATTAGTATACATTTATAATTATAAAGAAGAATTGTTTTTATATTTTGAAATTCTTGTTATTTTGCTCAATTTATATATTTTTTTATATATCTAAGTTGATAAAAATGTTTCAATTAAAATTTAAAGTAAGTTACGAAAATAATATACTGTATTAAAATATTTATAAAAATATAATAATCATATACAATAAATATCATAAAATAAATTTGATTACAAAATATAATAATTATATCTATCAAAAATCATTGTGGCACTTAACTCAATTTAATTATCATACTAAACTAACTACCGATTTTATAATTTTATGTTTTTAAAACACAAATAACATAAACATGTTTCATATTATCATTCTTAGTATTTAATATCAAAATTAATATTATACACCATCCAATTATTTCATACAACTAACATTTTATTAATAAATTTTTATATTAATACAAATATTAACAATTTAGTTTTTATTTTATTTTACTTTATTTGGTCTTTTCCATGATTATGAAAATATATAATTATTTAATTGTATTCATTTTATAAACTCACATGTACAAATACATATAAATATAGATTGATAGATTGATAAGTAGTGCATGTACAAATATTAACAATTTAGTTTTTATTTTATTTGGTCTTTTCCATCATTATGAAAATATATAATTATTTAATTGTATTTATTTTATAAACTCACATACATAGATACATATAAATATAGATTGATAAGTAGTACATGTTGTTCGGTTTCCAAAATCTAGAAAACAAGCTAGAGTTGTTTTCTGTAAATTTCTATTCTCCCGTTATGCTTTGGAAAATTAAAGAAAACCGTGTTTTTTATTTTTCCCAATTTTCGTTTCACAAAATAGGCAAGTGAACATGTTTTTTGTTTTTTTAATTTTCTTAGAAAAGTTTTCTGAAAAACGGATGAAGTAAACAACCCCTTAGGGTTTTTCTTTGCTATATATTTTAGAAAATGTGTTTCTATCGTATGGCTTTTGTGGGGACCTTTTATTCAATTTTAAACCGAAAGATTTTATTTCTATATTTCAAACTCGCTTTGAATTACTTCATTTAACCAATTTCATCTAAACTAATCGTTATCATATATATTTACAAGTCAAAATAAAAAAGATATTTTTCAAGTTTAAAGTATAACCGAATGCATACAAAGTGCATTTTAATTAAAATTTAATTTTCATTCACAAAAATATAAAATAATTTATATAATAATACGGTCAATACACCCTACAAGTAAATTGCATAATAAAACTATATAAGTTTTATTAGTTGTAAAAATTAAAATTTGATAAAAATACTCCCTCCGTCCCACCTTGTTTACGTTTCAGAGAGAGGGTCCATCATGCATTTTAAAGTGCATATAAAGTATAATTTCGTAACTTATTTTTACAATTTTTTATTTTTGAATAAAAATTGAATATTTAAATTTTTATTCAGAAAAAAAATTAAAAATAAGTTATGAAACCATATTCAATTTTTATTCAGAAAAAAAAATTTAAAAATAAGTTATGAAACTATACTTTATATGCACTTAAAATGCATGTCAGACATTCTCTCCGAAACGTAAACAAATGGGTGGAACTACGAATGCCCCCTCATCATGCTCAATATCATATCAGCTCATACTCCAAATCTCCAATTTAGCATGCTAAGCGTGTCCAACTAAAAAGACAAACAAGATTTTTTAAAACACAAAAGAATCATATATGATTCTATCAGGTAGGAACAACTAAAGGACGTTCTCTCAAAATCAAGCATACGAATAGAGCACAGCTCCGTAGCTAACAGAGTAACAGACATCCTACTCAATAGTAACTCCATGCTTCAGTTAAATAGGCAAAAATTAACAGACAGGAAATAGATGACAACATTTAAGATAATATTTCGATTCCATTAATGGAATATAATATGGTAATTTAGTCGACACCATACTTTAGTAACCGCTTTACTTTTATAATAAACAAAAGAACTTTTCTTAGTACATAGAAAAATTTCCACTACAAGGACAACTCCCAGGCCCAGCTAGCACAATAGTTTATCCAGATAAAAAAACTGATAGACAGCACTCGCTGCATTTCACCTCAGGAGTAATATCTGGCAACTTTAAAAACAAACTGGCATCAGTGATCAACTAATCATATAGAACGAATATTTAACAAACATGAATGCTGGCTATTATCTCACTGGACAAGACTTCACAGGCATAAGTTTCATATTACAAGCATGCAGATTTGATATGGTAATTATATATATCTTGCTAGATCAAATGTTATTTATATTTATATATGGATAAGTACCTTTAGTAAGTAATAAATATGGCACCTAACTGTTGTAACGTTGCCTAAGAAGGGGGACTTTATGATCAGTGTAATAATTAATACTAAATACTCCATGTATGGATATGTCATCTTAGTTTTATTTTGGGTCAACTCCAAAGACCCATTCTTAGATATCACCAGCATTTGTTTATTATTTTTCAATCATATATACATTTAGTTTATTATTTCCAATTTTGAGTACTCCAAAACTATACTCCGCACTTTGTAGAATTATACATCATTGCTTTGGAAGAATAAAAAGGTATATACTAATGAAAATAGTAGTGTACTTACAAGACTGTAAATTCCTTAAAAAGTCATTTTACGTGTACAATCCCAAACAACTTATATATATAACCTAGTAGATTTTTTTGTTTTATTTCAATAATCAAATGATGATATTTGAGAATTTGGAAAATATCAGTATAATAAACTTGAAAAGTAAAGGCGGAAGTTGTGTAAAACAGTAGTTCACAAGCTATGGATGTCATCAGTAACATAACCAAAAGTTTAATAAACTATTTTAAGTCGTCATAAGTCTAATGTAATCATGCACGAAAACCAACTTAATAAATTTTGTACTCTGTTCCAAACTATTACCGTAAACAGATATGAAGGCATCATTGAATGAACAAACATGGATATAAAAGTCTATTATGCATATCACAAGAAAGACGAATGAGTATTTACCTTCAGCCAAAATTGAATCCAGCAGAAGGAACTGCAGGTCCACTTCCTGCAAACTCTGAACCAGATTGAGAAGTATCGCCCATTGGTAACTGCTCGTCATCTTCCTCCAACCAATATGTTTCAAGAATCTTCACGGCCTTCTCATAAATTTCATTGTTGTCGTGACTCTGAAGATTTTCAATCTTCTCCAAACCCTCAGCCTCATCAATCAACTGAGCATATACATTGACATCACCTGTGTTGCCCAAGTTCTTCTCACTTTCTCCAACCTTTAAAATATTTTCAAGGCCTTCCAAGCAAACGGTGATAATTCTTGCATCAGGACAAACTAGAAGATCGCACAACGGCTTTATACAGCCTTGGCTCACAAAGAATCTAAGAAGCATTTTAATTATGTAAGAACATCAAGCTTATTGATACAAGAGGACAATACTAAATCTTTAGAGATGTTTACTTGATTTGATCGTTTGTCCCACCGGATGTAGCATTTGACACTGCCCAAGCAGCCTCTTTCTTTATTTCAAACTCAGCATTGTCAAGCAGTTTGACAAGAGGAGCAATAATACCAGCCTCAATAACAGCCTAGGAAAATGTAGGAAATTTATGTCTTAAGATCGAGACAGTGAAACATTCAGATATTAGTGAAGCCTAAGAAATTAGTAAAAACAATTGGCCAGGAGACAAATTAACAAATATGGCTTCCTCAATCTGACTTCAATCAATTAATTACATGACGCTATTAGGTAACCAACAAGGATATGTTTACATGAGTTTAATTTCCTAGCACATAGCATAGAACAAACCTGTATCTGCTCTTTGTTTCCAGCTGTGATGTTTGAGATGGTCCAGCAAGCTTCCTTCTTAATACTCTTCTTGTGATTATTATTTAACAAGTTTAAAAGACATAGAAGAGCTTGATGTTGAATGATAACCTAAAAGGGTTTTGAAACAGCAAATTAGCAGTAATAGTTCGACAAGCAAGTTTGCAACTAATATGTCTAAACTTAGTAAACACATGTTAGCTCGATCCAGCCTTTTTCTTTTCTTTCCTTATTTTCTTTGTTCTGCATAACTCAATAAGTTCTTTAGAGATGATGCTTAGAGGAAATGCTACTTAAAATGTCTTGAGCTTTGAGCATTTACACGCCCCAAAAGTAGATATATACTAAAACACTAGTCACCTTTTTGTTTTTTCACGAATAAAGAAAATAATGACAACTACATGACAAACATGTTGGACGCTTTCAACTAGAAAGAAAAGAAGCATCCTTTTCCACGTATTTACTACAAGCACAATCACGGGTGATGACAACAATTGCATATGGAAAAAGTTAGAAAGATAAATGACAAATAAAGCTGCAGAGTACTAAAAATGATATTGTGTTAATACCTGAGTCTGTATATCATCTCCTGTAACAATATTACCAACTGTTCGCAAAGCAGGAATGAGAACAGAAGCTGATGGATGCCTAGTAACAGAAAAAATAAAATAATCGGTCAAGCCCAGTGTTATTAAAAACATTAAGCGCACCGAAGCGCAAACCTTCCTGGAGCCTAGGCACAAAGCGCAAAAGCGAAGCGCGTGCTTCTTTGAAGCGAGGCGCACATTCATTAAAATTTTTTAAAATATATTAATTAGGATTATACATATAATGACTTAGGTTTATAAGATAATTTATACTTCATAATATAGTAAATCACACTTCTAGAGCAAAAATAACATAATATATATATATATATACTTTATAATATATTGAATTATACTTATAGGGCAAAATAATCTTGAGATTTAACATCAAGATTCGAAATTTAAATTTTTTAGCTAAGTTTCAGGCTATCCAATTCATCATCTTCATCCAAGTTCCAATTTCGAACATTGTTAGTGGTAAAAGTTTCTTACGTGAACTCTTACTTGAACTTGAAGAAAACAATTGATTTTGACTACGTTTCAATTTCGAGGCTGATTTTGATTGTAACCGAGAGTCATAGTGAGGCTCTCCGGCACCGAAAGCTTTTGCAACTGCTGTGAAGAGCGGCTTTGAACTTGTGTTGAACAATCACGGTTTCTTTTTCTTTTAAAGCGGCTTCCTATTTACTTCTCTTGGGCTTTTAAAGTTTTATTTTGCTTTGGGTTGTATTTGTCAGGCCTTAAAACTGATTTAATAACAAAATCCTAAGCGCACCTAGGCGTGCGCCTAGGTGCGCTTTTGATAACACTGGTCAAGCCTAATGAATCTAATAGAAAGATTGTTACAAATGGAGTATTAGTCCAGTAGCAATAACTAGTAGTAAGGGTATTAGAGTCATTTTAATGTTAGTTTATAGTGAAATCTATATATAGTAGTTCTGGATGTAATTTCTATTATGCAATATGAAGATATGAGAATGGAACTTGTTTTAACCAATCTCTCTCTCTCTCCTTTCTAACTGATTTCTCTCTCTAGAATCTATCTTCTTCTACAAGCTATCTAATCTCTCTATAAATTTTCTGTTCTTTCCCTAATTCTGCTATTACCTCTCTGAATCTATCTCTTTCTCTGTTGTATCTCTCTGGTTTCTCTACTGTTACTGCATTTCTTATCACTTAAACATACAAAACACCAAAAACATTCAAAATTAAAAAAGAATAAACCCTAGTTCCCAACAAAGAGAGACTCACTATAAATGTCATTGAAGAAAATTAAATCAGATACTCACAGTAAAAGCTCAACCAGTCGCGGGCAAACACCAGCATCAATGACAGCTTGGATTTTATCATTTGTACCATCAGACAGATATGATAGCGCCCAGCAGGCATCGGTAAGGACTTCTTCATCATTTGAATGTATAAGATGAGCTAGAGCAGGGAGGGCAGGCTTTGTCTGTCAAATATTATTATAAGAAAGAACCAAAAGCAAAGATAAATCTTTACTTGTATATTTTCAATAATAATGGGGAAAAAATCAACAATTATAATAAGAAAATAGTAATAATCTAACTTATTAGGTATTCATGGAAGCAAGGAACTTAAAACATACTAATTATTTACATGTACTTAATCTGTTAAAGGTTTTCTTTGTTGCCACTTATGTTATACACTTGATCCATAGGGGTATTTATTAAGACTTGGTACCCACCAAGTCTTTCACCTCCTTTTTCCTCTATCTAGTAAATCAGAAAATGCATAAATACCTGCTCAAAATGAGGTTGTGGCTTGCCCCTGCAAAAATTTGACAAAGTCCATGTTGCGTTCCTTAACATAGAAAGCTTTGCAGTCTCGTTGAACTGAGCAAGCAATGGTATCAAAGCATCATGACTAAGAACAAGATCTCGGCATTTAGGTGAGTCACCAGCCACATTTCCTAGTGCCCAGACAGCCTAAACCAATTTAAACAATGCAAGAAATCAAAGTTTAATCTTTACTAAGCAGGAGTAAACCAAGAGCATATTTATTTGTACTGTTTCAACCTGAAGCATCTTATTGAAAAATAAAGCTTATATGGATTACAAAATCCCTTCAAAAATAATACCTGCTCACGGACGTCATCACTTGAAGAAGCAAGAAGTCTCACAAAAATGGGAATGGCACCATGTTCAATCACAACCTTGGTGTGTTCAGATGTTCCAGATGCAATATTTGTGAGAGCCCAGGCAGCCTCAAACTGAAGAAATCCAAGATTGTACCATATGCATTCGATACCAAAGCAGGCAAGCAAATATCGACGTAAGAAAATGTGAAAAGACAGTAACACACTCATAAATATCGAAGTTCAAACATCAGACTCAAACCTGAAGTTGTGGGTAGTCATCTCTGGAAAGAAACTCAACAAAACGAGGAACAACTCCAGACTGAATCACTTCCTCAATCGGAGGATTACGCTCTATAGGGAAAAAAATCAAGACCGAATAAATTCATGACATACTTGAAAACGCAATTACACAATAAAAAGAACCAAATCAGACCTATTGAAAGCAGCTTCCGGAAATGCGTGGTGGCTTCAAGTCGCATATTTCCATCATCTGACCAAACACCAGCTACCATTGCCGGAAGACTTTCTAACTACAATCACATACATACATGATACCTCAGAACCTACTATTGTCACATGCATGCTACAAGTAACATGCATTTTTTTAGCATACATGAGAACCAATCATACAAAATAAAATAGTCAAACTATGATTTCCGCTCTCAACCCACATTAGTACCTTAATAGCTTAGATATTACAAAACTATCAAAAAAATCCTAACTTCCTATACACTTTATTTGCTATTTCGAGTGCGGAGCGATTTTTTAATTACCTTACGTGTACATAACTACATATTCAATACTAGACACTCAAAAGAATCATCCAATAGTCTATACATTTCCTAAACTACTTCCATCGAAAAACAAACTAGACACTACAAAACTACTCGGAGACAAACGAAAACACACACTAACATAGTAACATCCAATCATTCTCGAAAAAACTATCAGAAATAAAACCTAACCTACTCAATACTTACTCCACACAATTAACAACAGATTATCAACTAAAAATCTTCCAACAAACAAATAATAAACACACTTTGCCCCGTTTGACTGGACTTAAATTTAAAATAAGTAACTTATTTTTTAAAAAAAATTACATATTTTCAAAAAAAAAAAAAGATAAATATTTATTTTAGAATTTTAAAACCAGATATGATTTTCAAAATTGAAAATAAGTTCCTTATTTTCAGAAAAAGCACGTACATGCTAACTTTTTCTGAAAATAAGCGCTTATTTTCAGCTTATAAGTCCGGCCAAACGGTCACTTTCGCAACTAAAACAAACTAATTAACCAAAAAATATCAACATTAAAGTATTAATAAAAATGAAATTGACCTTCTTTTCGAGTTGAGAAGCAGTAGCGTTGAGTTGATGAGCTTGAAGACCTTCACGGCGCTTCTTAAGTAAGCTTTCTTCTCTTCTATTCTTTCGGATCTCCACCATATTATCTTCTCTCCGGCGCCGACCTTCTTCTGCGTCGACGGCGACTTTGTATCTGCTCCGGCGAACCTCGGTTCTCGCATTTGGCCGGAGCGACATACTTGTTTGTTCTAGCTAGATCGAAATAGTGTATCTGCGTGCTTGGTGATTATAGACACAGATGAAATGTATGTATAGGTTTGGTTCTTGATTAGCAGAGAGATGCTCTGTTGGTAGAGATGAAAATGTAGAGAGAGAGATGAGAAAGTGACGAGTGGGGCGTTTAAATTGGTTTTGTTGGTGGTTCTGAGGTGGGATGTTGTTGGGCTTTATTTGTTGTTTGTTGGGCCCGGTTGTGTTTGGTTCTGTTTAATTTATCGAGATCAAAAGTCTATACTTAAAATATTAATTTATCGCAAATTATTAATTTATTGATTATTAATTAATCAAGATTTTACTGTATTTGAAATGTTTATATATAAATGATTTGATTATAATTTTTAAAATATAATGCACGGTATAATAAAATTAGCTGTTTTATAAAAATTATATAATACATATAATTAACCATTAATATTTAAATTTATTTGAGAATGGATAATATGAATAAATAATTTCTAAATTATGCCGATGAATGCGTGAATATATCTATTATTATCACACTTAAAAAATTTTGTTTTAACATTTAGGTTGTATTTATTTATATTGCATTAAATAATAGTTGTATGATATATATTTTAGAAATAATGAAACAATTTAAAATTTAAATTATGGTTTGAAACCAAACTAATCCCTACTTTCACAAATCAGTGTGGTTTGGTTTAGAGATTTTGTTGTCAATTTTGAATTTTACAAAAAATGTTACAGTAATTTGATTAAATTTTTTTGATAATACAGATCAAATAACCTATTGTAACCTATTGTACACCATCTCCTAATTATTTTATTCCACCTCTTTTTGCAATTTTAGAAACATTTTTCCTTCATTGAAACCTATTGTACACCATCTCATTATTCATCATTGTGTTACAAAACTAATTTGATTCTAAGCGACCTTTGATAAATTTGGAGTAGCAAGATTAAAATTTTACCTATAAATATAAATATAAATTATTAATATAGAGAAAGAGAGGAGTCTAAAACTCTCACATGTAAAAAAATATCTTATAAAAAACGTAAAATTAAATATAATATTATAATTATTCATAGCAACTAACAATATTTAGTGAATGTTGGGATTTTAGAAGGAAGATCCAAATTTAAGTATGAGTGCGAAGGCACTGATGCGTGCACATTAGAGTAGTTGTTTTTCCTTGTGCTGGTTCTTGATTTGTTGGTAAAATTGCTTAATAAACTGATCGGCTTTGTCATCAATCATCACATCTGCTGCACAATTCTCAAGCACATTATCATCACCTTCTTCCTCGGCATCAACTTGTTCGTTTATGTCCAAATCAAGAAGATTAAGAGCCGATGCATATCGACGCATTCCAAATTTTAAATCTTGGAGATTATTAGTGGACTTGCTATAAGTCATGCCGCCCTTTGTCATGAGTTGAGGGATATTTCCTGTGGATACACTATACTTGTGTCTCGTGGCTGGACGATCAGAAGCATTGTAAGGTGATGCACTTTGGCTCATTCTGCCCTCAGCTTCTTGGAGGTTATCATTTGATGCACTGGGGCTCATGTCCATATTGGCTAAATCCTGAAGATTATTAGCGGAAGCATGTTTTCTCATGGTCGACAAAGGCGATGGTGAACTTGGATTTGATCCCCCATTGGCCCCATATTGGGGCGATGGTGAATCTATATTATTACTACCTTTATCATTATTTGAGCTGCTACGTGCCTTGACCCTTGGCCTAAACAATGGAAACCGTGGCTTTTTCTTAACTACTTGTTTACGATCATCTCTGGAACAGGTTGGGCCGACGGTGGTACCGGAGACAATCGAGGTTTTGTCATCCATGACGGATATCTATTTGTTAACGAAAGATACTAAAATTTTGATATATTATCTAAGATCTAACTCGCCCTGCAAATGCAGGGTGAAAGGGTAAAATAAATGTTTCAACCTAAGAAGTATCTTTTTACGAAGTGTTGAGTTTTCGTATGTTTGGATTTTGTTGCAGGTTCTTAGATAAAGAAAATTCTGATATTTTGTACAAAATGTGTTGATATACTAAACTGCCCATGTTAAATGTCAAAGAAAACAGAGGTGCATGCTTGGAGAAAACAAAAGTGATGAGTTTCTTGATATATATTTTAAAGGGAAAAATGGCCAACATATATAACAGTTGATAATCAACCAGTAATTTAACTGGTGATGAGGCGAATGAATAGGAAAGTTTTTTTAATGGTCCATTATATAGGTATTTCATATTACTACCGTAAGATTAAAATAATAATTTCAACTAACTCTAAGAAATGCATATCTCTATACTTCGAGTTTACTCGATCTTTTGCTTAGTAGTCACGTTTCTTAAAACTGAAAAAAGATAATTAAGAATAAACCCCCGCAAGCACATGACTTGAAGACAAAGATGAAAGGATTATGATTGGGGCCAAAAGTTGTTGCAGGTTAGGGAGAGTTTTCTCAGGGGTCACAGAAGCTTTTGGGTTCTATAAGACTTTAAGCTCTTTAAGCTGAATCAAACAAAATCCATGGGAAGATGTAATAGTTGAAATAGACTGTCTTGTGGTTGTTCAAACAATCAGATGCTCTCTAAGTATGTGTTCATATTTTGGTGAATTTATACGTGAATGTAGGATTTTATTACATAGTCTACATAATGTCTAAGTAATTTTTATTAGGTGATCTGCAAATGAGGTTGCCCATACTATTGCAAGAGCTTCTCATGATGTAGCTGATCGTAGTCTCAGGATGAAAGAGTTACTCTCTGACATTTAAGATGTAATATTGGAAGATTCTGAGGTTTAATGAAATTGCATTTCTTATTCAAAAAAAGAAGAATAAACACTTTCGGTTTCTCTCTTCAGCATTCTATAATTTGTTTGCAGACGCACATAAAAAGATTTCAATAAACATATTCAGCTTTCTAATAATCATATATCATAAGAAAAGAAAGATAAAATGCACGTATACTCGGTTATCCTGCTCAACAAGCCTTATTTTAAATCATATTGCATGTCTGCATGTCTCTATTTTAATTGTAAAAGTAAAACATTGATCAGCTATCACTAATTTCTCTTTCTAGCTAGCCTAGATTAAAAATCCTAAATGTAATTATCAGACTAGTTAGTAAAGCATATCTATATAATATTTGCAAGTTGTAAGCATTTTAAATGGTTTCCCATTCAGATTTATAAAATTCTGAAAACTCCATAGCTATTATTCATTCATTAGGAAGATAAAACAACCATGATATTAACGTGTGTGCATGCAGGCTGCAACTACACGAGTACAAATCTTGTACATATTTTTTCCTTTCACAATCTATCTTCTCAACCCATGATACAAGAAAGCATCATAAAGGAAAGAAAGAATATGAAACCGAAAAAAGATTTGTATATAAAAACGCCCAAATGTACTTGATATTATCAGCTTTGCTATTGTTGGCTCCTCATTTGTTCATAGAATCTAGCAATGAAGTCATCTGCCTTGGCATCAATCATATTATCCGCCTCACAGTTTTCAAGTACATTATCATCGTCATCCTCACCATCTTCTTCAATATCTTCGTCTATATCGAGATCATGAAGATTAAGAGCAGAGGCGTATCGGCTCATGTTATCTGACATTTTCCGTAAGCTATTCCTCTGCTTTATTATTCCTGATCCTGCAAGATCTTGAAGACTATTAGTCGATGCATAACTCGGTGTGCCCCAAGAAGTTGTGGACAAAGCAGGAGATGATGCAAAAAATTCATCCTCTGAACGTTCAGACGTTGTCGAGATCGAGGTCGAGGGTACACAGAAAGCCTTGTCAGGAATTGGACTTTGTGGTGGCGTAGATAGGATGTCTTGCATATGTAAAGGTCGGATTGACCCCACAAACTTTTTCCATTTTCCATCCGATTTAGAATTATCGTTACATTTAGGAACATTAAATATATTTGTCATCGCTTTTGGTTTTTCATTAGGCCGATTTCGCAACAGGACCATTGCGGTCTTGAAAATGCTAAATCGTTTTTTCTTTTTTCCTCCATTGATATTTTGGCTTTTCGGGTCATTGTGGATGACGATGATGGCGTTGTTGGTTGATTTATCTTCCATAGCATGAAAAAGCTACCAGTGTGTATAAATATATTCTAAGAATATTTAGGGTTAGATTGCTCTACCCTGCAAATGCAGGGTGAGAGGAATAACAAAGATTGAAAGGAAATTCTGGAGCCCTTTCAACATTTATACTATCATGTTCGCATTTTTTTTATTGTGTTATGACCAATTTTAGGCATGCAATATTATGGCCGTTGCCACTTATATTATACAATATCTAATTATCAGAAAATTTGGGGCTGTTCCACGTGGCTCTAATATGTTTTTCTTAATTTCTAGCCACTCTATTTTACTATTACATTATCATCAAACTCTCTGTCCTGTGAATGTCAAAAGATAAACATATCTGAAGGCATTACAAATATATATTGTATACATTAATGCATAGATATGGCTGAGCAACTCGAGAGCTAGGGAAAGGATTATTAAAAACTCAATTATCCTGAGGTATGTATATATGTAAATTGATTTGGTTCTCATGTTCACATCGCTAATTGGATATGTGCACATCATTCGATGCTAATTATTTGTTAATTCAGGTTTAGAAATTAGGATTGTGTCAAAAAGTGGTTGCAACTCACTTTTCTTATATAATGCTCAAATTTTTCCTCTTTCTATTCGTTTGTTACATTTTCTTTCAAGTCTTCCGGTACAGAGTTTTCGAATCAACCATATGGCTAATTGTGGAGCAACACCACGGGAGTGCTTATTAATCCAGATGACCAAATAAGTATAGTCTATACGCATATTAACTCACCGTTTGATTGTTATAAGCTTTTATGCAAATGATAATTAGCCTTTGCTTTTAGAAATTTGGCATTTTCCAACATGAATGGTTTAGTTACAATTTTTTTTGAAAACACACTCGTTCGCAATTTGATTAACATGAGTTTGTTGTTGTAAGTTTCTTCTTTTTTATAATTCGGTTTTTAGCTATGATTGTTATCAGACTCTATATACGGGTTCAGCTTGGTTTCTACTTTTTCATCGCGATAAAAATGGTTTTTTCGTTCAGTTGATGGCTCGTCGGTTTTGATTTTTATCGGTTTTTAATTTCTGAAAATTAATGTTATAATATAATGATAACAAAAAAAAATATGACTATTATTTTAGTACTTTTACGATTGTCATAATATTATAAATAAAAAATATTATAATTAATAACAAGACAATTCTAATATTAAACTTATCATTTAAATTTCAAAATCAATACAATACGATAATAAAAAGCTAAATAATATTTTCATTTAAAGATCAATAATTAGGCTAAATAGATTAGACATACATAATATAGTAATATATTTATTATATATTATTAAAATTAATATGTAATTGTCTAACTCGTAAGTGTTTAAGTATATAAAATATAAGTGTTATATATGACTAATATAAAATTTATACGGTTATCGGTTTATAATATAGTGGTTCAGTTACAAATTTTTCGATTACGGGTTTTTTTGTTTGGTTTTCCATTTTAGTTTTTCGGTTTTTCATTTTTTTCTCACCCATATTTGCTAGAATCCTGTTATATATTTAAAGAGCTCTTTCCGTCTTTCCGTATAAGAGTAACTCCCATTATTGGCATTTTTTTTCATGTCATGTCACTTTAAAAAATATGCTTTCAAATGTGTCAACTTCATATCTTGCCTTTTAATTAAATAAATAAAATGATAAGTAAAAATGAACTAAAAATTAAATTATTTATTTTATGATATATTATTATAAAGACATTATTTTGTATAACTAAGTTTATACTCGTATGTTAAAGACATTATTTGTCATTCTTATAATTATTATATCATAATTACAATATTTTTAATATTTAATGACAAATCCTAAGAATAATTAAATATAAAATCATTTAGTACAATCAGATAAAAACAATTAATCAAATATGATATCTGAAATTCGGACCATATATGTACTACTAAGTCAGCTTGAAGATCATGATAGGTATTTATTTCTCGAATTTCAACATTATTCTCGAATATTATCACAAAATCACTAACATGGCAATACATTACTTCAATATGGTTGGAGTGTATGTGAAAACTTCAACATAATTTAAAATTTGACAAATTTATGTATGAATCTTTTATTCCTACCATAATAATGTTGTGCAGTATAATACATGCATACATTATATCTTTCAATATGTATAGAAAATGTGTGGTTCTCGTATTATACCAAATCAAGATTAAAGTACTCCAAATGCTCGTTCAACATCTTTAAGTAAAGTTTATTGGCATTTTAATATAATTTTATTTTATCTCCTTGAGTCAATAAAGTAATTTTAACAAATGTACTTCACATTAGATAAATATCATACCATCAACTAAATAATACCATTTGTTGCACTATATACCATTTATCAAAAACTCAAACGTGAAATCTTTCCCTTGTAAGAGATCTGTGAATAATAGAGATTGATTTAACTCTTCAATTTTAAGCTTTTAGCTTGTACCAACCATTTCCATCTTCATAGGTTCTTTGACAATGAAGGCACTAGAGACATTTGCAATTTTGCCTCTGTTTACTTGAATGGATTTCTTCTGAAGAAAGTCTAATTCATATGTCTTCAATATTCCATACAGAATTTCTAAAAAAAGTTTTGTTAAGTCCCTTCCTTCTTTGACAGCAGCAATTTTGTGCTCCAAGTGCTCAGGAAGAGCCAACAAAAACTTCAAGTTCTTTTCTTTTATCTCATAAACTTTTCCAAGTAACTGTAATTTATTGATTAGTTTATTAAACCTTTCAAATACCTCAATTATGCCTTCATTTGGTTTTGACATAAAAATTTCATATTGTGAGACCAACAGTTGTCTTTGATTTTCTCTCACTTCCATTGTTCTTTCACATAATAGCTCTATGTTTTCCCAAATGTGCTTGGAAGTGGTGAAATTGATAACATTGATATACATAATCATATCTAGAGAGTCAGTCAGTATGAGCATCAGACTGTTGTCAAGATCAACTTTCTCTCTTTCAGTATCAGTGTACTGAGATGGATCTTTTGGTACTCATGTAGCTGATATTACCTATGAGCCACTAGTTGTTTCAGGAACTAGTGTCACGGGCATGAAGGGTCCATTCTTCAAGATCTCAGGATACATGTAGTTTGTATTCTTGATGAATGTGAGCATTTTCTTTTTTCATAGTATGTAGTGTTCTCAGTCAAATGGAGGAATCTTGATGCTATTAAGTTTCTGGGAACTCATTTTAATCTTTGTACTGTTTGTATGTCCACAACATGTGCTCCGATACCACTTATTAGGTATGAGTTATACAGAAACTATACAGAGGGGGGGGGGGGGTGAATGTAGGGTTTGATTCTTTTTCTTTTTTAAGCTTTTACTTTGATGGACTGATTTTGCTAAAATTTGTAGCTTATGTTATCTTACAGTGTTTATAAGAGAATTACGGATAATAAATATAGAAGTTTAACTTTCAAACTAATATTGTATTAGATTGAATTGCTACAAATCAGAGATTCTTGATTTGAATATCAGCTTCTTGTTCTTGAAAGATACATGGAGTGAATATAATTGTAATATTCAACTTGTTACTAAATTGAAGTTGTGCATTGGCTATATAGACAACATGTCTCATTGACACCTGCTTTCATAAGTCAGTTAGCTAAAACTAGAAATAGACAAAAGATGATTTATATTTGAACACTATCTATTTCTAGCTAACACTTTCTTTTGACAGCACATCACATTTCCATTCTAATCTCCAGTCTCTTCTTGTTCTTCTTTCAAGATTCTTGTAGACTTGTCTCTATCTTCCCAGGTTTGACTGATCTTGATCATGACAGAGCTTCAAATTACTTGTCTTCTTCTTTTACAAATCTCCTTAAATTTAGCTTCTTGAATCAATCGAGTACTCAACTGTTCTTACTTTGAGAAGTCATGACACAGACTTCTCGATCGAATACTTCTGAGACTTCTCGATCAACCTATTGACTTGTTACTTCTCGAATGCATAGACTTCTCGATTAGATATAGCTTAGATGACTTCTCGATTAGGCTAGATTTCTCGAATGGTCTACTACTACAGACTTCTCGATTGATCTCTTTTCTCAAACTTCTCGATTACTTCCTTTGTTAACTTCTCAATTTGTTTTACTGGACTTCTCGAATATTTATTACCTTTGACATTTCTCGAATGGCTTCGATTCTTGACTTCTCGAATGAACACTTCTCGATCAAATGCTGAGTCATGAGACATTTTAAGACTTCTCTACCAGTTTCACATGTCACTTCTCTACCAGGGTGACTTCTCGATCGAACACTAGACTTAGAAGATTTTCCATACTGCAATTTCACTTCTCTACCAGAATTGAATCTTTTATCAATCTTTATTATTGACTTACAATTATACATTTGAATTTGCAATAGAAACATACTTTTATCTGCAAGTATACATTAAAAGCACTAAGTCACCAACCTACAACCTAGTACAAGAGTTCTACATGTGCTATAACAAGACAAATAATTAACTATGGTAGGCTTGATTTGACCTAAGAAGGATAGAAAATACGAAAATCGATAAGAATTTCAATAAATTCCTCAATTATTCAACAGTTCAAATCTATGAGATTTACCAGGATTTGTGAAGGCAGTTATTTTTCCAACGTGAATTAGGATTACAAAGTCTCTTTAATTGAGATTCTTAAAATCAATTATACCTTTATGGTTATTTTTATCCCATGTCAAATATAATATTTATAAATTCAATTTATATTTTAATGCATTTTGATTGATATTAATAAATTTAAAAATTTTGCAGTAAAAATATATATGTTACCATTATAAAATCAATGTCAAATGTATTATTCAGTTCATCCCTACTAATGTCTATATATTAGAGTATTATAAAATTTACATATTACATCTTTAAAAAAATTAGATTGTGATTACTGATCACTCTAGTATTACAACTTCCACTATGGCATATATCATCGAGTTCGAACCGTTCCTCAATTTACATTCATGCACACTTTTTGAAATAACTATTATTTCTTCATTGCTATAATAAGAACTTTTTGAACTACTATTTTCAGTGTCAATGAATATTTGTCCATCACAATGTGAATTAGAACCTTTTTGTCTTCTCAACAATTTTGTTGACCTTCTTTCTGCCTTTTTTAACATCATCATTTCTAAATTTATTCTAAATAATAACATTTTCATTAATTTTTAAAGCATATTGTATTAATCCCTATCTATGCCGACATTGTTTCTATATCATTTAGTGTAATATCTTCAGTTGTACACATATCAAAGTAATGAATTTGACACTGAATAATGTGTGCATGACTCATCAAAACTAAACCCGTGAAATACTTTAATTGAAAAGTTTTAATGCAACCTATATATACAAGTCAAAGCATTAAAATAGAGTGATAATATCAGTTAATAAAGAAAAAAAAGTAATATTTCACTCTGATAAGATAGACTAATAATAAAGATATCTGTATTATCTTGATTGTCACATGTAAATAGTGTAAAAATATTTCAAATCAACTAAATTTAGGGTTTTGAGGTTTTAGAGTGTAAAAAATAAGAGACATATGTAATTCATCTTTTTATATTTATATTAAAATAATAAATATTCCATATTAATAAAATCTTAAGATTTTTAGCGCTGTTAATTACAATATATTGAAAAACAGAGAATGAAATGTAAATTTAGGATTTAGGTTTGAAGTATAGTATGTATATTGTTAAGATTTAAAATTTTAATACTAAAATGACAATTTGAAAAAGTTCAAGAATATAAAATACAAATTACTCAACATTTTTTTTGCTAATTTCAAATTACTCAATATTTAATCATCAATATATAAAGAGGAATACGAGGGCGGTGATGTGTTGTCCTTCAGATGGCTTGAAATTATTTTTCTGATTTTTTGAGAATTTTGTAATTTAAAATATTAACAATTAAAACTCATTTTTCTATCATCAAAATTATAAATAGACATTATTGAACAAGAGGTAAATGCTCTTTTTATATTCTGTTTTTTAGAAAATTAAATAAGTATACAAGATAAGTATATATATATAATATATGAAAGGAAATATTGTACAAAATAATTATTAGCTATTACTTAAATTAAGTTGTGAATTATATTGCACATTTATATTTTGAAATTAATACTTAATTTAGAATCATAAGTATTTTTTTATTAATTTATATAATATATTCTAATTATTTATTTGTTATATATTTTCAATTACAAAAAATGATTTAAAAAATTAATATATTTGAACAAAAAATATATATATTGGACTAGTTATTTATATATACATAACAACCATGTACTATTGGGTACGGATGACAATCGGGTTGGATTGGGTCGGGTTTGGCAAAATTCAAATTCAAATTCAAAAAATTTATCCAAACTCGAACCTGAAAAAAACCCGAACCCGATCCGATGGATTTCGGATCAGATTCGGATTTACCCGAAATCCGAAATTCAAACCCAAAATTCCAAAAACCCAACCCGAAATCGAAATCCAAAAATTAAGTAAATTTTTTTTACTAAATAATGTATAATATATATATATATATATAATATTACATAAATTTATATTATATTATATATATATACTTATAAGATAATATATATATATTTATAAATAATTCATATATTATAAATATTATAATAATGTATATTATTTATATTATAAAATAATATATATATATATATATATATTATTCGGGTTTCGGTTTCGGATCGGATTTCGTATCGGTATACCTCAAATTCAAATTCAAAAATTTTCGAGTCTAAAAATTAAATTAAAATCCAAAAAATCGGGTTCGGTAAATTCAAAATTTTGATTTTTGGATCGGAAATCCGTCGCATTTTTTTGTCAAGGGCTTCGTGTATTATGCAACTTGTACTTTTTTCCTCTAGTAACTAGCCAACAGGGAACGACAAACACGTGGCAAACGACGATTGGTTAGAAGAATTTATAGCATTCACTAATTGGTTAGGTCTCACAAATAACACGTTGCGGAGAGCAAATTATTCGTGAGATTATAAGTGAACTCCTCTCTCGAATTTGCCTGATTATTACAATACTAATTTGATGCGTCACTTTCGAGAATAATATATATTTTGATTTATGAATTGCTGAATTGATCTAGGTTTTGGATCATATTTATAGATATTTCATATTTTTATTGAATGTGGCAATGCCGCAACAGAGATCACAGCTGTTTTATTTGTTATTCTTTTTTTCGTATGCTACTGTAATTGCAGCGTAAGTTTTTATTCTATTATGTTTTTTAATGAAATGCAGGATGAGTTATACACGTACGTGTGATTCTTTAAATCATAGGTGCATGGTGTGTGTGTGTGTGTGATTATACCACTCATAAGTGTGTGCTTTGATGAAATGCAGGAAGAGTTATTATGATATATTACAAGTTCCGAAAGGAGCTCCGGATGATCAGATTAAACGTGCATACAGGAAGCTGGCATTGAAGTATCATCCTGATAAGAATCAAGGGAATGAGGAGGCTAACATGAAATTTGCTGAAATTAATAATGGTGAACCGCTCTTAATTCGATTTTGTATTTTGTTTGACGATTAAAATGTTGAGTTTTGTACTCGATGTGTGTGATTTTTGTTGTATTTATACATTTCGGATTTTGATCAGCTTATGAAGTATTGTCCGATAGTGACAAGAGGCAAATATATGATAGGCATGGAGAACAGGGGCTTAAACAGCATGCTGCTAGCGGTGGCCGGGGAGGTGGGGGTATGAATATTCAGGATATATTTAGCCAGTAAGTTACTACATTACTTAGTGTAGTAACTGCTTTATGTATGTTTTAAGCATTTCTTTACAATGTTGTTACTTATACTGTTATAAATCAAAATAGTTTTGCAAGGACAAGTAATATACATGTAGGAGCTAGCAAGTGTTCGTTATTAGTAATTTCTGGTTTCTTCCTGCCAATTGTGATAGATTATATAGATGTATAATGGTGACAAGTAACGTCGATGGAACTGAGAAATGTCCGGTATCATTTTAAACCATTAAGTGAAACTATGGAAGTAGGATTGGTATCTACCTAATTATTGCCTTCAGCTCTGCTATATATATGCACTTATATGTGAACATCTCTAAATGTAAAGTATGAGTTCTGAAATTATGCAGTTATTTTTTGGAAGGAGTTTTATACATATTACAAGAACTGTGTTCCTGTTGGTTATTCTTTCTTATATGTGGACTCTAAATTGGGATCTTCTAGAATAATATGATATACTAAGATCGGAATGGTAACCTGGGTTAAGGGTTCTTTACATTCTTCTTTCTAGATGATATTTCTTTCAAGGTAAATTATTCTGTAAAAATGGGGCTCAATGTTAATGTTTGTAGAATTGAGTATCTAAACTATAATTGAGCCGGAATCTTATCCTGGCTCCCTCCTACTGCAGTTTGATAGTAGTATTATGTATGTGTGTAGGGGTGGCTGTATGTTTTGTTGCGATTGAAAACTAAAAACAGATATAATTTTCTTACACTTCTCTATGTTTAATCTTTGCGAGGACAGATATAATAACTAGAATAATATTTTCTTATAAATTACAAATTGGAACATAATAGCAAATAGTTGACAGATTGACATCTATGGCCACTGTTCTCCAAGTATTAATAAACTAAAAAATTTTAGGTTCTTTGGTGGAGGAGGTTCAATGGACGAGGAAGAGAAAATTGTAAAAGGTGATGATGTAGTTGTTGAACTAGATGCAACTTTGGAGGATTTATACATGGGAGGAACATTGAAGGTATGATTATGTTTCTTGATACATGCTTTCTTCCTCATTATCTGTTTTTTGTATTTGTGCAGTTAGTTACTTGAAAGATGATTCTACTAAAAATGGCATTTATTCGTGTGCGGGTGAGTAGAGCTATTTGACAAATATAAAATATCGGGTGTGGGGAACGGTTCATAGAAATGTATTTGATGTTAGATATTATAAATACAATTAAAAAGACAAAGATTCATGCAATCGAAATAACTACATAGTTAATCATTCTTGATAATTGAAAGACGAAAAAGTAATTATGTATTTGATTTAATCAGTTAATTAGTATTTGTACATGGGAAGAGAAACAATGATAGTACAATTATGTTTCATGATACATGATTTTCCATGGGATTATATGTTTTCAGTTTGTGGATTAATCTCTTGGAAGGATTGAAAGATGATTCTTATAGAAGTAGCCTTAATTTGTGTCGAATAAGCAAGGATATAAGTGCAGGTGAGTAGAGCGGGATACAGAGATTCAAAAAATATAAAAATATTGGGGATTCAGATGTGGGATACAATATATATAAATATATAATTGATGTTTTATATGATAAAATTAATTTAGAAAACCGAAAACTACATGTAAATCGAACCAAGTACCTTAATTTGTGTCTAATAAGCAAGGATGCAAGTGCAGCTAAATCATTCTTGATAATTAAAAGACAGAAATTTAATCTGTTAATTTCTTTAATATTTTGAAGCTGTCAAAAGTTTCTTGTTTACCAGGTTGACTATCAGTACGTTATCTTCTTAAATTGAAAGAGATTACTAATATAACCATTTTCTGTCAAATTTTTATTTGCAAACGGGCAATTGTAAAAAAAAATATTAGAAGACTTTTAATTTGTTTTTACCTCGTACGCACCTTAGACGAATCCCGCATCCCGAATTGCATCCAGTGGTGACACACCGCTGCTTCCTATGATTTTCTGAATATGCATGTTTTGTCAGTTCCCTCTCAATCTTGTATGATTGCTACAAAAATAACTATTAAGGGACCATCATAGATATCTATCTAGCTAGTGTTTTTTCTACCTTTTCCTTATTAAGACACAATAATGACCACATGCATAACGAACTTTCCAATCAAGCCTCTTGAATTTGTACACAGATGAAGTCCTAACCCAGTTAACCCAAAATGTGCTGCTGCTTCTGCTGCTTTTTTTTTTTGCAACACTGATATAGGATAAAAAATTATCTTTCATGCAGCATGGCTCCTTGCTATGTTTGTTCTAAATGTAATTGGTATAGCCCGTATAGGAATCGGATCGTTGAACCTCATCAAGCATACTAGCAATCTAGCATGTAGGGTGCTTAAAATCCTTGCGATGCCTTTTATTCATTATGAATTACTCATTCATGGAGAACTTGAATAAATCAGGTTTGGAGAGAGAAGAATGTTTTAAAGCCTGCTCCAGGCAAAAGGTCTTGTAACTGCCGAAACGAAGTGCATCACAGGCAAATTGGTCCAGGAATGTTTCAGCAAATGACAGAGCAGGTAGTTTTTGTTTGTGTTGAATACTTGAATGTCATGCTTTTTCTGTCATTTTAAAGAATCATATATGCTGACCGAATTCTTTTGTCTATGATTTTGATTTTAGCATCTTACACCTAAAGCATAATGTTAAATCTCAGGTTTGTGAGAAATGCCCAAATGTCAAATATGTGCGACAGGGGTTTGAAGTTACTGTTGATATTGAGAAAGGAATGCCAGATGGGGAAGTAAGTTTTGTTTCTTTCCTTTCATATGCCCTAATTTAATTGTGATGTAGAAGGTGTACAGACACTGAACATTAAATGAATTTGTTCGAGCATCAGATTCTGATCTGTGTGCCAGTAATCTATTATATATATATATATATATATATATGTATGTATGCCTTGTGTTCGTGAAGTATGATAAGCTGAAGTTGTCTGAAAGAAATGAATTTGATCAAGCATTCAGGTTCTGATCTGTGCGTGTGCCAGTAATTTGTTAAATGTATATGCCTTGTGTCTGTAGAGTATGATGAGCTGAAGTTGGCTAAATGATGCTTCTCTGTGTATTGTCCTATTATTAGGGTTGTAATTCGAATCCGATTAATTGGAACTCGAGAAAAATGGGCTCGATTTCAAGCTAAAGTTCTAAAAAGCATTTGGGCTCGTCTCGATGATGAATCGAGTTGATCAGAGGTTTTGACGAACTCGACTCGAACTTGATAGTAAATTTTTATGTGATATAATGGATTGGGCTTGATAAAATTGGGTTGGGCTCTCTATTAAGTTCTAAAATATACTTTGTCATTTCAAGTAGCTCAAACTCGACTCGAACTCTAACGTTAACAGGTTAGAACTAAACTCGGTTATACACGAGTCAAGTTCGAACAAAAATTTTAGGGTGGGTAAAGTTTCATCTCGACTTGACTCACTAAAAATATAACTGATAAGCAGAAACTCAACTCTCTTGAATTAAATCCCTACCTATTATTTTGCTTGTGACATGACAGGAACACGCTTTTTGGATCTATTTAGGAGGGTGTATTCAATATTGATTCTGTAGTATTTTTTTGTATTTATTCAATTTTGATTTTAAATTATCTAATAAATATTTTGACCAAATATTTTATTAAATACTAACTACACCAAAGCTAAAACTTAGCGAATTTATGTATAAAGTAAGAAATAAAATATGAAACGATCATCATTATTAATCACATTAAATACTTTAATTACGAATTTAAAATTATTAAAAAAATAACTCCACAAATGGGACCCATTAGCCATTGATCATGGCACGAAACTACCATTCAAGGTATCAAATAAGTCATTCTACATGGCTACCAACGAATTTTTCAATTCATGGCACACAAGTAAGACAATTCTTAATCAATAATTTAACTGATTAATATTGACAAGTAACAAGTCAATCCATAACACATAGAGAAGCATCACCTAACCATAACAAGTCATATCCAAGCATTATTCACAAACTAGGTAGCCAAACTTTAAACAGAGCATCCATGTCCCCCAAAAAATAAGATAATAATAATAATAATCAAAACATATAACTCAAATGACATATGCAACTGATAAGTAAATATATATTAACGAATTAACAAAACGTATTAAACACTGATTTAATCGAAATAAACAAAAGACATGTAGCCTCAGATATGAGATCAAAGATCAACAATGTATACCATGTATAACCAAATTTTAACAAATCAAATCATTTAACAACTAAAAACACAATTACTCAATATAAAATTCAAAGGTTCAAGAAAGTGCACCTTAACTGTGGTGGTCATACACACCGTATATAATTCCAAAACAATACAAAAGATTACAACAATAAGCAATATAAACCAAAACATGTATCTCATTTGAGATGATTCGTCGGATTCAATGAGATCCGGTGAGTCACTACTGAGTCAATCTTGAAAAATATGGAGCCTTCCTTATTCCTTTGTCAATAATGAGTCTCAAGTTTTTATACATCGTCAATGAATCTCAATGTTTCTCTATAATGAATTACTCGACAAGCAAGAAATTGGATTTTAATTTTTGTTGAGAATGAATTGGATAATTTATATGATTGATATGATAATGAAAGATTGGAATAGGGGTGAAATCGAAGGGAGTGTGAGGTGTTTGGTTGGTAGGGAGGCCGCAAACCGCATATCGTGATAGCGGTTGATGGCGGCGGTGAAAAAGAGGTTGGGAGGCAGGGAGAGAGGGAGAGAGAGAAATATTAGGGTTTTAGTTGACTGGTTTTTGGTTCATAGAAAACTTTACAGACTAGTGTCCTTGGTCACGAGAGAGACATTTAAATCAATTAAAATCTATGGATTATTTCTAATACATTAAAATCAATTACAATCAATATTGAATACACCCCCTTAGTTTTTATATGCGTTTCAAAAATTTACCAACTGTTTTCTTTGTTACAGGAGGTGGTCTTTTATGAAGATGGTGAACCTATCATAGATGGTGAACCGGGAGATCTTAAGGTTATACATTTCCCCTCGATTTCGTGGTGCCTTGCTCCTTTTACAGTACTTTCTGATAATTATTTATCTTGTTTGCAGTTCCGAATTCGTACAGCAACCCATGATGTTTTCATAAGGGAAGGAAATGACCTCCACACAACTGTTACGATTACTCTGGTATAAAAAAATTAAGTACTTGATATCGTCTTGGTTCCTAATGTTTAAAGTTGCTCTCGAAGCTTGATCTGATGCTGAATGAGTTAGGCTGCATCTTTAAATTATTTTTCCTAATATGTGTGCAACCCTGCAATTTAGACCTTTTTTGTCAATGTGTTTTTCAGATGCTACACAGTTGTAAGTCTTGTGACTGTTGACCTCAATGCTATTCATGTTTAATTAGATTATTAATGCAGAGTGTAGTTACCTGCTATTGTGATTGGTCGACCTGTACTTTTCTTTGTTACTTTCTGAATATGATGCGTTGTTAGTTGTTTGTTTCTATTCTCTCCTTAAAATTGTTTTCATGATTCTGTTTGTTGTTCAAGGTGCAAGCTCTCGTTGGTTTTGAGAAGACGATAAAACATCTAGACGATCATGTAGTTGAGATCGGCTCAAAGGTAATTTTTATTTACCTACAGATTGTAGAATTTTATTTTATTTTAAAATTGTGGCTAAATTTAGTGCACTTTTCTCTTTCCTAATTTATTTTCCTGGGAAAGGCAAGTTTCAGTAAAATTTAACTCATTTTTGTTTTCCAATCAGGGAATTACGAGTCCGAAGCAGGTAAGGAAATTTAAAGGAGAGGGGATGCCACTACATTTAAGCAATAAGAAGGGGGATTTATATATCACATTTGAGGTTTTATTCCCTAACTCACTAACAGAGGAGCAGAAGACAAGTATAAAGGCCATACTTGGGTAGATATTAATACACATATTTTGGATGTGTCCCAATAGTCCCTAGTAGGTTTGTAACATGTTAGTTTTAGAAGATGGAGGCACCACTAGTGTTGCCCACAACTATTGCATATGAGGATGTCAAAAAATTAAGTTATAGAGTTTTCGGCTTTGAGCGGATAATTCATAATAGTGTAAAAGAGAAGCTACAGTTTTACTGCAGAAATTAAGATTACCCCGGCATATAAACTTCTGATTTTCAAATTTTATTTAGTTTATGCAATTGCTCATTCATGCAAGAACCAGAGGGTTACTAGGTACTGTTCAAGCGGAATGGTATTTAAGAAAATATATGAGTTGTGAAATGAATAAAGAATCAAACCATTGCAGATCTCTGTATGCAAACTTGCAAAGGGATGCGAGAACCAATTTGAGATAGGAATGTCCATAGATCTTGTCATGGGAGGACTTTTTTATGTAATTGATAATCAATCGATTTAGAAAGTACTAGGTGTACAAGTAGTTTATCATCTACCCTCTTCTTTTATCCGAAATTCCCTGCAATTGTTTAGTTGCCCTATATTATTCTTTCAAACCTCCCTTGTGCATGGTCAAGAAGACTTTTGTCATGTAAACTTGAAGGTTTCTATCCAGTATGACAATAATATTATTTGGCTATGTCATTTAGAGCAATTCTTCTGGTTCAGCAATTTTCAGATCAAAGACAGTCTGGACAGATGAAAATTAAATCACCCTGAGGGTGATTTTCCTCAAACACGAAGATTAAAGAGAGGGGTTGACGAGTCCAGTAAAGACTCTGTAGTCCCACATATCAGACATGGAGTTGAGATTATAGCTTTCTAATGTCTGACCTATCAAAATTGAGATTATAGCTTTCTAATGTCCCGCATATGAGCTAGAAAAGCATGTGATATTTGTAAATTTATTTCTTTACTGGACTTTGACCATGTGATAGGTCTGGAGGAGGGGAACATGCCAAGTAAGGATCACGGCCTTTCTCAATGCGTAAACGCATCCTACTCTAATGCACCAAAAATACCATGAACAAACAAATTGAACTGGATAAGACGACATTGGGAGATCCACATGACATTACCCTTGTTGGGATCACTTGATTTGGTTATAATGAAGAATGTTTTTGGTGCAGTCACCTGGCCATCTTATTATTTCAAACTTTAAGTAGGGTGGTGAACTATATGCTAAGCGAGATTTACTACAATTAGTTTGGCCTCTTTTCATTCGGCTAATGAGTCGTCCAGCCTCTCCCTCGTTCATCTATTTAAACTCCGTAATTAAGCATTTGATTTTTGGAGATTGCTTAATTAGGCTAATCATATTCTAAGCCCGAAAAATTCAAAACCATATCTCAAAACTAAAAATATCAAGATAGACAGATTAATGTGTCAAGAATTGTACTAAAATTTATGTGATTTGCTATTTGGATGACACCTATTCGAACTATAAGAGGTTGTTTAGTTGACAGTAATTCTATTTGAAATACTTAGGAAGTAAAATATGATACAGTTGTTTGGTTGCCTAAAATCATGGGCACAGTAGATAGCTGGGAAGTTCAAATACCTAAATAATGTATGAAATCACTTACCCACCTCCATCTTGGTAATTCACAATTTCTGCATCACACAAAATCTAGCTCATAAATATAAAATAAAATCAATCAAATAATATAAGGGAAGTAACCATTCAGGAAGTACAAAATTATCAACTAAACAAATTTATTACAATTTCCATGTTTTTTTATAGAAAGGAAGTAGAACTTCCTGAGATAATTTACTTCCTGCATTTAACCAAACAAACACTGAGAGTGTTTAAAAATATTAGTATTGTGAGAAAGAAAAAGAAATACAAAAATATAATCTATTTTTCTTTCTATCAAAAAAATTCGAAAACTTCCCGACAAAAAAAATAAATTGAAAACTTATATATAAAACTCTTCTTTCAATTTTTTTAGCTTTTTACTTCATTTTTCCAAAAAAAAGTCATTTGGAATGCAAAGTAAATTATATCTTTCTTTTTCTTTTTTAAAGGAAAGTATAAGAGAATTCACCAATATTTTTCGTACCCTCAAAATATATAAAATACAAATATTTATACTTAAAATATATAACACTTCTATTTATTTTATGATATCCAATTTTTCTATTTATTAAATTTAAGCAGAGACTGTTTGGATATTTTGAGTGACCGTTTAGATATCATGAAAATTGTCTAATATGACAGGAATAATAGAAAAGATAAAATATATTATTTAAATTAAGTCGGCAACGGTGGGCAAAATGAGCAAATGTATTGGTCAAACACTTGTAGAGTTGTAGTAGACAGCTGAGCAAGATACAACGCTTACAGTTATTATTGGTTAGCGAGTACGCAAACGTGTAAGGATTTGAGGAAATAAACCTGCGTGACACGTCACGACATGTTTTTTATATTAATCCACGTGGCATTCTAATAGTCTCCCTCTGAAATTAGCTTGGATACTCTCCTAAATATTTACTCCGGTATGTAGGGTGTTGATGGCTAATTTTATATCGGCTTAAAAATTTCCAACACATTTCATAAAAAATGAATTTATAACTCAATTCTATTTAACATATTTCGATTTGGATCAGTTTGGGTTGAGTTGAATAGGTTCATCGATAAATATAAATATTATATAACATGATTCATTTCAAAAATTAAACTATTCATTTCGAAAAAAGAAAAAAAATCAAGATGTATATAACTTATTACAATGTGTATATAGCTTTCAATTTTAATACTAATCTTTCATGTAGATTAGCATCAAAATTTCAATAAAGTAAATTATGTAATAAAACATACGTGCATACACAAAATTTAATAATATATTTATAAATAAAATTATATAGTGTGTAGTTGTATATTATATATAGATATATAAAAATCATCAAACAAAATTTTTAACTTAATTAGGGTTGATTTGATATGACTAAAAAATATATATATAACCCATACACAATCCATTAAAGCCGATTTTAATATTTTTTTAACCCATTCAAATGTCGGGTTTGTTAAAACAGTTGAATCGAATAAAAATAGGACTAGGTTGGTTCGGTTTGATGGGTTTCGGTATGTGCACCCTACTTGTATATTTCAACGCACCTCGCACCTCGCAGATCAATTTTTATAATGTTGAATTTTAATTTATTTCAGTGCATTAAACTATTATTTCAAATATTTAAATTTATATTAATATTTAAATATTTTAAATTTTATTTAGAATCCAAATTTTCTAATAATAATCAAAATTAAGAATTTCAAATAAAATTATATTTCAAAACAAGTCACAAGTTATATTAATTATAAATTTATTTTAAACTGTGTATCAGCTGTAATTGGAAACTAACAAGTGCATGAGTAACTCGAATTCGTTTAATTGAGTTTGGGTCAGTTTGATCTTGTACACGAACAGAGTTTAAACAAGAATTTAAATTCATTTTATCCGACTCGGCTCTATTAGATTCAAACTCATATAAGTTTGAGTTACTAAGTGGCAGATAACAAATAAAAAGCCTTTGAATGTAGCTGGATTGGGGATAAACAGACAAAAGAGTGAATTCAAGTGGCAGCCTCTAGAGGTCGATTGTTTTAAAGTTAATACAGATGCTTTAATTGTTGCAGGGCAAAATTCTTTTGCAATAGGCATGGTTCTCAGAAATCATCAAGGCCAATAGCTTAGAGGGAAAACGATGAGGTTCGCAGGCATTGTCTCGGTGGTAGAAGCTGAGTTGACAAGTACAGCAGAAGCATTGTTATGGTGAAATTATAGATGGTTCAGTTGTTATTGAGAGTGACTCCTTGTTGAGTGTCAACGCAGTGAACAATGAACATGAAAATCTGTTGGAGCTTGGAGATCTTTTACATCAATGTAACGCTATTCTTAGGAATAATGAAAGGCTCTCGGTTAGTTATGTTAGAAAGCAGGCGACCAAGATAGCGCATAGAATTACTAGAATTCCTTGTGATCTTAATAGCTTCATTGTAATTCCGTCTCCTCCAATTTATTTGTTGGAGACATTATTGACAGATACATTGGCGATTTAATGAAAGTTGGCATTTTCTCAAAAAAAAAGTTTGAGTTTATATATTAAAACGAGTCGTGCAAAGTATGTATTTATCAAACTCGATTAAATCTCGACTTGAGATTGATAATTTCATTCAGTTTGTTCTCGAACTCGTTTATAAGTACCAATTAATTATTAACAAAACATTTTTTAATTTATAAATCATTAATTAAATTAATTTTTATAATTTTAATTAGTGAACTTGTAAGCAAATTCAATTAACTCGCGAGTAATTTCAATCGCTCACTATTAAAAGAATCAAATTTGTCAAAAAATTAAACTCACTTAAATTATTTAAATAATTTAATTTCATTTATCAAAATTAAAATTAAAATTAATTTAATAAAAAACCGACTCGAGTCGAGTCATCGGTCAATCACTTGGTGGGCCACAGTCAGTTCCCTTACGAGGAGGGAACTCGGGTTTGGCAGTTGAGGAAATAACGTAAAGAGAATATAAAAAAGAGGCCAAGAGGGTGAATATTAGGTGAAACACATAATATAATTCACATTCAGTTTGGTAATAAACGCAAAAACAACATCAACCCGTTTCTTCAAAACCCCCCCACCAATATATACACATACATACAATACCTATGTATCTGTATATGATGGATGGGCTTTATTTAAAAGCAGGCCTAATGGCGGCTCCGATCACCGTCTCCGACATCAGTACAAGAAAACCATCGTGGGGTTTCTCATTTAAGTACCCTTTGAGTTCTTTATGGGGTGGTGGTAAAAGATTCAATGCAATTGCTGTAGACGACGCCGTTTCGGTGGAGAATGAGGACAAGAGTGGAGGTGGGAGTGGGAGGAATTGGGTGTTGAAGATTCTTCATTTTAGGAGTTTGAGGAGGGAGATAGAGAACGGGGTTGGAGAAATGGAGGTGGAGAATGAGAAAAGTGTGTGTGATGGTGATGAGGAATGTGAGGTTTGTGATGTTAATGATGATGATGATGAAAAAGTTGTGTTTGATAAAGAGTCGTTTGGGAAGATGTTGAGGAGGGTTACTTTGGGTGAAGCTAGATTGTATGCTCAGATCTCTTATTTGGGTAGCTTGGCCTATTCTATTCCCCAGATTAAGGTACCCCACCCCCTCTCTTTTCATGTGTGTGTGTGTGAATTATGATTGTTTGTGATTGGATTATGGATCAAGACTGCATTTTGTGGTTAGAAATGTATTTTATGAATGTTTTCGGGTTTCTGTGCGTGTTTTGTGAATTTTTATTAGATTATGGATCATGACTGTAATTTGTGTTTATGAATGGATTATGTGAATGTTATGGAGTTTAGTCTTTTGGGTTTGTTTTATTATAAATTTTCCTTGTCGGATTCGACATGGTGGGATGTTATATGCATTTTTATATATACATGGGGTGAATGGGTGATAGGCGTTGTGATTTGGTGATTTTTACTCTGGTTGATGTGAGAATTATGTTTGGTACTTCAATGTATGCCTCGTCTTATTATATGGTGTCAGTTTAAAAAAATGTGTGTATTATATATATGAATATATATTTAGTTTCATTCATGTGGTGGTGCAGCCAGGTAATCTACTCAAAAGTCATGGACTTCGCTTTGTGACTTCATCATTGGAGAAAAAAGAGCAAGCGTTGAAGGCTGAGAAGGAAAGGGTTTTAGCTGAGGAGCAGGAAAATGCTTTAGCTCAGGAGGAGGAGAATTCTACAGCTCAGATTCAAGACAAAGAGGCAGGGGGTTCAGCTGAGGTTTTACCTGAGGTTCAAGAAGCAGAAGAAAACACAAAGGATACTGTAGATGTCGTTGAAGACAAGACTGATGGGAATCAAACTGGTGGATCAACAGCTTATCGGATTGCGGCTTCTGCTGCTTCTTATCTGCATTCTCGCACAGCGAGTCTACTTGCCTTTAAATCTTCAAAACCAGAAATGAGTGAGGACTCCCCTAATGAAAGCAAGGGAAGTATTGGCAATGTGGATATGCTTAACAGTATTGATATGACGAATGGAGACATGGCTTCTTTTATTGCAACCACAGATTCAGTGACATCAGTTGTAGCGGCAAAGGAGGAAGTGAAGCAGGCTGTTGCTGATGATCTAAACTCGACAAGTTCTTCACCTTGTGGGTGGTTCATATGTGATGATGATCAAACTGCCACAAGATTCTTTGTTGTTCAGGTAGGTTCCTTGGTGAAGACTTTAATGTCCTAAATCCTAAAGCTAAACAGCGCAGTTTCATTTAGTTTGCAAAAATGGTTGTCAGCAGCAAATCACTAATCTTATTTTCTATTGAATGTTATATTGAACTTTTACTTTTCTGATTTGCCTATATGATTTTTTCTTATTTTTTTATGTTAGGGGTCTGAGTCAATGGCATCCTGGCAGGCCAATCTACTCTTTGAGCCTATTCAGTTCGAGGTATCCAAATATTTTACAGCTACCTTCTTGTTTCCCCTTTGTAAGTATTAAAGTCAAGATTGCTTCGGAACTTGGAATAATCTTTACATTTTCTATTCTTTATTCAGGGATTAGATGTGCTTGTTCATAGGGGTATATATGAGGCTGCAAAGGGGATCTATGAGCAAATGTTGCCTGAGGTCCGTGGCCATGTTAAAAATCACGGTAGCCATGCAATCTTCCGCTTTACTGGGCACTCTCTTGGAGGGAGCTTATCCCTGCTGCTGAACCTTATGTTGCTGATTAGAGGTGAAGTCCCACGTTCTTCTCTACTTCCTGTCATCACTTTTGGGGCACCATCAATTATGTGCGGAGGAGATCGTCTGCTTCGCAAGCTTGGATTGCCAAGAAGTCATGTCCAATCTATCGCAATGCATAGAGACATTGTACCCCGAGCCTTCTCGTGCCATTACCCTAATCATGTTGCAGAGCTTCTGAAGGCTGTCAATGGGAACTTTAGGAATCATCCATGTCTCAAAAATCAGGTGATGAATCCAGGAAATACTATGGCCTAAAGTTCCTCTTACTGTTAAAGTCTAAATTTTACTTTTCCAATTTACTAATTTAAACATCGCATTACAGGGCTTGTTATATGCTCCAATGGGAGAGTTTTTAATCTTGCAGCCAGATGAGAAATTTTCTCCACACCATGACCTGCTTCCTAACGGAAGCGGTCTATACATATTAAGCTGTCCAATTTCAGATGTCGCAGAGGCAGAGAAGCAGATCCGAGCTGCGCAGTCTTTGTTTTTAAATTCTCCTCATCCACTAGAGATGTTAAGAGACCGTTCCTCGTATGGTTCTGAAGGAACCATTCTCCGAGATCATGACATGAGATCGTACTTGAAATCTGTTAGGAATGTTATCCGCCAAGAGCTAAACCAAGTGAGAAAAGGTCGGAGAGAACACAGGCGCAAGGTCAGGTGGCCCCTTGTTGCATCGCGTGGCTCCAATGCCAGCATTACTATGGGTAGGCCTGTGGCATCTACCAACATGGAGCAAAGCCAGTTCAAGTTTGCTGGTGTGTTACAGACTGGGAGGGAATCAATGAAAAGATTTAGTAGACTTGTTGCATCACAGCACATGCATTTGCTGGTGGTATTTTTGTTACCTGCACGTACGTTAATCTTGGGGGCCTACAGCATTATCAACTTCCATTGATTTATAGAAATCGGCATCCTATCTGGCAGTTCTTGAAAACACTAGTATAGGTTCGCAAATGATAGCTGGCATTTAGAATGTTTGATACTGCACTTAGTTTAATGATTATACAGGTAGCCTCATGTAACTGATGTTCCCTTGTTTATTAGATATATAGGGAATAAAAAAGTACAATGTCAGTATACAAATTAGGAAAGATGATACGGAAAAATGAATTCCTGAATTTTGTGTTTAGCATTGTTGTGTTTTAGATGCCCTCCATTTTTTAGTGTTTCTGCAACCCTCCCGTATAATCGAAAGCATACCAAATTATCAGTATAATACTTAATAATATATTTGTTAAAAATAACATTAGAATCTAAGATTAAACTGGTTTTAAATATCTAAAAGTTGAGTTAAGTTACTGAAATTGATTTATTTAATAAAAATATTGATTGAATAATAATAATCATGATTAATTTCGTGATATTTGATGCATGTGTTACACGCTCTGTTACATGCACTCTTGCCTCGAGTACCCGTGTGGACTTTGGACACTTATTTCAAGCCAAAAAACATGTAGAATTTTATAAATGTTTCTCGAATCTGACATTTGGACACGTATTTATGTTGAACATCCGGGGCAACATAGTTTACACGAGTGAGAAAATGCACGAAATTTTTTGTATACAAAGGGTCAAAGAAGTTGGTGTTGTGTTACAAAGCTAGGACTTGGACAGTTGGACCTTCCCTGTGGCTTGTGGCTTATGCATGAATCCAGCATTTTGCAGTGATGCAGAAGTGAGTCGGTCCCGTTTGGTTTATCTACTAATAAGTAATTTACAAGTTAGTTATCGAAAAACAAACGAGACATAAATGTATAGCTGAACCATGTAATCACATAAAATAATTTGAATCCAATCCAGCGAATATTATTATTGCGTGTGCAAATTAAAACTTGAAAAATTTGAAGGTAAGAACAAAATAGAGGTCCTGGTCCAATGGGTGCAAGTGTGCAACCAGCCAGCCAGCCAACACCCGAAGCCTATCCAAGGCTGCTTAGCTGTCCTGGTTTTCTGCAAATTAATGAATCTTCAATTTGAACACTTGCTTGTTTCTACTTGTTAAATGTCACTATTAGGATTTAGGAGTTATTATGTTGATCTAGTTCGCTGCTGCTTCCAATTGTACATGTTTTTCAACCCCGCCCTTTCCTGGGGATTTCTCTTCTGTCCACGACAATGAGCATGCATACTAAGAAGAGGGGTGATGTAGTGGACAACAAATGCCGAAAAATCCTTGAATCTAGTAGGAAACCATCACTGTCATTCACAGTCTGCTAGTTGACCCACGTTCGGTGTTCTAAAAGGTATGTTAGGAAAGTAAATTTTTCGGAGAAAAGGATTATTAGGTGTAATTTTAGGTAAAATAGAATTCAAAAATAATAATATGAAAGAAGGGCTAAACAGTAATAAAATGGTTTTTTGCTGCAAAATAGATGAAGAATTTTCAACTAAAAGATAAATAAATTTTTAAAAAAATATTTTTAATTTAAATTTTGTTGAAAATATTGTTATATAAAAAATATTAATTTAAATTCTATGGAAAAACATGCGGATATAAAAATATTATTAAATAATTATTTGATTTTTCTAAATGTATTTTATATCATTGTTTTTACTTTACAACAATTTTGAACAATAATCTCAAATATAGCATAAAGTATTTGCATTTAGGGTTTATATATATATATATATATATATATATATATATATATATATATGATTATTTGCTAAATTACATACTGACCATAGAATATGAGTTATATGAAAAAATGTATATTTGTTTTAAGGTGGAAGGGAAATAAAAAAAATTATAAGTTACTATATTTCTTTGATTTTTTTTTCAACCTGGTTGAATTTTGTGTTTATCAAATAATTGTATGTAATTTTTCTTATTTTAATAAAGGCTTTCCACTGACAACAATTGGATATTATGAAATGTTAACATACTTCATACTTGTTGTAAAAAAAAGTGCGCTAATAATGTCATGAAGAAAATCTGAAGGTGGACAAAAGATTTGTTTATGTATTGGGTTTGTAGTGGAATAAACTGGCCCAAAGCGGCCCATATGATAGGTTAATACAAATCAAAGCGTTAAGGCGATGTTTGGTTGGGGACTTCTAACTATCATTCCAAACTCATATATGATATTTGGTTGAAATTTTTTAATTTTAAAACTCATACCTCAAACTCATAATTCTGATATCTTAGGGGGAGGTGAGTATGAGAAATCAAATCAAAATTTTATTATTTTTATTTTTATTTATAAAATTACATGTTAATTTTTAAAATACAAATTTTATAATGATATTGTTTAATATTTAATAAATAATAGTGATTTATTTTACATATTAACTGCGCATATTTTTTTATTTATTAAAAAATATACTCCCTCTGTCCCATCTTATTTAGCTGGGTTTTTATTTTAGTTTGTCCCAAAAATTTATCATATTTCCTTTAATATATATTTAAATTTCACTTATATCCCTATTAACTATGCATTGATAATATACTATTTGTATTATTCAAGGTAAAAACTTCTCTTTTATGCCTATACATTAATGCAATTATAAGGGTATTATACTTAAAATATAGACTTAGCAAAAAAAAAATTACTTAGCAAAAAAAAAATATATAGATAAAATTTATTTTTTCTTAATATGTGTGTAAAAATTAAATAAGCCAATTAAAATGGGATGGATGGAGTATTAAATTAATAAATTCATTCCACCATTCAACCTGATATGACGAATGATACTTCATTCACGTACCACCTTAACGCGATTTCCGATTCCAGCCTCATATCACTCCCTCCCTGAACCAAACGAACCCTAAAAGGAATCATAAGCCCAGGTCCAGCATGGTATTAATTTTTCATAATTAGTGCAAGGGAGGAAATACACAAAAGAATGACAAAAATGCCTTCTTTTTTTAGACCAAGTGACAAGAATTCCAGTTTTGAAAATTTTGGCCAAAAATATCCGTGAGATACGCATTTCTCATTTGGGTATTCCAATTTTTATTTTTAAAAAAAAATTGAATTTTTTAAAAAAATCGGGCGTAACACGTATCTTTGAAATGCGTATCACCTTTTGACCAAGGTGATACGCATCTCACATATGCGTATCCCATATTTTTTCTTTTTATGTTTTTTTAAATTTTTATGTGATACTCATGTGTTAAATACGTATTAAAAATACTCATTTGTCAAGTGCGTATCCCAATGTTATTTTTTGTCAAAATTTTCAGAACTAGTTTTTCCATTAATTTTTCTTTAAAAACATGTATTTTTGACCATCACCCAAATACAAACATACAATCAGATAGTAATTCATTTAATATATAAAAATAACTTGTTTGACCCAAACATTATTACAAAAATAATTAATTAATATTTAAAATAATATATGTATATATACAAAATACTAATAAACCTATTTAATAATATTACTATAAGAAAAATGACTATCATCGACCGCCCTCAGTAGCTACTTCCCATCAGCAACCGCGTTTGATCGCGGTTCACGGTCGCATATGATCTGGTCGCTAATATGCATTTTAGCGAAGATGTTTTGCGACAGCACTATCAGCTGTTAACAGCGACTAGGCAGTCGCTAAGCCGATCAACATTGGTTGGTTACATTTTCACGTGTCAGTGCCTAGTCGCTAAGCCGATTAGCATTGGTTGGTTACATTTTCACGTGTCAGTGACGGAATTCCGCCGCTAGGCTTTGCTACAAAACTAGTTACCGCTGTTTTGATCGCTATTGTGTGCGACAACACCCGCGACAAAAAGCGGTCGTGCTACTAATATTAATTATTGCACTCGGTCATTAATAGTTGATTGTATCTGCTACAAATATTAGCTACGACAAACAATCACTAATTTTTGATAGTTTCTGCTAAATAGCTTGGCTACCGAAATCTGTTGCTAATATCAACATAATATGCTACAATTTTTAACTACTGAAGTCGGTCGCTAGGTTATTTCCCAAAATAAAATTTGTTTTTTGGTTCTGCGATATTTATCAATTTTTTTAGTTATTTTGTACTTGTTTTCCTAACAGATCATTCACAACAATATAAACATCTACTTCCGCACAATATATTCACAACAAATATAAACATTTGATCAAATCCTAATAATCAACTCGAATTAAAATAAAAATCCAAATATAAGGTTACATCGTCTTAAAAACCCCCTACAACTCATAGTTTAAGTATCATCCAAGTACGAAATTACAATAAAGAAACTAAGTACCATCAAACACACTAAGATCCTCCAAACTCACCATCCCGATCATCCTGTAATTAATAAAACAATAAAAGAAGTTACCTATACATGGTGTAGATATCAAGATAACAAACTAACTCAGCAAATTGAAAAATAGAAATTTAAGTAGGTTTAGTAAATATACCTCGTTGTCATTCTCTTGTTATGATGATGTTGCAGACTCCGCCACTGCACTAGCTAACTCGTCAGGATCCAAAGACCCTAAATGCCCACTTAGTACACGAAGAAGCTGGCGATCTCGACATATAGCTCTCACACAGTCAGCCAGAAGTCAGCCGGAGTATGACCAGATGAATGACTCGATGACTGTGAAGACTTAGTGCTACCTTGAGCTACTGAATGAGACAATGAAGGATGATTGTCATCGTTTTCCTTGACGTTTGACATATTTCTTATTAACAATAGAAGCCATATCCCACAACTCCTGATCAATATCTGGACAATCAGTGTCGCGCTCATCAAGTAAATGACGATAATTTTCATGTCATTATATTAGAAATTAAATACTTAAAAGTAAGGGTAAAATGATTCTAAAATTATTAGACATATTAAGTATTGCTTGAACTATAATCAGTTTTACACCAATTTTATATGACACTTGTCTTAATACTTAATTAATTTTCCATTAAAACAAACTCTTAACTTGTTTTTGTTTTAACTCATTCTTTGAAAATTGTTTTAATTTGATACTAATCTAACACTAATTATTTCAATTAAATTTAAAAAAAGTTGTGTTATTACCGCTATTTTGACAGCATCAGGTAGTCCATCACGAGTGACCACGTATACATCTAACCAGTAAATAGGAGTGTCCTGACACTAAGACTCCTATATAAAATATAATCTCATTAGAATTGTACAGTAAAAAATAACATAAAAACAGATTCATTAATAAAAAAATATATGGGACTTGTATTTATTCAAATTTTTCCTTTTTTACAAGAATAAAAAAAGCAAAGAAAGAAATATTGGAGCACACTCTGATTTCATCCTAATGTAAATGGAGTAGTATAACAACAAAAGAAAGTAGTACCAATTGAACATGTGATATTCTACGAATATGATATTCTACGAATAAAAACTTAAAGAAGTACCCTATATGCTATGCTGCTGTAACTGGGAGATCCTGGGAGATGCTGCCGCCCTTACACGTACCTTTGGCCTTCTCAGCACCTGCATATCTGTTATTGAACACAACAAAACACTTCTTCACCCACTTATCATCTCTCTACTGGTCACACATCTGAGCCCATATATCAGCAGTGCACCACCAGGGACTATACTCATAGGGACTATACTCATGCATGTAGGATACTTCACAACCTGGATGGTCGATGCCACCATTGTGAAGGATTTTTTCGAGTTCTTTTGCAAGCATGTCTTTTGTGCGAGCGTCGCACTTTAGCCAGAAAAGCGTACATATATGTGAGTTAACATTATTTAAATAAATATCAATATATCATATACCTGTATAATTATGTAACATAAATGTACATATTATATATAATGTAGACTAATTTGCATTTTGCATACCTATAGTTTAACATTTTCGCATTTAGATGGTCGAAACATAAAACATGCCAAATGTGTTGTTAATTTTACCTTTTTAATGCAGTTAAAAGGCTCTATATCCTCTAGTTAAAAAATAGACGGGCAGTTAAGATATACATATATATTAAATATTCTAACGGCTCTTTTCCTCCTCTTTTGTATATATATTCTATTGTATATGTATCTCTTTTCCCCCATTTATAGTGTCAAATTCTAGTTTCTTAAATAAATTTAAATCTAATGGTGAATTTGTATTATTGTGACAAGTGGATTATAGAAAGCACAATAAAAACCGAATTAAATGGTATTCGCGGATTGATTAATAGTTGACACATGACTATTATCTTCTTTTCATGTGTGTATTAGGTAACTTATACCAAAACCTCTTCAACCCTCCACACTCATCTACTTCTTTCATCATTGCCCCTAATTCTATGAAACTGATTTGATCTGCATCACAATTATCAATTTGTGATCGATGTAATCAACACTCTCATTCGCACACTTTTTATGATCATATTACATCTCTCCACCATGAATCAATTTAATTGTAAAGTGATCATTATCTATATATTCATAATAAAGTATATCCAAATGAAAAATACTCAATAAAACCACTATTATACTCTCTCTGCATACTCAAATAAAATATCAAAAATAAAGCAAAATCAAACCAAATATATAAGCAACCAAAACCTAAATATACTCGATATACAAGTAAGCAAAAGAAGTAAAAAACACCTAAAATTAATGAAACGACAACCACAAATTGCAAGTAATTAGTAAGCTCATCGAGATATAAGTAAAACTAATATTCTAACATGCACAATAATAACAACATAATATTTACACAAATCCTCGAATTTATTGCGCAAAAAACACACACACACACACACACATATATATATATATATAGAACATCAATCGTACCTTTATAATTAGGGCATTCTCATAACTTATAGACGTCTGCATCTTCCTTTAGCCTAAAAAATCAAGACATTTCTCACGATTTGGGAAAGAAATTAACAAACTCTTGTGGTATGTTTGATCGACTAAGGTAAGTAAGGTTTCTGATGTTAGAAATGGAGAGAATATGTAATATGGGGATATAAATATCATATCTATCAAATTACCCTTATACCCATCTAATACAAACAATGTTACTCCTCCGTTTCATAAAAAGTGGCGGTTTATAAAAATGAAAAGTCAAGTTGATTCAACTTTGACCATTTATTAATAATTATTGTTAGAAATAAAAATTATGAAAAAATTATTACATTAACTATTACATTTAATTTTTATTTTTATAAAAATATAAATCAGTAATATTTAATAAGTGGTCAAAGTTATATAAATTTGACTTCCAATTTTTATAAACCGTCACTTTTTATGGAAAAGAATGAGTAATTTTTTTATTGAAAGGAATCGGATCGAGCCACTTAACTACAATAAAAAGTAAAATTAGCCATACTTTTGACAGATTTTAAGTTCTGATCATCCAAGTGGGAAATATTAACCTACAAGTATGGAAAGTGCAAATTAATCTATAATGTATAATATTTTTAAATTTTTAAATCAAATTCAAGTATTTTAGATTAATTTGAAATTCATCAAACTTTTTCGAATAAAATTTTATTAATTTGAACCTAATACGAAACTCAAAATTTTTAACTCAAATTCGTATCTTTTTATTTGAATCGATAATATCATTAGATGTTTATAATTAATTAAATATATAAAAATGAAAAAAAATACATATTCTAAAAAATTTTGCCGCCAAAACAAAAAGAAATGAAAATTAAATTACCAAAAAGCAAAAAAAGTGTGCCCTGTACTAGTACTAGTGTACTACATTCCTGATTCTTCCTGGAGAAGTTTTATAACCGAGAGATATACACACAGAAATATATACATATACATACAATCATACATATAAATATCTTCTTTATTCACTCAAAACAAAATCAAATGATGTCGGAACCGGGAGTTTTCAGTGATGTCCGATTTGTGCTTGTCGGGTTCGACCCACTTACTAAAACCCAGGTATCCATTTTATTTAATTTAATTTTCCCATAATGAAAATTTGTTGTTTTTATTTATTTATTTATTATAATGTTATTCACTAATTAAGTTGATGGGGTTTTGTTTTTAGGTGTTGTCAAAGCTTGTTAATGGTGGTGGAGTTGATGTTGATCAATATGGTCCTGATTGTACTCATGTCATTGTCAATAACCTTGTTTATGTAATTCTCTCTATACCATCCTTCTTTATTATTTATTCGTGTCGAGTTTTCGAGTCCTATTATATAGGCCTTATTTGTGCTAATGTGACAGATGATATGTGATTTGTACCATTGTGATCAGAGATTTTTAGCTTGTTTGTAGAGCATAATTCTATATTCCATATGTTTCTTGAATTAGTTTTTAATGACAAGTTGAGCTACATTAATATATTATCTTGAGAGATTTATTTATACGAATTTATTGTATACTGAAGTGAAAGTGATATTAAGAAGTTCGTGTTTGTAATAGCTAAAGTTATAGAAGGGTAAAGAAATGTTATCTTCGGCAAAATTATTTCTTTTCTATTTTAAAATTCGTTTGGGTAGTGAACAATATAAAGAATTCTATTTGGGATTCGTAATTTGGAATAAGAGACTAAAAGAGTTTATGTTTATACTGCACTCTGTGATTCTTTATTAGGATGATCCTGCATGCATTGCTGCTCGAAATGATGGGAAGGCACTAGTAAACGGCTTGTGGGTTGCTCACAGTTTTGAATTGGGGATGCCTGTTAGTACCAATTCGGTAAGTTTATCCTATTCAGTCCTGCATACGTTTTTTTATAAATTGTAGAGAGGTTCTTCATTTTCTTTACTCAAAGTTTGCAAGTGAAATATGACGTTGTTTATATTTGTGATGCACTTCTATTTTGTACCCGGATGTTTTATAGGTAAGAACCTAAATTGTTAGTCTATTCATGTAGTTTCTGAACAGTATAGATCATGTCATAATGTGCATACTTTGCAGTCTGAATTGCTATCTATATTATATTGTCAAGCTTGTGGTTCTCTGTAGATTTTTTAATTGCAACATGCCAACATGACTATTTTTCATTATTTATCATCCATTATGATTATTTTTCATTGTACGGAAATCAGCAAGCAAGACCAAATATTTGATCCTTGCATGGCATTTTTCTATTGTTTGTTGCTTGTGCATTGACCATAACTGCTTAGATAGTCTATTCAACATGCTATATTTATCTAATAGCTGTTAGTGATTTTTAGCGTCTCACATATTTCATTTGCATCTATTCATAAGTCATAAAAATTATAGTTTTCCTAAAGATGTTTGATTGTTTCGTTTTCTTGTTTGATATCTTGTAATATTTTTCTGGTTCCAGATTATGTACAAACCTCCAAGAGATCAGAAAGGAATTCCTGGTGCCCAGTCTCTAGTAATGTGTTTGACTGGATACCAGCGCCAAGATCGTGATGACATTATGGTTTGCTGCTACCTATTATGCTTCCATTTTTATCTTTATAATTACACTAGAATAATTATCTCTGCACTTCGATAAATTTTATAGTCTGTAATCTTCCTAATATTTCTGTTCCTACCCAGGCAATGGTTAGCCTCATGGGAGCCAACTTTTCAAAGCCTCTGATTGCAAGCAAAGTGACTCATCTTATCTGCTACAAATTTGAGGGTAGGTTTCCATTTCTAGTGTTTACAAGAGCAGTATTTTCTGACATGTGTCTGCGAAAGTATAATATAGTTTCTTTTTATTTACACAGTTGTGCTTCAGAATTCACTATTTTTCGTACATATATATATTTGTAGAACTTACCTTTATATATTCTGTTAAGTAATGATGTCGTGTGTCAGAAACCTTACTTTAGCCTTGATCTCATGTTCGCAAATCCTACACGGGAGCCATTTCGTGCAGTGACAACTCTACATCTTATGATTCCCTCATGTTGATCTCTGATATTTTACATAAATTTATGGGTCCTTTCAATGCATGTTTGTGCCACGATATGTCCTGGCTGGAGCATAACATACCTTACTCGTCCCATAGCTTTCACAAAGAAGGAAAACATGAAAGAAACTTTTTTTTTAAAAGAAAATATCTTAGACCGCAAAGCTAGTAACATTTTGTAACAAAATCTTTGATCGGTCATCCACTAGTTGTTACTACACGTCTACACCCATTCCTTGCTGATCTAAGTTTCTACAATCGAACTGTCTGTTTGCTGTTGAGAATGGTTAGCTCTATGCAGCAAGTTCTCTGTTAATATAGATTTTATATTGTTTCATAGTGCACTTATTTTATCGATCTATCCGTATTATGAATCTTGGAATTGTGATTAGGTATGCTTAATCAGGAAATAAAGACTATATTCAATCTATTTGGTGTTCTCCATTTTGTAGGTGAGAAGTATGAGCTTGCAAAGAAAATAAAGAAGATAAAGATTGTCAATCATCTGTGGTTGGAAGACTGGTATAGCTCAGCTCTCTCTATGCATTGCATGTTTTGTCCTTTTGTAGTTTTCTGTAACAACGTTTCCAATCTTTTTTTTCCTGGCAGCTTGAAGTCTTGGAAAATTCTACCAGAAATATATTATGATAAGAGGTTTGACTTGTTACTGTCTTTCTGTAATTGTTTAAATATGGACTTATGTACCCCCTCCCCTTCCCCCAAAGAAAAAATTAGCCAAAATTTGCTCGAAATCGGTCTCTTCTTTCTCGTTTATCTATTCGTATATGTATTGGCTTGCAGTGGATATGAAATGGAGGTCTTAGAGGCAGTCGCGAAAGATTCTGAGGAAGCAGATGCCACTTCAAAGAATTACCAGATCCTAAATCCCGAGGAGTCCATAAGAAACCAGCTAGATTCAAGTGTGTCTAGAGATCGGCCAAATCCTATCAATGCTAATAACATGGCATCTGCCACTGGAAGGGAGAGACTACCTGATCAAGACCTAAATAAAATAGAAGCTCCTGCAACTGTGGGTGATGCCTTCGTTTCTGCTTCTGGTTCTGGAAGTCGGAGGTCCCCTCATTCTGATGCAAGTAAATCAATTCTCAGACCTTACTCTGGGAAAACCACACAAACAATGTATACAGGGGAAGGAACAGGCAGCCTGAACACTGGGACGATCATAAACACGGGTAAGCTCAATGTCAATGATGAAGTTGGCTTTCCGATTGTGTCAAAACATGTTGAGGATAACATAGATAAGTATAGTACAGCTGGTAACAAAGGGAGGTTGGAAGTTTCTCATGCTAGCACTAAATCACAAAAGAGTGGCCACAAGTCAAAATCATGTTTCTCAGTGGGTTCACAGGAGATCAACCGAAGGGAATTGTTGGAATCTACATCATTGATAAGTGGACAAAATAATACAAGTGATCAGGTATTATCTGACAGGGGCACCCATGATTTAAGTCCATCTGCTGCTTCTAGTCCCCTAAAAAGAACTACTAGGCTGTCTAGCAGGATGTCCCTAAGTGCTGAGAGAATGTCAGCAAAATTTGCAACACCCATCTCCAAAACAACCAACTTAGAGACAAGTCTAGATGCCAAGTTGGGGAAAGCAGCTCAAATTGATTTTGTTAATTCTGAAAAGGGCAGCTTGCATTGTGGCCCCGAGAATAGAGGTAAAGATAGACAAGAATACTCCTGTGGTGAAGCTCCAAAGAATTCTTCTTCTAGAAGTCTACTGGAAACTGAGAGATGTAATGATCCTTCTGACGAGGGCATGCATGCCGACGCACATTGCAAGCCACCTGTGAATAAGATATATAATAGAAAGACTTGGAGTAAGGGAAGTACAACAAAATTGAAAGGTTGTAATTACTTGAATACAAGTGTACCAGAAGAGGATCCTGCACTCTCTTACATAGGGGTAGAAGAGACAGCAAACAACAAAAAGATTGGATTTTCCCCTCCAGCAGCAAATTGTACTGAATTGAGAGCAGTAGAAATTGATGTTTCAGGATCTAGAAATGAAGTTCAGAGGAAATTCATGTCAGTGGATGATGAGACTGAAGCTGAAGCTCTAGTGGAGAATATTAATAAGGTTGTTAAAGCAGTCGGCGACGAAAATGAGACGTACTCTACAGGAGAAAGTGATAAATCCGAGGATCTGATTACAAATAAAACTGATGGTGCAAAATTTGGTATGCATGGTAGTAAGACATCTGGAAATGAAAACGTTGGGAGTAAACTGGAAAATGTTGCCTGTGGCAAAAGAAAGCTGGGGGAATCTGCTAATATGCAAATACCGGTGAAGAAAAGTGTAAGCAGAAGGAAAAAGCACTCGTTAAGTGAACAGGAAAACACTGTTGTTCCTGATAAGGATCCAGAGAAGGAGGCTACAAAGGCACTCTTTGAAAAGAACTGTGGTGTAGCTGAAGCAGAAATTTCTGGAAAGCAATTAGGAATCTGTAGTAATAAAACATATGATGAAGATAAAGATGCCACTAAACTTAAAAAGGCCAGAACTTGCAGCAAGAGGAAGCTGGCACAATCAGCCAATTTGGAGAAAACAGTGAAGGAGAACATGAGGAGCAAGGGCAAGAGATGCTGTCAAAATAAAATCAATAAAACTGCTCCTATTGGGGCTCGCGTGAATGACAAGAAATATGAATTTAAGGAGGCCTGTGAAGAGAATGCTGGAAAAGTTGAACCAGACATATGTGGTAATTTAGGAGCGGAAGAAAATTCAGAAGTCCATTTAGGAGCGGAAGATAAATCAGAAGTCCGTAGCTGTGAAACTGACTGTTATGCATTGGTAGTTCCTAGCCCCACATCAGCAGGTGAAAAAATACGGCAGACGATGAAAAGCAACTTAAGAATGCATGTTAGAACGGACTCAATATCTGAACCTGTATGGTTTATAACAAGTGGGGATAAACCGCAACGAAAAGAGTTTCAGCAGGAAATACGGCGATTAAAAGGAAAATTATGCAAAGATTCCCACAAATGGTCATATCAAGCAACACATTTTATTGTACCTGATCCACTTCGGAGAACAGAGAAGTTTTTTGCTGCTGCAGCATCTGGAAGGTGTGTACTGATTGACGATCATTGTTTTCCTCCTTTAAAGTCTAGTATTATAAGTGCCAAGGCATTGTATTAATTTAGATTTAGTGGACCCATTCACTTGCAGGTGGATTCTGAAAAAAGATTATATAAGTGATAGCAGCAAGGCAGGGAAATTTTTGGCTGAGGAACCTTACGAGTGGTACAAGAGTGGCCTTAGCGAAGATGGTGCTATTAACTTCGAGGCACCAAGGAAATGGCGCCTTCAGCTAGAGAGAACTGGTCATGGTGCCTTTTATGGGATGAGAATTGTGATATATGGCGAATGCATTGCACCTTCTTTGGTATGCCTTTAAGTTTAATGTGGCTTAAGTGCTCAACCCTTTCATTCTCATACTTGTTTTACGATGTAGATATATATAATTCTAGTTTGAATTGACATTATAGGGATATTCTTATCTACTCTACATGCATATGTACCAATATATTTAGTAATATACTATCATGTGTTATGCAGGACACTCTCAAGCGTGTTGTCAAGGCTGGAGATGGAACTATATTAGCTACTTCTCCACCGTACACCCGATTCTTGGAATCTGGGATTGACTTCGCAGTTGTTAGTCCAAGCATGCCACACACCGATATGTGGGCCCAAGAGTTCTTAAGACATAAGATACCTTGTGTTGTAGCCGATTACTTGGTTGAGTTTGTTTGCAAACCAGGCTACTCCCTGGAAGAGCACGTTCAATTTGACACTAATGATTGGGCAGAAAAATCACTAAACAAACTTGTAAACCAATCAGAGACAAATTTCCAACCACCGGCTCCAAAAAATTATGGCGGTCATCCCAATCTACCATGTCCAGAGGCAACAAAACCTCCAAATTGTTGTGGTGATAATGATCTAACATGTCAAGTCTGCGGATCACGTGGCAGAAGAGAGGAAATGCTGATTTGTGGTAAAGAAAATAATTCCACTGGTTGTGGCATTGGCATGCATATTGATTGCTGTGATTCTCCTTTGCCAAATGTACCAGAACAAGACTGGCTGTGCCCAAAGTGTACTAAGACTATAAGTAGGAAAAGAACTTCAAAGAGTGCTAGGAAAAGGACCCTTGTATGAAAAAGAGGAAATGATCTCTCATGAAGGCTGCATTAAGCGAGTAAATCGAGTTTTTATCTCATTCTTGTACATGCAGGTTCTTCTAGATTACTATGTTTATGGTTTCAAATAAATCACTCTCTTCTTTGCAATTATGTTCCAACTGAAATATAGGAGATGCTTGGAGTATTGGGGATGCACTTAGAGCAAGTCCAATACCCGACTATTTCTTTTAGGCAGGTGGTGTGGTGCGATTTGGAGCTCAGATCTCATCGAAACCAATCAAGTCTAGTTTTCAAAAGTAGGAACCAAAAATTGTTGGTTTGGTTTGGTTTTAAAAAGTATGTTTCGATTTTAAACGGTGAGATTTGAATTTTAAAATAAATTAAAAAAAATCGTATAATATTCCTTATTAGTGTATTTTTTGGAGTTTTTAATTAGGTTTCAGTTCATAAAAAACAGGAAGACACTATTTCACATATCCGTTTTTACAATCATAATAACCATCTTTTGTGTATCTTCATGTTTAACATGTTTCTTACCTAGCTGTACCACAGGAAAAAGGGAATCAGTTTGATTTTTTTCTCTTACTGCGGCCTAACTATCTAAACTAGAATGAAGCTCTTAGATCCATCTAAGTAAGACTCTAGTTCTATAGTTGTTCAGGCTTGATGCTTTGATTGCAAGCTGGGAGTCATTGTTGCTTAGTGGTATATGCGGACTCGCCATTTATTATATCCCATGCCGTGGACAAACCTTAACTATGTACAAATTAATATCTAACATAACTATTTGTTATGTACAGTACAAATTAATATCTAACTTAACAAAATGCACACTGCCAACAAGATAAACAATCTCTGTCCAAATTCATAATTTGATTTAAGTCTTTACTTTTGAGTGTGAAAATCATTTGACTCGCCCATTAGAGTATTCATTTGTCAGGGTTCAATCAAGTCAAGTTCTGATTAATCCGATCAAAAATCAATTTCTATACTATTCGGTTAAACTTACCTAAATTTTAGTAAAATTCAAATAAATGATGCACTCAATAGATATCTATATTATAGTAAAATTTAAAATAAAACTTGAGAAAAGAATATAGAATTAAAAGGTAACAATGTTAAAAAAAAAAAAAATTAAAATTTTTGATTAGTGATGTAGATATAATAGTAAAAATAATATAAACCACAAATTATGTTATTTTTTATTCGATTCGATTCGATTTGATCGACTAAATTTCTAAATCCTGAAATTAATAAAAAATTACAGAAATAATATTCAGTTATATTTTCAAGTACTCATTCCCGGCCCACTTCGATTTTTAAAGTACCCATTTGGCAACTAAATCAGTGAAATCGATTTCCAACCGGTGTTAACACCTATTGTTGTTTATGATAATAGTACTCGGGTTACTGCCTATCATTTATTTATTATTATAAAAATAATATAATTTTTTTATTTTGTTTGATTCAATATTAGTCAATTAAATTTGTATGAAACTCAAATTGAACCACCTAATTGCAATTTTGGAAATTTTAAGTCAAACTTGAACCGATTAGTTGAGGGTATAATTTTTTGATTAAAGATCAATTTACAAATTCAATTAAACTCATTTATATTTTTTATAGCTAAAATATATAATCAATTTTACAAAATTACTGTTACAATACATAAATCATAACTATATATGGTTTTATACATACATGTAATAAGAGCAAAAACTAAAAATAATATTTTATGTTAAAATAAAATTTGTACTTCAAAATTTGGTTCTTTAATAGAACCAATTTATTTCAAATAATTTGAAAATTTTTTAAGTAATAATATGATAAATATAATTATAATTGTAAACAGGATTGTAGTTAAAATATAGGCATACAGAACCAATGATAAGTTTAGTCCCTTGTTTTACCACTTAAAGGGTTTTTTAATATAAAATAATTAAATAGATTAAATTCAGATCAGGTAAAAAATAAAATTACATAATTTTTGGAAAAAAATGATTAATTACATCTTAATAGACCAATCTACAAATGACAATATAATTTTTATATTTATTAAGGATGCTATCCTCATAATTATAAAAACCGTCCATTCATAATTATAAAAACAGTCCTTCTATACCATTGAACCGATTTTTATCATTGAGTAAATTACGAAAATCACAAATCACACTTCACCGAAATGTAAAATAAGTTTAGAGAACTAAGCTTACCAAGGAGCAGGCATATTATGAAATATCACAATTTTCCCGCTAACAATTCATTGTTTAAATTGGTAATCGGAGATTAATACTGTTGTCATAATGTAAAAAAGTATTCACCCATACTTTTGATGTCACAATTCACATAATTAATTATAAAAAATTATGTCATAATAATACACTTATACTTGAAATTTTAAAAAAATTGATCATTTATAAAATTTAAATCTCTTTAATGAAAGCATAATGTTAGAAGTACAAAATTTATATATTGTTTATCAATTTTATGAAACGGTTTCCATCTCTCTCTTAAATCCGAAAGTCTAGAAAATAGCAAAGAACAATAGTAATTTTGATAATAATTTGAGCTTAGCCATCCCATCACATACTTTAAATACAATTACGAGGAAGTCAAGTAAGACCCAAAGATTAGAATCGAATGTAGTACGATAAGAGCAACTCCACCGTTACCATTATATTCGCTTTTTAGTTAAAAAAATTTATTATGGATAATTTAAGTATATTATATTAAAAATGTAACCAACAAGGGTGGTCTCTAGTGAGACCACCCTACTCCAACGAAGTTAAGTTTAGGGGAGTAAACTCTCAAATCAAGTCAAGTGAACTGTTGAACAATCAACATCCAACAACATCCAAACAAACAAAACAAGTCAGATTACAGGTTGAAATTAATGAGTAAGTTTGATTACAATGCCATCATCATCAACATCTTTGGCAGCAGTGCCTACAGTTTCATCTTTGACCATGTGGTTGTCTTGAACTTCATTGGTGGCCTTCTATTCCTACCATTCCTGTGCTGCAACGAGCTGAGAAGTTGCATGTCCATCTGTACGCCTGTCAAGCTCTTGATTTACCTCAGCCTTCCATATTTAACTTCCTTTCCTTTTAGTGGAACTGTCTATTGGAGATATGTATATAGTCACAAGGGGTAGACAAAATATTGAACATATTATATCAACTTGGTAAAAATATATGCATGATGTCTCATACAATGAAGGTAAAAATAGGGAAATGATCAATATTTATCAGATAAAATTCAAGACAACTTATCTGAATAAAATTCGTGGCATGAACATAATCACTATGCTAAATTTGAATTTGTCCCGCTACATACACACAGACTTATGACAATCAACATCCAGCGTTACACGACATCTCTCTCACTGGTGTAGTACATGGAAATAGATTGAAATCACCTTTGAGCATTGCCCAAAAACATGCTTATATATGTATGAGAGTATTTTTTGGTTGTGTGTTCAAAAATCACGGTGAAGACCACTTTTTTGTATTGGTAAACACTTACAACTCTAGAAGAACTAGAGAGTCAAAATTGAAAATAAAAGTTCTCCAATTGAAAAGTCTTTAAAAAGACTCATACATAAATTAAAAATATATTAACTTTTTTTTGAAACAAACTAAAAAATTGGAATATTTTATTTATTTTAAATAATAAAATATATAAATTTCAACAATCCTCTACATGTTTCAAAAGAAAAAATAGTTTGTGGGCAATGGATAATCAGTTCTTTGAGTATCAATGTCTTGTGAACTTGAATTGATACCTAGTGCATATAAGTATGTTCCACAACCATGTTAGGTGAAACAAATTCTTGAACCTCTCATGATAATTATTGGAAACATATATGCGCACTAAAACCTTTCTCAAATCAAAAGTGTTCTCGCAGAACATTAACATTGGTAATGTCATTCACAATTTATTGTAAGATACCGCACATTATAGCTGGATATTCATGAATACTCTAGAGTCCTTAGCCTACAGGATCTCATAGGGGATTGGGCGTAACCCCCATATTCACATAGGTAAGTTCATCAAGTTTGTATTGTCGCAAACCACCTCATATAAGGCTATGAACTTATTAAGAATATTTGTTCATCCTAACACATATGACAATAAAAAATACTACATCACTTTATTAATAAGAATGGTAGTAGTATTACATAAAAATAAGTTCTTTTGTGATTTCGTTTGACCCATTGAACTTAGACATTCCTAAGATGGGTATCTATCACAATTCACTCCACAATAGGCTTCAAACTCATTCCTATTTATGCTAACTCTAGCACCATGCAAATGTTATAAACTTGAGTTCTTTTATGATTCATCACAATTCACTCCACGATAGGTATCAAACCTATTTTGTGCCAACTCTAACAACAAAATTTCACAAAGACCTTTGCTGGGAGAATCTGCAGTATTCATCTCATATTCTTTATACATAAGTGATATCACATTATTACTGATCAGATTTTTACATTAGCATGCTGCAGACGTCTATGTCTTCTCTTTCTTATAAAGTTATATTTTGCCAACTTTTGCAAATCACACAACACAATCACTTTTCTTGAAATAAAAACTCAATGTTTGTCATCCAAATAAATATTATTTTCTCAAACAGGAAAAAAATGTGCATGTAACTCAATCAACATGACATCCAATTAACTTAAGTGATTATACTGTACACATACATAATGTATTAATATTGACAAAAAAATTGGCAACCCCACAACAAAACAAAGAGAATATCAAAATTATTTACCTCAAAATTATAATTTGATTAAATACCTTTGAAATTTTCTCAATATAATGAGACTGATTTAAGACAACCCATGTGAAGTTCTAGTAATTTTATGTCAAGAATCACATCTGCCTAGCCTTCATATCAAAGCAAGAATTTATGAAGGTCTTGCTTGTGTTAACAACATTATATTGTACCATATATTAACACATCATCCATATAAAAATATATGATCACACGATCAAACTAATCATATTTGAAATAAACACAAGCCTCAAAATCATTTACCTGAAAACTATTAGAGGTGATGGTTTTATGAAATTTTCCATACTAGACTCTGGGTGTTTACCTAAGACCATATAATGATCAATTTGCATACTTTGTTTTGGACAACACATCTATCTAGATGTTTCATATTTATCTCCTCTCACTTAAAAATTCTTTCTCAATTAAAAATTAGTAACAAAAGTAGGTCCAAAACTTGTCTCAATTCTAGCTTTTTTACTCATTCTAAGCTCAGGAGTGTCACAAGATATAGACAAAGAAGATGCATGAGGCAAACATGACAATCACTTTCATAGGAAATATAAAAGTTAACCAACGATTACACACATATATTAAGGATGGTTTTCGAAATATATCATATCTCACTTAGTCATTATTAGGGGAGAGCATTGGTCGGTTCGGTTCGGTTCGGTTTTTAGTTAAAACCGGAACCGCATATCTTCGGTTTTAAAAATTGAAAACCGCAACCGAACCATCGGTTTCGGTTTTAAAAAGACCGGTTCGATTTTTATCGGTTCGGTTTCGGTTATAAAACCGGATAAAATAAAAATAAGAAAAAAATACAATTTAGTTTCGTAATAGTCTAATTCAAATCGGAGCATTATTTATAAGAGGCCTGCTTAGCTCCGTTTTTAATAGTTACAAACCATACACATATTACAATAGTTAAATACATATAATTCAATTTTTCTAACCCAATTTAACAATGTCAGTGACTGAGAATGAATACATATACTACTTTGTTACACCTCCAACATTACCAATCTTGACTATAATGTAGTTTATATTCTATATTATATTATAGATGATTGTGAGTGACTTAAAAATATTATATTATATTAAAAAAATTATATAAATTATATATATTTATTTATTTATTTATTTTAATAATCGGTTCGGTTCGGTTTTAACCGGTTCGGTTTTAACCTATAACCGAAACCGGAACCGGAAGTCTCGGTTTTTAAAAATCAAAAACCGCAACCGCCGGTTCGGTTTCGGTTTCGGTTTTTTCGGTTCGGTTTTTGCCGATTTCGGTTCGGTTTCGGTTTCAATTCGGTTTTTTGCTCACCCCTAGTCATTATTATCAAACAGGTTTCAGACACATCTTGCATTATGTAAACTCTTACATAAATATCAAACACATCATCACAAGTAAAAATAAAAATAATCATGGTAGCTCAATCTCCATACACAGATATATATATATATATATATGTGTGTGTGTGTGTGTGTGTGTGTGTGTGTGTGTGTGTGTGTGTGTGTGTGTGTCTAACACAATAAAATTCAACTTTAAAATGCTAGAGATATGTATATAGTCACAATGGGTAGATAAAATATTGAGCAGATTATATTAACTTGGTAAAAATATATGCATTATGTTTCATATGATGAAGGTAAAAATAGGGAAATGATCAATATTTATCAGATAAAATTCAAGATAACTTATTTGAATAAAAGTCATGGCATGAACATAATCATTGCGCTAAAGTTGAATTTGCTCCGCTACATACACACAGATTCATGACAATCAACCTCTAACATTACACGACATATGTCTCACTGGTTTAGTACAGAGAAACAGATTGAAATCACTTTTTATATTGGTAAACACTTACAACTCTAAAAGAACTAGAGAGTCAAAGTTGAAAATAAAAGGTTTCCAATTGAAAAGTCTTTAAAAAGTCTCATACATAAATTAAAAATATATTAACTTTCTTTTGAAACAAACTAAAAAATTGGAATATTTTATTTATTTGAAATAATAAAATATATAAATTTCAACATTTTCTTGACCCAAGTCCTGGCAATGGAAGTCCTTTGAATCCTTCATCCAAGTAACACTTATCTTAAAATTCAGACCATAACATGAGGCATCAAATGTGGGGCAAAGGTAAAAAACGCTTTGATATTTCTCGCCCTGATCAACTTGCATCTTGTTAGAGATCAAAAAAGTGATATCCATATGAGTAGCGCTCAATCTTTCATGTTTGTAAAAATCATCAAGACCGTCTAGTGAAACAGGGCAGCCACATAGAGTAACACAATCAAAGTGTAGGCCACCAAAGATGATTATTTTGTCATGAGAGAATGGAACAGGGGCTTATTTAATCTAAGGTTATAAACTAGACAACAAACCATCAATCTCAAGTGTAAAGCCTGGTCCCAACATAGAAACAAAAATAAGGACATCCAGAATATAAATATAGTCAATTGATTTAGACAAATCCCATTGTCTCATTTGAAGAGTGCTCTGAGGTTCATAAGGAAAGATGTTTTACCTGATCTTATTTCGTGCCAAGAAGAGGACCAGCCTTTGTAAAACAAATCCTAAATCATGATATAAAAAGCTTTTGTCACAATCATAAATCTCGAAAAAGGGAATAGGCAAAGGGTGTACAAAACTTGTGTAGAATACATCATGATTTTGAAAATCAAAGGAACTAGGTTCTATTTGAGACACAAGAAAAGGCATCAAGAAAATATAATTGATCCATAAGTCCAGACAATTTAGGACAAAAATCAAACACTTCATGGGCATAAGCCAAATTAGGTTGAAATCAATGTTAGTAACCATTTTTAGAACAACCAGACATATATCATCAATAAGCAACCAAACAAGATAGTAGCTTCCGCCATTAACATATATCTAAAAGATGAGAGATGGCAAACACATGATAGAACTTCTGCTAATATTCTCGAAAGAAGGTTTTGAAGAATGTGACAAACCTAAATTGTTTCAATTAGGACTAAGAACATCATTAACCATCAGAGATCTTATGGTTTTGCAGCTTGATTTAAGAACTGAAGTAATCTTATTTTTGTTCATCTGGTCAGCATTGTCCACACCGGTGTGGAGTATGATGGCCGCGAAAAGAGGAGTAGGGTCGTGTGAAGAGGAGTTCATTGGAATAGACATAAAAGGCCTGTCCAAAATGAGACTGAACGAATCCTCAAAGAGGGATTCAACAAAAGAAAAAGAAAGATTTTCAGAGAAAGCATCGAAAAGAAAAGGTGAAGAAGAAGAAATGCGAAGAGAATAGGAAAGTAAAGAAAGATGAGAGAAATTAGGGTTAGAAATGGGGAAGAAGGTAAGAGGGGAGTAGACACGAGAGACTTTCATCCATGATAGACGCTACAGTTGAATTGCCTGTTTCATTCCGAGTATTTAATGCTAACCATTTTTGGATGTTTAATTCTTTAACGTAGCTTCTGAAATTGAAGATAATAGAAATGGTGGTTGATGTTGATACTAGTCAAAGTTTGAAGAAATGAAAATAAAAGGTATCTCCATTCTCCAATAAGCTCATAATTATTTACAATTTTATGGGTTTCAAATGTTTTCTCAATAATGAGGAGTGGATATTTCCTCCTAAATTAATTTAATATTATTTTCTCTCTTTGACTCTTTTTCTCATGTATTATATGAATTATTTTGTTTATATGTATATATAGGATTGTTGGAGAAGATGGACAATTTTATCATTTAAATACTTAAGAGCTGGTTTAATTATATTATTTTTTAAAAAGATGTAAGGTGATCGTTGGACTTGTTCAAAGAAAAAGAAAAGAGTGGAGAGATACCATTGGAGACTTGGAGTGGTATACAATACTAATTTACTCCTCCTAGCTACCTGCATTTTTTGTTTTAAGAAAGTGGTTTTGTCCTCGTGAAGAACCCCTTTTATATCTTTGGCCACAAGAAAATAGAAAATGCTTGCAAAAGTAGTTGTATTATCTAATACGACACTAATATTATACACTACCACAACACGTTATAGGATAAATGTGCCATAAAAAATGAAAATGATTCGTCACAATGGGCAGTTGAGAATTACAAAAAGATATGATATAGCTGACGATTTCCTACAATTTTTATCTTTTCTCCGCAACTCAAGAATAATATATACATGTGGGGAGGAGTAATATATTACAAGGGGATACCGAGATGTGAAGCCATGTTAACTTTTCACCATTCCTCCACTCACACTACACACTTCAAATTCAATATATAATTATGTATATATGTGTTTTGAAATTCTCCAGATTTCGAAAATGCAACTATGTATTTAAATAGATTTTCTTACGACTTGTGAGCTCTTTTTATTCCATCGTTTGTTTGATAGTAATATAAAATTTACATTGCGTCGGTTCATCTGTATGCATGTGTATTGTGTATACAGTGTATATAACTATATATATAGACTATAGGCATGTGTGGGAGCTAGTTCATAGGTTATACAACAGATCACTCTATTTATTTTATTATTAAAATTTAAGTAATTGTGAAGAATCATTTATTTCTCGATTTTTCGTAAAGGATAGGAATTTTTTTATAATATTCTTTCAAAGTACGAATAGAGTGATGCATCTACTCCTGATTTCGTATAAAAATTTTAATTTTAACTTTTTTACGTTACAAAAATTTATAAATAAATAGTTAAATCAATCGTTTGCTAGAAATGGGAACAAATAAAATCCAAGCAACACTCCGCTGCAAACTTTTTAGCGTAAGAATACTGAAAACTTTTACTAAACTATGGAAGATCATAATAAAAAATAAAAAAAATAGTGAAGAATCATAATTTTATTTGTAAAATTATAATAAAAGGTTTATTTAAACATATTTTTTGTATTTTTTATTATGATTCGCGAAATTTAATAAAAAAATTCACAATTCTTATGTTAAAAAGGTTTCACCCGATTGTTACCCAATAAAATCCCGTTAATCCCGACTTACAAGTTGAAATTTATATATTAGACATCTTAATTCATTTATAAAATATGTTACAATCTCTCCTCCCTGGTTTGTACTCTAAATTTTACTGTCTTTTCTGTCATTTAAATAAAAAAAATAGAATCTTAATATAAAAAAATGCTAAAACATATTTACATTTACCAGAAAATCCCTCACGTACAGAATAACTAAAATTCGAAAGCTTTATTAAAATAGTTTTGCTTTATTTTTACGTACACATGAATGATTATATTCACTCTTTATAAAAGCGATAGAAACAAAAATAAAAGTGTGCAGGAATCATGAGAGCATTTTCTGGTATATATGTATTATTAGTCCCTCACTCCCTTGTAGCTGTAAATATTCTCAAAATTATATTGCTAAAAAACATGTTTCATATATAATTACTAGTAATATTAAAAAATACTTGCTAATATATGTATTTGATTTAATGAAAATTTAGCACATTTAGCACAAATTATTACTCTTTCCCTCCCATTTCAAGTGTCTCATTTGACTTTTCAATAATCAAATTTAATTAAATTTGATCAAAAATTTAAAATATATATTTAAAATTTTCAAAATCTGAAAATTACATTTTAAAGAAAATTATATAAATTTTTCAATGATATATATTTTTATTTTTTTTATATATAATATATGTAATATTTGGTCAAACTTTAAAAAAATTGACCATTAAAAAGTCAAATGAGCCGCTTGAAGTGGAACGGAGAGAGTAATTAAAAAAAGGGTTCACAATCAATTGATACAATTATTTATTTACATTTTTCTTCCGCGAATAATATTAATATTAAATTTTTAATATAAATCCGGGATAACGTCATTTTATTCACGAAAGAGTTTTTTAAGATTTTTCTCTATCCACCGAACGAAAACATAAAGCATAAAATAAGAGTTATGAATAAACGATTGTTCTGCCTTTTTTAAATAATGGGTAAGGATTATATATACATACAAACCAGAAGAGCATGAAAATCGTAAGATCTGTTGATTAGAGTTAAAGAAAAGAGCATATCATGCTACAATTTGAAGAAAATTAAAGAATGATGTCACTTGCAAGTGAGGCTTTCATATAAAATAAGATATCCACTGTCTTAATCTTGTACTGTAGTTATTACGTGAAGTTTTCTTGATTCTGCGAAACCACCGAAATTAAAATGAACTAAATATTTAATCACCTCGATTATACAAAATATATATTGTATAATGCATCAAAGTTTGCCCCTTCATTGTACAAGAACGCTCAATGTCTTGGAATGGAGGCACTATTTCTGTTTTAAACCATTTATTTCACCAGAAGACACAAACTTCACAAAGAATATTTGTACTCCCATTGGTATGAAGGATCATAACTTAGTTCCCTTGCTTATGTAATCATATATGTTTATGTGTAGTGATAAGCTTAGTGTGTTCTCGGATAGCAAATTGACAACTCATATATGTTTATGCAAGCTGTGTTTTAATTATATAATATATGTAATATTCGGTTAAATTTTAAAATTTTTAATCATTAAAAGGTTAAATCCGTCATTTAAAGTGGGAGGAAGGAGTATATTGTAAAACTGTGACATTGTACTATCCTTTCCTACTATTCTTGGTCAGCAAAATGGACGATTATTATAGCATATTTTATCGTATTTATTATTGGTTGTGGATATTATTTACGGATTAAATGGGTGGCTTACGCGTTAGCTGTATGATACCGAACTAAACTCATTAAAATTAATCGAGGTATGCGTAAATTGATCCCGACTCTCAATATAAAAATAAAAATACTAAAAAAATTATTTTTCTATCGAATATAGAGGTTCCCATTCGCATCGCACTTTGAACAGATATTTTAAAATTTTCATTTTAACGTGATTATTATTTTCGACAAAAAATTTATGACATTCACCGTGGAATCAGCCAATGTACACTGTGACAATTTTGCATCATTTCACTAGCATGGTGATGATTCTTTTTCATCATTTTCTACTTGGCTGCTTCTGCATTTCAGTTTATGTTCTTTCTTTTAGGTGCAGAAAGACCATGCTCAAAAGTAGAAAGAAAACAATATCTGTACCGGGTGATATTTAAAGGTTTTAAATCATAATAAATCATTTTCCCCACCAAACCACTTGGCTCAAGTAAATATAAAAATTACCCGACCATTTTTACCTCATCAAAAGCATGAATATAGAAAATAATAATTCAACCTTTTCATAATGTTTTCAACTACCATGTGTTAGTGTGTTGCTCAAAGTTTTGTGTTGCATGTTCTAGATATAAATTAACAACTCACCTGTTTAATGATTTTAAGGGTTTACATACCATTATACCAAGCCAATAAATTTGACTTGAACATAATTTTGTACCCTGGTCAAATCTCAAAGTGAGAAAATTCTAGAGAAATGTTTTTCCCATTTTTTGTTTATATGTATTGGAGTCATTTAACTCGTGAAAAAAAGTGTACAGCGCAGTGTAAATGATCTGGTAATTCTGTACCCAACGCGATGTTAAATATTCGTATTCCTGGTAATTTCGTGATTTATTTCATATACAAGAATTTATGCATATAAAAAAATCATATCGTGTTTATGTTTAAATAAAATGTACATATGTATATGAATGTACAAAACACCGAAGTACAAAGATATAATAACCTAGGTTATGCATAGTCCAGCATTCGGAGGCTGAAAATGTAGTATTTGTCCTGGAGATATCAAGTATCCCACCATTCTTGGATACTATGGTCCTGAAGATAAGAGAGAAAGGACAATGCCCTTTCAGATTTGTACCATTCATTAAGGGTAGATGCCAAACAGATGAATACAATTTATATATACACGACAAACTAAAGAATGAGACAATAGCAAACTAGTATATGAAGCAGAAATCTAGGCTTGTGAATAGTCATTGATAAAACTTTTGCAATGCAGCAGATAAAACATGAGAAAGGTAAAATGCTAAGCCTTTTTTTCTTGCTGCTGCTACAGTAATTAGCCACATCTAACTTTACACCAATCTGCAATTTCATGCATGTGTTTTACTGTTCTCCCTTACAATAACTGGCAGATATGAAAAGAAAGTGACACAAGATGATCTTAAAGTTTTAAATAGTCCAACATAATTTAAATAAACAAGTCTAGTACTGAATTAACTCTGTACATGCACATAGAAAAAGGGACATGGAAAAAGAGGAAATAGATGACAAAATTTCCCCAGCAGAGGAGCAATATATCCATTTTATACAAGACAATACTAACAGTCTCCCCTGCTGGTAATATCTGATTAATACTAGGATCCGCATTATTCATCATAATCAGGTTTGCTCATAAAAGTAATAAAAGATTAACAGCTCAACGCCTCGTATTTTACTGCAATCGGAAGATTGAACCCGGTCTGCGATAACAAACTCCCAACTGCTGCAAGGTCTCTGCAGAACACACCTTGAAACACTGATGATGATGATGATGATGCCGATGAAGTGTTTTTGCTATTGACCTTATTCATCGAAACTGCATTGATTAGTTCAGCTTGGTCTTGTCGAACCTGATGAACTTGCTGCTGTATGGCTGCTGTAGAGTGCAATGTAGCACAAGTCTTTTTTCTTTGCGTCTCTGCTGATTCATTGTCCAAAATCGTGGACATAACACTAGTATATCCCTTTTGAATCAATCTATACAACAATAGTGATGACATCTTAGCTCTGTCCCTGATTGAATCAACATCCTGTTCATCCGAAAATTGACATCTATCGATAAAAGTAATTGACTTATCAGGCTTGTGTCGTAGAGTAAGCAACAAATGGGCTCTCTCTAATTCAGATCTTGAACATCCCCTTCTCAGACCAGTCAATGCATAATAATCTACATTCCCAGTCTCTCCGGAAGCCACCCTTTGCTTCAAAGCTTGAATCTTCGTGGCTAATGTACATAACCTTCCAGGGATTTCTCTGTAATGCACATACTGATGTTTCCATGCTGGACCAGGAAGTTTTCGATCACGCAAAATTGTATTGTACAAGAGCTTCAAGTGTTCAAGATCATGAAGAGAATCAGGCAAACATCTTATTGTCTCAAAAAGAGCGGCTCTAGTACTAAGAGCATCAATACAAGATGGGTTCAAGGCCAAAGCTCGGTTACAATCTGCCAAGGATTCAGCAATTCTCCCAGCTGATCTATAAGCTGATGCCCTATGCATATAACACTCCGCTAAGAACCCTTGTGGGGCTCCACGTCGTCCATCAACAATCTTGGAGAAGTGTCGTATGGCTTCAGCATAAAGCCCCGCATCAACAGCTGCCATTGCTGAGGTTTTACGTCGAAGGAGAAGTTTAATGTGGCTTATAAGTTGAGTAATGTTTTCCAATTCAGTTTTGGGTTGCATAGGTGGTTGATTATTAATTATAACATCTCCATAAACTGGAAATTTAGAGAAAGAGAAGCTATCATCTGACCAGCAAACACTTTCTCGACGAAAGGCCGCAGAAGCCATTCGTTTTCCTGTCTGAAGAAGCACCAAAGCATCTTCCATTAATCCCAAGTAACAACATGCTTGTCCCAAAACCAAGTACCTGAAATCGAAAAACTATCATTACCTTTCACAAATTAAATTGATTTAGATGTTTATTGCGATATATTTTGGTCACATTCAATGAATTTCAAAATTGTGCATGCTAAAATAACAAATCCTAGTGAGTCACAGCTCTTAACCAAACCAACTGTTTCATTTAAATTCAACATTAATTAACATGATATTATATCAAATAAATTAAATAAATATACATAATTCCAAACCAAACCAGTTCAATCCAGCAAAGAGTGACATATTTTGACTTTATATCTTATTCAAATACAAAGCATGCTTACTAATTTCATCATCTATAGCTGTCGCTTAATTAACAAGAGTAAAAATTAATAATTCAATAAATAAATATATATTTTACATATATACATTTATATATTCAAAAAAAAAACTGATAAATTACCTCCATTGACCCTGTTTGTCACAGTTTTTACACAGCCCAGCCATGACTTTCTTCTTCAAATCGGAAACAGAGAAGCACTTAAAACTCGTTTCTTCCTGACTCGGCGAGTCACCAGATAAAAGCTTAACTCGTTCTCTAGAAGACTGATGAGATGAGTTGTCAGATGACAAAGAAGAAGATGAGAACTCATCTGAAGATGACATTTTAATACTGGGAATGTAATCTTGTAACATATCAGCAACATCTTTATATCTCCTTAAATAGAGTAAAGATCGAGCCTTTAACTCGAGAGCTGACTCAGATTTTGGTGACAGAGTTAAGGCCGCGTCAAGAAGATTAATAGCAGAAGAGAGTTCACTCGGTTCTTGAGTTGCTATTAGATATCTTGCATCTTTCACGTATTTATCAACTGTCTGCGTATATACAAAAATTAAGTAAATGGGTGTCCAAGAAACATGATCAATGGTATAGATACAACATGAAGATTGAGTCTTGGTACAAATTTGATAAATGGGGGTCACCAAGAAATTTCGAGAAATTATTGAATATGACATAAAGTTTGGATTTTTATGCAAATAAATCATATGGGTGGTGAAATAATCAAATAAATAGTAATAATATAACATAAAGGTAGAACCTTGATGCAATAAAATTCATGGGTGGTGTAAAAATGTTGAAGAAAATTTAAAAAAAAAAAAAAGATCAGATTTTGATGAAGGGTTGATCGTTTGTAGTTACCTTTTTGTTAGTAAGGTACCATGGCTTCTTGTCTGTACAAGTGAGAGATGAGTATGGAGATGAAGGCATAGTTGACGTGCAAAGATCAACCATTAAAAATCTCTCTCTCTCTCAATCTCTCTGAGTATGTGCGTGTATGTGTGTGATAATGTGAAAGTAGGAGAATATAAGAGAGAGGAGATGGTATGGGGATTAAGATTTAAAATGCAATAGCCGGTTATGATGGTGGATAGATAAAGAGAGAGGGGGGAGAGAGAGAGGGGGGGGGGGTCTGAGAAAATATAAAAAAAACACCAAAGTGACAGCAAGGGAAAGCTTTGAGTGTTGTATTTCATAGCTGGCACTTGTAGATTCTCCCTCTAGCCCCAGAAGTGTCTACAAGGCCTATTCTATATCTACACACTAGTATACTTGGTTGTGTGTCATTATTATGGCCTTGTAAAATGAGAAAATTTATGGCCTTGCTGCATTTTCACGGGTTTTTGTGACTTCTTCCTTTGTTCAATTATCGGATCAAAAGGTGTTCAATTATCGGAGTAAAAGGTGTATAATGGGGCAATAAACTGAGCTGAGAAAGTGATTAAATTTTTACGGACAGTCTAATTTTTGCCCGCAACAAATTTTGAGGTTGTTTAGTTGACTTTTACTGATTTTTTTACTGTGTTATTATACTAAACCTCTCATATTTAGGTTATTTAGTACTCCCTCCGTCCTAAATTAGTCAAAATACATGTTCACTATCTATTCACTAGTATTGTTAATTAATGTAATAGAGTTATCATTCAAATTATACATTAAAATTATCTCAATCAATGTAATTAATATGAATATAAATGAAAAATAATTTTTATATTAAAATTTTTTAATATGCGTAATTTTTTCAAAAATGACATGTAAAATGGGACGGAATGAGTAATAGATAATTTACATATTTATTTCGGAAGTATTTGATTAGGACGTTTGGAGGATATATGGAAATTAGTAAAAGAATGATAAAAATGGTTTAGGTTGCGATTGAAAATGTAAAATTTATTTCAATTCTTGGAAATGAATTCTGGATTTCTTAAATTCAAATTTTGTGTGTGGTAAATTTAAATTTTAGAAAATTTTAAATTCCAACACTATTTAATAGCAAATAGAATTTCATTTGAGAATTCAATTCAAATGTTCATAAAAAATTATTTATAATAAAATTTAGGTCCTTTGGTTGCTCAAATTTTGTGTGTGGTAAATTTAAAATTTAGAAAATTTTAAATTCCAACATTATTTAATAGCAAATAGAATTTCGTTTGAGAATTCAATTCAAATGTTCATAAAAAATTATTTATAATAAAATTTAGGCCGTTTGGTTACTCATTTAATATCCAGGTATTTGAACTTCTTGTGAAGTAAATTTTGGTAAAGTTGTTTGGTTGAATAAAATAAGAGAAGTGGAACTTCCTTAAAACTTGGAACACCCATTGATACATGGGAAGTTGTTTAACCACTCCATATTTGGTTATTTGAAATTCATGTAAATTTAAATTCTCACATCAACAACAAAACAACTTTTATGACTTACTGTTAATTTTAAATACCAAGTAACTAATACTTATTATAGGAAATTAATTCCTACATGCAACCAAACTAGCACTAAATATGTTGAATGATATAATTCTATTAAATTCTCTTCCTAACATCTTATGATTCTATTAGAACTAATAATATAACATTTGTATCATAACACTGTTTGTGGAGGTTTTGAGTTCGAATCATTTATACCCCTAATATTTTCATTTATTAAAATATTAATATCCACTTTTCAAATCATATTAGGAATCCGATATGATCCTTTTATTCCGTCTCCACTTTTCAACCCATACTCAAATTCCGATATATTAAAATATAATATATGATCATGTTAATTTGGTATCCTAATAACTTGAGATTTTAAGAGAACGGGTAATTTAACATGGTCAGAGCGAAGTCAGCTACAGTCTCAGGTTCGACTCTTTACCACCTTCAATATTCTCATAATTAATTATGGACACGAAAAACTTGTTATTGCCCCAAAAATGGACGTCCGTAATCCAGTTTCGACTCATAAATAGACTTTCGAGTGAGAAAAAATATTAAAATATAATATATGATCATGTTAAATTGGTATCCTAATATTTTAGAAAAACAAGTAACTTAACACGATATCATCCTCTTAATTCAGTTTCCTATCATCTTAAAATAATGTGATCATGATAATCCTATTTCCTGACCTTTTTGAAGTTTTAGTAGACTCTTTAATTAATTAATCACGCTATAACAAGATCCAGTATTCCAGTCAACTCCAGTCGGCTCTTTTCAACTACTCAAAGTTTCTGACAACTCTCAAATCAACTAAACCCCGTATTTAGGTTGATTTACAATTTTATAAAAAAAATTGTACAATCAAACTTATATCGGTACGAGCGGATCATTTTTTTAAATATTTTTTATATGATTTGAATTTATTTTATTTTTATAATAATAATTTAAATTTTATTTAATATTATATATATATATATGTAATTTTTCATATACTTTATTTATATTTATATTTAAATAAATATAATATTTATATATTTTATTTAGATATGTGTTTTAATTAAGAGAATATTTTTAATATTTAATTAATTGTGGTCAATTATTATATTAATGATACAATTTTTAATAAATATAACAGCCATTAAATTTTATTAAAAATCGGATGATTAAATTTTTTTGTGGTTCAACTGAAATAACAAGACGATAAAAAAAGTTATTTTATTTGGTTATAATAAGATGATAAAAAATTAATTTATTTAATTATAATAATCTTGTATCAATCTCTGTCCAATACACGAAAATTTTATTAATATGTAACTAATTATTTTAGTACAAAGGAAGTATAAATAATAAATGAAATTACGTCACGATCATTTTCAATACTACGGTCGTACTTGTTCACGATATTGTCTCAAAATTTCTTCTAATAAGATAAGATTTCTAATGGAAGTTTCTAAAAACTGATAGCACTATAGCAGCCAATCCAGCCATGCATGTTAAGCTACTAGCCAACTACTCGTTTCCCCTTCAACTCGTTCGTATAAACGTATTGCAGGTAAGGTTCAACTCTGGAGAGGAGGGCCCGAGGGCCCGTTATTATTGTCAGGGCTATTTTACTCATTTGATTAGTAAGATCTGTGAATTAGAGGCCTAAATATTTCAGGGACATATTTTTTTGAAAAATAATTTAGTGTATATATATATATATATATATATATATATATATATATATATATATATATATTATTTAGTTAAAAAAAATATAAAGTCAAAAAATTTCACAACATATAAATTAATAATTTTAAATATATATTATTACAGGGCCTATAAAAGTAAAAATAAGTATTAATTATTTATTTATATAATATATAGATAATATATATGTATGTATTTTAAAAAACTAGATAATTCATTATTAAAAAAATAGAGTTAAACTGTTATTCGGTTATATATATATATATTATATCAAAACTGTTGATGGAGAAATCTGGTAAACAACAAATATTGAGGTTCTTTGCCAGGAAAATATCTAATGAGAATGAATTATCACCAGAGTGTGGTGGTTTGTATGAAATTGGGGTTTGAGATTATTATGTTTCAGAATAATTAGAGTTTTTCTCCTCTGACGGCTCTGAACTCTAATAATTCTGATTCATAACAATGTGCATACCTATTTATAAGCAAAATAAAGGATCAAATCCACGCAATTCTTGTCAAAACAGAGGCCCAATAGAAAAAGAGATTTCCTTCTTCGAATCAAATACAACAATGAAGCAAAAGAAACCTACTTGGAAGAGATCTCAACATTTGGGATTGTTTGAATATGTCAAATCCCGGTATAAGGTCCTAGAATTTCATGGATTCGACACTGACACGGAAACCGTGAGTTCTAGCCGGTCCACTACAGTTATTTTTAAGGTATCTTTACTGGAGATCAGCACTAAATCTATCACAAATGGAGGACACGTTCTATGCCCCAAAACAAGGGGAACCATATTAATACAGGAAAAAGATCTTCCAAGATAAGATTAATAGCATAACATAACTCCTTTACGAGGGCAATCCAAGGAATATAAAACTATGATTTTTGAAAGGCATTGATCGGCATAGATGCCAGAAATATTAGTCAAACCAAAGCATATAAAGTTGGCGTGCCCTCCCCTCATATAAAGTAGGCGTGCCTTAACAGGCACAAAAATCCCATACAACCATTGGCACAGGAGGCATAGATATATTAATGGTTCAAGGCAAATATCCTGAATGAAGCGAACCAAGCCTGATAAACAGATAGGACGCACCCCTATTCAGTCCAACGGAATACTAATTTATTATTTTAGAGTTAGTGGAACGGGAGACTTTCCGGTTTCCGGATGATCTAAGATTGTGTAATGATTAAAAAATCCGTAAAATTTTGTCTTTAAATTTATATTTTATGGCTCAATACTCATATTGACATATATGTTTTATTTTTATTTTATTATAAAAATTCATTCCTTTTTAATTTTTCGGTGAGAGTTTTGGACTCAAACTATCTATTTCAATTGCTATTATTTCTTTATAAGTCAATTGTTTGATTTGTGATTTATATAATGTTATCTAAAAAATAATTACCTCGATATAAAAAGAGATAAAAAAATGAGTTGATAAGTTAAAAGAGTTACAAAGATGAGTTATGGATACTTTTGTCATCGAAAAAGTAGTATTTTCAAGCAAATTTGATAAAATTTTGGTAGAAATAAGTAAAGATTTAGACAAATTTATCGTAAAATTTTGTTATATCATATGATTAATCGTAGACAACGGTGTTCTAAAAAGACAACGTCTTTTTCGATATTTAATCGTAGACGGACTGTCCCGTCTCGATTAATTGAAAATCGAGTTAAAAAATATTTTTTTATAAAAATTGATCAAAAACCGGCTGACAGTCCAAAATCGGTTGAAACGGTCAAAATTATTTTTTTACAAAAAGTTTAAATTTAAAAAATTTAATAATTAATATATTTATATTACAAATATATATATATTTTATAATAACTACTAAAATTAATTATGAAATACTGATTATTAGGTATAAACCACTTAAATGCCAATGACAAATGGTTTTTTTTTAATTTTAACCCCTAAATATGTATGAACTAATGATATATGATATTTTTATATTATAAATTTAATGATAATTTGAAAATATTTAAATATAATTATATATTATTATTTATTAAATTAAATTACCTCCAATTAATATTCCGATTAATCACTATAAGGTACATTAACCATCTAATTCCGATACCCATATTCTAAAAGACTGTTATTATTTTTATGTTTATCAAAATTTTTACTTAGCATTAATATTTGGAGATGCCAATGCATATTATGCATTATAGTAATTATTTGTGCGACATTTAGGTACTCGGAGTCAAATTCCATTGCAGTGATGCCCCAATATGAAAGCCATATCAGTCTATTCAATGTCAATCTATAATCACCTCAGTGTTTTGTTATGTACTTGTACCACAGAGCTGGTTGTCACTTGTCCGTCATTCATGTTTATTGTGTAATGTAAATGCCCGCTTTGTTAAATCATAAATGAAAAAAAATTAATGCTGAACAAGGTTTAGTTATAAAATTTAAAAATGTAATGAATTGCAAACGATGAAGAGAGAGAATAAATGAAAAATATGCATATTTAGAAAATAATTTATAAATTTTTTTAATTGTATAATAATTATTTTTTTTCAAAAATTATTAAATTTAATTATAAAAATATCAAACATAATAATTAATTTGAGAGAGTCCTTTATAAAATCATGTCATCTCTTTGAAGTGCTTTTTAAATTTACCATTTTAACTAATCACATCGTCCCCTTCAAAGAAAGAAGCTAGGTCAGGTTACAAACAATATAGAAAATAATCGGATCTTAAAATGTGTACTACTTCGTATGAATTATATAACAAAGGTAACGAACTTATAATTTTGAATAAACTTACATAAAAGCGCCGTAGATACCTTTAGACATTCATCAGTTGAATCAATCTTGTCACTAATGTTTAAAAGATTTTAATTTTATTTTCTTGCCTTCATCAAGAAATAAGGAATATAGTAATTAATAAAAAAACCATATATAAAAGGGAAAAAAATATAATAATAGCTAAATTCTTAAGAGGCCCTTCAAATATTTTTACAATAGTATCAATATATATTGGTCAGTATTAGACCTCAGTATGCATAATGCATATATAAAAATATGAAAGTTTGATATTCAGAGCGTTTAATAAAATCGAAAAGTTCTACCCACCCTACCATAACAGATTAACAGTGATAATCTTATTAATATGCTATTTGATTATTAGAAGAATTAGGGCATGTGAATATTTTTCCTGCAAAGTAACAGCAACTTGAATGTTCATACTATTAATGTAGTTTTATTTCTGTATTTTTGTTGATTGTATGCATGCATATACATTAAGATCTCCTCCCCAATTCATAATTATATTTAGTTGTATAATTATAATATAAAATTAGAATGATAGAAATTATAATCATTCATTTTTAGTTAGATAAATGTATAAATAAGTTTTTGATTATATATTAAAAATGAGTCATCCTTGCCCATCGTTAATTAATTAGAAATAGAGTATAAGTTGATTCAATTTAAATAAAATTAAAAGAATTAAATAGTTAAATTGAAATTAATTGGTTCAAATTTACAACTATCATTAAAGTACAAATTTTGTAATGCCCCAAATCCGGGGTCAGGGATCTGGTTACGTGAAAATCATCTATATAAAATCACTTGTTCAATAATATTTTAAACCGTCTGTAGTCATTCAATACATGAAATTTACAACTACGACCCCAATCACCAAAAAATTTTAGATTATAGTTTTGAAAACGAGAATCCAAAAATTAAATATCAATTATTATAGATCTCAATAAATCATACCAAATCACGTTGTGCCAACTCTAATCTCGATTCATAAAAGTCTCGTAAAATAGTTAATCCGGATTCATAAAGAAATTTAGAATTTAAAACTATTTTTATAACCTCCAGATTATTTTTCTGACCATAGAAATATTTGTTTCGTTTAAAATAAATAAACAAAATAATTAATAAGAATAAATCAATTAATAATTAAATCAATTGATTATTCAAATTAATTATTAATCATTCTCAAATAAATTATTTTCAAAATAATTAACCACTTAATATTTTTAATCAAATAATAATTAAAATCTAAAATAAATACTTTATTACAAGAATTTTTTTCGAAATAAATTCTTTATAAAATGAACTTTTCTCGGGCTCACAGCCCCTCAAAATCAGTCTCAAACACTACAATCCAACTATACTATAAAGAAGTAAACAAATTTAACCCACAAAATAAATTGTACCTATACACATAAAACATGACAATCAAAACCCAAAAATCCGGCTAATAGCGGACTTTTATGGAATATAAAAACAATCTCCAAAAATTATGAAATTAATATATATAAACTAACATGCCCTAGTATTTACGAGTGCTAAATGAAAATCCTTACCTAAAGATCGAATTACGGACACTCTATGAGCCTTTTCTGATGACCGGAAAATATTCTCAGAAAAATTCGAGATTAATCTCATGCACAAACACATGTTGTATTGCATCCTAGTTTGATCACAATCATCAAATCTCATTTCTATACTCCTAAATAAATTAAAAAGGAAAACGTGCCGATAAAATAATCTTCTTAAAACTCATCCAAAATTATACCTATACGTAGACCTTAAAGCGGGGTTATTTATATATAGATATCGAATATTGAATGCATAGTTTGTAAATAATAAATTTTAAAAAATTTAAATTTATATATATGTACCGTAAATAAACAGCAAAGGACACACCAACCGGGAAGAGAAAGACAGGTTACAGCGTGGTAGGCGCTGTACAGCAAGGAAATTGTGTGGGGGCTAGGGATTGGGGAAAGAGGGGGTAGATAGTTTTAGGTTTTATATTTTTTTTATATAAAATATAAAACATATCTCATAAAATCATTTTAATATCACGTTTAAGATTTAAATAATTCAAATAATCCTACAAAAATATTTTGGAAAAAATATAAATTTTATTATTTTTAAAACGAATTAAAAATAATAACTTTCCAAAATATTTAAATATTTTGAATATTCAAAAATATAAAAATATTAAATTTTGAATATTCAAATAATTTACTCAAATAAAATTTTCACCGGAAGAAAAATACCGACACGAGATACTAACCCGATCAGGAAAATAACATAAAAATTTTAAATCGAAGTCAGGCCCACTGAACTGAAATAATTACTAAAATAATAATAAAAATATGGAAATGCATCCAACTGGAATAATTTTTTTATATTTTATTCCTTCTTTTTTGAGAAAACCAATAAAATATTTAAACAATAATAAATTTTAAAAAATATTCGGGTTGTCACAAATTTCATTTTATTTTCAAAAAATATTTTTTAATTGCAAATTATAACAATAAATATAATCATCTTTCATTTAATATTATAACTGATATAGATTTTGTCTAAATAATTTTTTTTGAAAAATATATGATATGGTGTATTTGAAAGAATTAGATCTATCCACCTGCTTTTATGGAATGAAAAGAATGAAATGAAAGGGAATCATTGTTTCCATTATTTTGTCCTTAGTGAACAATCTGGATTTTTATTCCTACTGGTCATGACCAGAAATTCATTTTTGGTCGAAATGTTGATTCCATTTCTATCACGTGAAATGGAATCACACTACTGACATACTGAGCATGAGTTATATTTATCCTTGCTTGAATTATAATACTACCTACCAGGTATTTTAATAACTGCAGATTAGTTAACTGCTAATAGTGAAACCTAATGGAGATGTTGGAATCCAAGGAGCATTGCGATGCTAACTCAACTCCTACTATATATGAGATTCTTTCATACTCTATTATAATTTTATACACAAAATTTTCTCAAATTTAAGATGAATGTATCTGTATACATGATGCATGCATATTCTGAATCTTGGTCCAAGCACCGAGTAAAAAACACATTAATAAATGATTTGTTACTTGTTAGCCAATGGTATTTAAATAGGTTAGTTTTGAATATATCAATCCATCGAATGTGAGAAATTATTTAACACATGAAATTTCACGTGGGATATGGATAGTGGGTTTGCATGTGAGAGCTCTGGGGGTCTGAGTTATAATGAAAAACACAGATATAAACAAACCAACATTGCCAGCCTAATCGAGCTGCTCCTTTTTTCAAATTGGTGGGGCGATGGTGCTTTCCCACTAAAAAGGTCTTGCTCTCAGATCCCTACCTTAGCTACGTCAAATTTAAAAGTAACAATAAGTTTGTTGTCAAGTGAATACAATAATAATAATTCTATAAAATTTACGGGAGGACTGATAGAGCATATAGTTATAAATACATATTATAGAATTTTATTTTTATATTTATAATATATTATAAATAATTAGAAATTTATTGATTGAGAGTTTAATATTTTATAATAAAAAATAAAGAATTTCTATAGTAGGAAGAAATAACAATTTTGCACGCTCTTGATCTAGTTCTTATTTCTTTATTTTTCTGGATAAACTTCACATAAAAATTAACATGGTATTTAATTAATCCAAATAAATTATTATAATAGATATAATATTATAAAAAATTATTTAAAAGAAATACAAGTGTTCATTTTTTAACTAGATACATGAATGTAATTGAAAAAATTATTCCAAGTAACTTTTTGAAAATTAATTTATCGAGTCCAAATTGTTATATTAATCCCTTAACTACCAAACAGGCTCAAACCTCTACTTTATTCCCAAACCCCCAACTTCCAAATATGGCCTAATTTTTAACATTTGTAAGAAAGTAAGAAAATTTTATTAGAATATAATGTGGAAATGATTTTAATGTTTGGCATATGAATTTGTTTCTTATGTTATTTTTGTTTCTTATGTTATTTTTAGTGCCACGAATGGAAATGTTGTAAAAAGGTAAATTGCCATAATTTGGAATTGTAAAAAGGCACCCAAATCATAAAAAAAGACGTGTAACTTATTTTTATCTATAGACCGTGGTTAACAAGACCCGTTTTACATAAACCCACCATCTCAATGATTGGATTCATCTAAATCCATATCCCATCCATCAGATTAATCTATACTATATTATTATAATTAAACAGGAAAACCTTTTTTCCATCTTACTTAAGTGAACCGTCGAAAAAATTCCAACAATTCAATTTTAGGTGAATCATAAAAATGATCATAATCATCTCATTTTAATAAAATCTAATTTTAGAAGAAATACATCATACATACAACTCTATCCCCGATAGTCCTCCTTTTATACAACTACTCACGATAATCCTCTTTTTATATACCTGCTCATGAATAATATTATATTATATTTAAATTATATTCTATATTTTCTATTTTAAGAATCCTACTTATCCTATAATTTTTATTTAATATAATTTACTCACATTCAACTCAATTTGATCATCATTCAAACTCTTTTGTTTATTTAAAATTACGACTTATCATTAAATTTTATGAATATTAATATATAAACATCATTATATAGAAAAATGTAAAAAAAATTAATAATAAAACAAAATATCATATTAAATAAAATATTTAAATTATATAAAATAATTAATATATAATTTATTAATAACATCTGTGCTTTGCACGAGTTATAAGCTAGTATATATTCATATTTGCATCCACTTAATTTTATTGGTTTTTTATTAAATTCGGATAGAGAATCATGTTCCTAAGATTGACTTTAGTAATTACCTAAAATTAAGAAGATTTTCATATAAAACATTGTAACATGAGGTAATTTTCCTAAAATCAACTTTAGGGGCTTTTTTCTCATTCGGACAAAATATCATATCAGGTCAAACTTTAGACCGGCTAATACATACCTAACGAATCATGAGTAATTGGTATCCAAGTCGAAAAATATATACATTAATTTATAAGGTAAACCGGACACTGGTATCCATATAACTAACTGGCATAACACAGCATAATTGGAGCCGAGAATAAACATGCTCGTGATTTGGTTATTTTTAAACAGATCAAACCACTGGCATAAATTAAACAAGGTCAAACCTTAAATCCAACTCAACTCGTTTCGATCTTACTCGTAAGCAAAGTAAGCAAGCCAAGTCGAGCATACTCACGAACTCATCAATTATGAAATTAAAAAAAGAAAAAAAAGAAATTCATTTACAATTTATAACTAATAATTTTTTTGTAATACTTTATTTGTAATTATAAATGAACTTTAGTCTCGTTCGACATATACTCGACTCGACTCATTTAACAAAACAAGTTCGAACTTAACTCGGCTCGTATACGAGTTCGAGCAGAGCCAAACCCTATTAAACGAGTTCGAGCAGAGCCAGAGCTGAATTACAGCTGTAGGCATCATATCATATTGTTGTCAACTTTTAGGTACATGCCTGTATACTAGTTGCAGCATATTTTAACAAAACTGAACCTTGTTTCTTTTAGAAGGTTGGACGTAACTGCTCTGATAAACACTGAACTGTGGAATCAATACCATATAGCTACATGTTTAATGGTATCATATTCTGATTTACATCATCTTGATCTGCTTCTGTATTACCGTTATTGCTTCAAATTTTCATCACATCAACCTCAAATTTTTCTTACAAAAGAACTTTGCCTAGTCGGCTAGTCCTAAATGTTTATTATACCTAAAAAATTACTGGGTGCCTGACAAAAAAAATAAAAATAAAAATTACTGGGTGATACAAAGTTACTAGGTAAATATACCTGATATTCTATATATCACATTCAAAAGAGTCCCCCCATTCATGTAAGTATCCTTGCGGGTAGGCTGCATGAGAGTCTAAACATTTGATCACCTTCATTGCACAAAAGAAAAATCATACATATCATCATAAGAACTCATTAATAAGCTATGAATAAAGGGTTGCATATCGCATGTTCACCTACCGACTCTTAATTCATACAATGCAAAAGCCACACTTACCTTCATGACCATTTCTATTGATTTTTCTTTATTTGCGAGGTGGAAAAGGTGGACTTCTTGTCCATAGCAGAGGCTCTAACTATGAAAAGAAGTGTTTCTACAAGCATGCCAACAACCAATCCAAGAATGCCACCTGCAGCATTCTGTAATAAAGAAAACAGAACCTGTTATTACGGTCGAGCTAGGCATACAGTGCAGTCAAAGAAACAGAAGTCTGAAATCTTCCAGCAAGCTGAATACAAGGGGAAAAATAAATAAGAAAAACTAGATGTAGAGTTCAGGAAATGATTCTGAGATACCATTACGGGGCTATGTCCAAACAATGCTCTGAATGCAGCGTATCCAACTAGGTACCCAGTAAACATTGTAAGCACGACATGCAAACCTGTAAATTTCAAACATTAAAGAGAATTTAATATTCACAAGATGCAGGTTTAATGCATAAGCTCTCTAACATAGGAAGCAAATAACCCGAAGCAGGTTTATTAAAATTACAAAGGATAACATACAACTGGAAAAAAAACTACACTGTTGTTGATCATTGCCAGAGGTTTCAATAAACCGAAAATTGTACAAGGTACGCTGCATTATTTTTTGGAAAGCCTTGTTAATCATCTATAATTTATAAGCAGAAGGCCACAAGCTTTGTTACCCGGACTCGGCTGGAAGTGTCCAACACAGATACGTGTCCAAGTGTCGGTCTTGGCAATATTTTGAAAATTTACATATTTTTTTGCCTAAAATAAGTGTCCAAGTGTCCATACTCATGTCCGAGTGTCGAGTGTCTGACACGGGTACTCAAGGCAAAATGAAGAGTCGGGGCAACAGAGGCCACAAGCACTCAACATTGAAATAATCAACAAATGAACCATTTAAAAGACTGCTGCACCTTTTCTGAGCTTTTATTTCAATAAAGCTTGTTCTATTCCATTTTGATAAACCTAATAAGTCTAGTTTTTGTGGGGAAAAAAATGCACTATGTCAAAATTATGGTGCAAATATACCAGTCAGTGTTGTAGACTGCAAAGTGCAAACTCGTAACATGTGCAAGAGTCAGTTTTAAACTGCAACTCACTAAATGTGATTAAACATGTGTTGCACAAAAAATAGTAGTGAAAATATTTCTAAAATACACTTGCGGAAAAAACTTTTGTTGTTGGTCCTAATAGCTACTCCCTCCGTTCCTAAAAACGTTTCCTATTTTGACTGGACATGTTTGCCAACGCACACTTTTGATTGTTAATATCTTTAATTTCGTATTAGTATTAAATATAAAAACTTCACTGTATTAAAATATTCACAAATACGAATCAAACAAGATCACTCATGACTATATTTTATCTTATAAATTATGCATAAATTAATAGTCAACCGCTTGTAATGAATAGTGTCAAAATTCAAAACAGGAAAAGAATAAAGGAACGGAGGGAGTAATAGTTAACAATATAATAGTACATAGTATAGCCATAAAACATAATATAAGTAGCTCACAAATCACAACACATAAACTAACTCAAGTTTAACACTCTATACTTACAATATGAGTCATGATTGTGCATTAACCTTTTTCAATGTTGATGAAACCCGCGTACAATATAATATGGAGTATACATGTATAGTTGTATATTTCATTAGGAAATATACAAGTTCAGTGTATTTATTTACATTAAATTATTAAAACATTAGATGAGGTAGAATCACTGGACTGTATCCACAATGACAGAACAAATCTTAAAAATAAGGAAACTAGTAAACAAAGGAAACATATATTCTTTCTATACTATAGCCTAGAACATTACTAATTATCTAATATAATTAAATTTTCCTCTAGTATAAATTACAATTACTTTGTTCCAAATAATATCATACAAGTTTATAATTCAATTCTTTAATCAGCAACACACAGGGCATTAATCTCCTCAGAGTAATTACTGATACTTACAAACAAACAATGTCAGTAGAGCTGCTTCTCCCAACTACATATGCCATCCCTGTTAACTCTTAACATCTTGGGCATCAAAGGTTATGAATTAGACTTCATCATATCAAAGTTATGAATTAGACCAACAAAATTAAATCCGACAAACAAGTCAGGTAATTTTAATTCCTACAGCTATCAAAAAGCTAGTCTTTCAATAAATATACAGTACCACCAGCTTGTCCCAATTGCTCTTTTAAGGACAAAAAACGTAATTTCAATAATCTCACAAACCAATAGTCTCGAAAAAATAATAACAAAGCATCAATGTTAATTGGGTGTGTATATGTATCTGAATGAACACCCCTAGGCCCTAGAGACACACACTCACACACAGAACACACAGAGATACACCTTCAGAGGTGTTGTGTTGAAACATAATTTTATGGCGCAGTATAACGTATTAGTTGAATTTGGACGAACACTCCTCCACGCACACATAAGTATATAAATGCACATTCTCAAAACGAAGGAAATTATGCAGAAGCTTGATAGAATGATTACGATTATACAATAAGATTGCAATATCAGCAACAGAAAACTAACCGAAACCAAGCTGATCTTTATAAGAAGAGAAAGGCTCTTCAACACCCTTTTTCGGCGTAATGTCCTTTACCAGCTCATCATAAGCTTTCCTCTCTGCAACCTCTTCTAATTTCCTCAACCTCACTTTCAATTCCTCACTCTACTTTATAACAACAAAACCCACTTCATCAAAACCAAAAATTTCAAAGCCAACAAACACAAAACCATTAAAAATCCAATCTTTATCCAAACAAACCAATAAAAATCCAATATTTATCCAACCCACCTAATAAAAATGCAATCTTTATAAACCAAATGATCAAATTACAGAAAAAACAATTACAATACATACCTTTTCCCTAGGTTTGGGGCTAGGGAAGATGAGAGTGGATCCTTTAATAAGGGAGAGAAGTTCGGGTCGGGTTGACGGGTCGGATGAGAACCAAATGGTTCTAAGAGAAGTGTAGGGTATTGAAGGTTGTAAAAAAAGGTCATCATCAGAAGATAAGGAAGAGAGCATTAATGACCGGATTGTATCGGTGGCGGAGAGAGAAAGACCGCCGTGTTGGGTTGTTTCCGGTGATGGGTCGCTGGATTTTTCCATTGTATTGGTGGGCCAGATCTCAGATGATGTTCAACTAGAACTTTTCAAGAAGCATTTAAAAATTCTTGTAAAAAAAAAAAAGAAGCATTTAATCTAAAAACTGCGAACTCAAGCAAACTTCCGGGGCAATTGCCCGTCGTATACATATAATCTAAAATTTTATATTTTATGAAGAAGCATTTAAAAATTATTTTTTAATTTTCACTCGTAATATATTGCAATTTTATTAAGAGTATATAAAATATTTTTATTTTTTAATTAAAAGTATATTATATGATTTTTTTGACTAATTAGGTTTATACTTCTTACAAATGAGTAATCAAAAATCGAATGTATCACGTATGAGAGATCTTTTACCACTCGAGTTATCTTAAATACATGCTCTTAATTGTTAAGAGTATATTAAATATTCCTACTCTTTTCTTATTTTTATTTTTTGAAAATCAAATAGATAGATACGAATGGGCCATGCCCAAGAACTACAGTTTCAGACAAAACTAGAGTAACTAAAACTATGAACTTGGAAGCAACAAAAGGAGACTAGCTTTTTAGAACCTACACCTAAGTACTACTCCCTCTAGTCCTATTTATAAGACGTTTGCAGCCTTTAAATACAGATTAAGAATTTTCTAACTTCCCTAATATTTATTATTGAAGTCAGTATTGAAAACTACAACCTAGATAAATGACTATTGTAAAAAACGCTGAGTAGGTTAAGCCCACTCACATATCATACATATTCTATACATATATATTGAGTATATATTATTTTATTATTCTTTACTTGTTAAAAATATTTTTTTATATGTCTACGTTAATTTGCCATATTAAAATTAAACTTTAATAATCTTAAGTGTTAATATACATTTATTTATATTCATTAAATTTAAATGATTAATTATTTTCTCCACTTCTAATTAATTGGATGTTGTAAATATTAATTTTTATAATTTTTGAACGGTTAAAAATTATAAATTTTAATTATAGTTTAAATTATTGGGATGATAACTTATTTAGGATTAAATGTCTCTATAAATTATTTTCTTAAAATTAATTTAGTTTGTACTAATGTATAATTTTATAATTATAAATTAGTTTGATTAAAAGAAATAATCACTGTGTGTTGATCGTCCAAATTGAAATTAACAAATCATATAAACTGAGATATGCCATGTAAAGTGATTACTGATTAGCAACTTCAAGCAAATTTCAGTAGTTATCTGTCCAAAAAAATACTAATAATAACTTATATAATATATCTACGATTAATTATAGATTTTACAAAAATACTACTCCCTCCGTCCCAACCAATTCTTTACACTTTCCTTTTTGGGACGTCCCACCCAATTCTTTACATTACTAAAAATAGTAACTTTTAACAATAAATATATTATTACATCCACTACTTCACTCCACTTTTTCAACACTTTACACTATTACACCCACTACTTCATTTATTTTAACAATAAAATCACTATTACACCCACTATCCTTGGTCTCCGTGCCCGGACCAAATGTAAACATTTGGCCGGGACGGAGGGAGTACCATATATTTTTTATTTAAGTATTGGAAATCACAAATTTAATAATATAAACACAAGTTTTTTTTTAATTAATTTGATGTTGCATATATATTTTTAGATCTTTAATTTTTATACAGTTATACTCTAATAAATTTAATTTTATACATATTTAGTTGAAGAAAAGAATAAATATTATAAAAATTATAAATGTAAGAGTATATATATATATATATATAAATAATAAATGAAATATTGATAGTACTAATAAAATATTTAAAGATGAAATAAGAACAAGAAGAGTCACATTTATAACATTTACGTATTTCTAGTTTGACTAAACATGAAAATAAGTGAATTGTATAATAAATGACCCAGTTTTCATAAAATGACTTATATATTGGACCATATACTCTTTTCTGAAACGTCTGCAAGGACAGAGGGAGTAATATAATAGTAGCAACAAAACCACGGACGCTTCCACTTCTATAGCCTTCAAACCGAACCTTCAAAGCTGAGATCACTGAGAATACTAGTTCGTCGACATCATCTAAATCAACATCAACCAACACTTCATCAACCAGAACTTCGTCATCATCGACGGCATCCACTAAAACCTCATCCTCATCATCGTTCACCACAATCTCTTCCAAACCTATGTCAGTATGCCACAACTCTGCAACTCTCCCAAACGGTCCATTAATAATCACTAGGCTGGTCCAATAGTGAGCCCCAAATGCAGCAAAATATTCTGCCAACCTATTTGCATCATTAGCAATAAGCCTAACTGTCAATAACAGATACTGATCATCCCTCTTTTGGTTGAGCTGAGCTGCTGCACAACATATTAGTGGTTAGGATGGACACCATGCTCCCTAGAATTCCTCCATGTCCAGTAAACTCCAGCATCATCAATATCAAGCTCAATGTGATTGTACTGCTCAAAGAAAGCTCTTCTGAGTGCCATTAAAACACTATAAAATTCGTTAATGTCTTCTTCCTCTATTCCCACAGAGCTTGCAACCACCTTAAAATTGTACCCCTCGAATTTTTGAACACAAAGCCTATGTCTAATCTATTTCCCTTAGGTAGGGGCTGCTCGTCAACAAAGAAACTATGCATATTGATTTTTATGAAGCCCTGTTGAGGTTGTCTCCATCTCACATCTACATCTGTCATTTCTCAAAAATAATAAGAGACTGAAAACTGTGGAAGAAAATGAGAGCCGTATGCTGTCGATTGGGATTCTCTATGTACTGCCACTTTATTAAAAAGCTATACCTATATAGCAGATTAAATTTCCCAGACTAATATTCCTAGTGCATTAAAAGCCTTGTCTGCACTTAAACCAGCTTAAAAACCAATCAACCCCTTACTAAAACCCAAAGAAGCCCAATAAGACTTAAACTCATAACCTCCAACCCAAGCCCAATATCGTGAAAGCACAAGCAGCCCATGAAAGTACTCTTAATGGTTAAAGAGTTTACAAATATAAATTTTTATATGTACTTGATAAATTGAAGTTAGTAATATTTCGTGCCCGTTTGGCTGGACTTATTTCTAGGAAATAAGTGCTTATTTCCAGAAAAAGTTAGTATGTATGTATTTTTTCTGAAAATAAGTAACTTATTTTCAATTTTAAAAATCATATTTGGTTTTAAAATTCTAAAATAAATATTTATCTATTTTTTTTTTTGAAAATATGTAAAAAAAATTAAAATAAGTTACTTATTTTAAATTTAAGTTCATCCAAACGGGGCCTTCATTTCTTAATCATTTACACTCTTAATCAAATAAATATTTAGTTGGATAAAATAAACGAGGGTTTAAGCGTGTGTGGGAAAAAATCCAAGACTAGAAAAAATAGAGAATATTATAAAGAAAATATTCCTTACATCTTATTTTTATCGTTTTATTTATTTATTTATTCGAAAAATGTTTTTCACATTAAATAAATATAATAAATTAAATATCCCCTCCATTCCTTTTTAATAGCCGTTTTCAAAAATTTTACACATACCAAGAGGCAGAATTCAAAGATTGTAATGTAATTAATAAGTTTACATTATTACTTTGATATCCTTGAAATTTAAATAGAAAAGTACATGGATCCTATTTAATACATGAGCATATTATGGAAGATTTTAAATTTTTTAGCAATTAATTTGCTTTGAAAGTGTAAAACGATTATCATAATGGAATTTTAACCAAAACATAAAACGCCTATTAAATAGGAATGGAGAGAGAATAATTTTTATAAAATATAATACACTTTTATTATAAATTTTAATTTATATAGTATAATTAAATAGAAAATGAAATTTTACCGTAGAAAAATAAAATAGAGAGAGTATAAGATTCAAACTAACAGCCGGCTGCGTATCTTTATTTTAAAATTCTATCCTATTTATTATAATTTTATATAATACACATTATTAAGATATATTCTAAATCAAATTTATAAAATTATTTTATATTAATTAAATACAATATAGCTCGTCATCATTTTGAGAATTAATTTAATTATATATAGAAATATGATATTAGTCATTGATAGATTAGGCCCGGTAGACGCGGTCCAAACCCAATTAAAAGGGTTAAACACACCTTTACCATCGAATTATGCATCGTTGGACACATAAACCATTCAATAAAAAAATGTACAGTTCAATCATGGAACTATATTCTAGTATATAAGATGATCATAATACCCTGAATAATAATCGTATGAAACACAGTTGCAAGAAATGGGAGTAGGCTTTGTATTTCTCTCTCCCGCCATATCTCCCTCTCCTTCTCTCTTTTTTTTTCTCCCTTCACTCTCCTCTCTGTCTCTTTCTAGACCATCACACACATACATCCACAAAATTAACAACGACCTCCTTCATTTTCCCTGAATCCGTCACCGAAAATCCAGTCTCTTTTCATCAATTTCAACCCCAATTTATTAGTCCTAAATACCAACACCAAACCCTATATCTAATTCAACAATCCTCAATTTAGTATTCTTTAGCGAGTCTAATGGCCAGCATGTGTCTAGTTCAAGCCAATTTCAGTGAGTTATACTTTCATTTTCTATAATACACACACACACACACACACATTCAAATTGAAAAATAACTAGACCTTGTTGAACTCAATGTTTATTTGGATTTCTCGCAACGAAGAAATCTGGGTAATATTTTAAAGATTCAGTTGAAAAGAATTATGGCTATATGAAGCAAGTATATTAGGCTTTCTCCATTATCTACTTACCAGCCCATAGAAATAAATGTAGATCGTAGCCTGTTTTACTTCTCTTATAAATGTATTTTCACGCATAGTTTTCTCTTCATATATTTTGTTGCAAATATGTTCATTATTACATGCTTTTTGAATCATTTGAACAATTTGTTCTCGACATACAATTTTTGGTGGAAATTGCAAGCTGTGGAGGATATTTAACGAATATCATGGTTACTGATTCCTTCAATATTATATCTCGAATACAATCACTGTTTATTTCTACCGACTTGGATCCTAGTAGGTAATGGTGGATTTAATTCGGTTGATAAGTGATGAGAGTAGTTTACTATATGACTAGGCTGTGAACGCTGCCGCTAAAGGTGTTCAGATGCTGCTAGAGATTGAACAAACAAAGTTGAATCCAAGTGACACTAATGATGACTTTAGGGTCAAAATGAAAGAAGTCGAAAATACAAATTTCATGCTCTCTTCTTAAGTCCCGCTGAGGAAAAAGCTTACTATGAGCAAAGCTCTGTTCCAGAAGTTACAAATGATGTGTTTGAACCTTCAAGTATGATGGCTAAATGTGACCCAAGGCATGGAGTGTATATGGCCTGTTGTTTAATGTACCGCAGAGATGTTGTACCCAAGGATGTCAACAGTGTTGTTGCTTCCTTTAAGATAAAACGAACTGTTCAGATTGTAGATTGGTAAGGATTCTTAGAGTTGATGTCGAGATGCTTATATTCAATGCAGTAACATACCATCTCTTTAATCCTGTATGCAAGTAATTACATATCTATTTTTCTTGATTGTATTGTATTGTAATGCTTATGATTTATTGGATCTTGATATTATTTAACTGAAAGTGTCCCACTTGATTCAAATGTGGAATCAATTACGAAGCTCCAACAATGATACCAGGAGGTGACCTTACCGGTGTAAAGCGAGCAGTGTGCATTATAAGCAACATCATTGCTGTAGCCGAGGTGTTTGAGATAATCAACTACAAATTTGATCTCATATATTTTAAGCGAGCATTTATACATTGGTATGTTGGTGAAGGTATGGAAGAAGGTGAGTTCTCAGAACCTCGCGAAGATCTTACTGTATTTAAGAAAGATTACTAGGAAGCTGGGCAAGAAGGAGCTAACGAAGAGGAAGCTAAATAAACAGTACTAATTTCAAAATTTGTTGTTGGAATGGCATTGATCATTGCTCAAAAAGTGAAAATCTTATTATCAAGCTCAATGCATCTGCCATTTATTTGAAACTATTATTCTAGAAACAATGTTGATCAATGATTAGTAAATACATTCCATGAAATATCAATGGTTAAATTGTTCATCAAATTTAGTATACTTCTCACTCTCTCAATCGGCGATTGAGACACTCTCTCCCCTTTTCCGTGCAATTCTCCCGGACTTATGATTAGTATGTATAAATTCGAATGTTCGATGATTGAACCGTACATTTTTTTTTCTTGAATGGTTTATGTGTCCAACAATGCATAATTCGATGTTAAAGGTGTGTTTAACCCCAACATAAAAAGGCATTCCAATATCAACTCAAACAGATGAAAATCCACCTCCGCACTCGTCTGCTACCGCCAAGTATGGATCATAACCGGCGCTCAACCGATCCTCCTCCAACGCAACAACAAACGACAAAGAACATATGTGCCTGATGCCAATCTGTATGGGGGTCCCCTGACACTAACAGTTTGAAGTCTGATCAAGACCATTTTCCGAGACGCATGTGTAAGTTATGTGCCCCATCTTCTATAAATATCCATGCATCTCCACAAATTAAAAAATTTATAAAATTATATACATTCAAACATATAATAAGTTTTTGGCTTATTTACAATTTAAACCATGCGTTATTAACAATATACAATCTAAATCCTCTTTTAATATATTTAGTAAATTTAACCTTATATTTTTTAACTATGTACAATTGAAACCTTATAAAATAAATAGTAAATTTAACCCTACGTTTTAAAATATTTAGTAAATTTAACCTTGACTTTTTAATTTCAGAATAAAATAAAGTTTATATCGAAAAAGTATTTTCGAGAATATATTCACCGAAGAGTATTTTTGAAAATAAATTAAATTCGGTGATGAACATTCATGAATATATTAAGCGGGAAGTGTGATGGCAAGATGGAATAATATAAACACATATTAAAATTTTATTGAACATATATAATATATTATACATATAGATATATTAATATAGAAAAGAGCATCTAAATATCCATTTTATAGTAAAAAATCCTAATAATTGCAAATATCTATTATGCTTAGATAATATCTATACAAAAAAATTGACAATAGTGTATTTGACGAATATTTATTCAAAATTTTGTCGTAAGATTTATTTTATTCCGAAATTAAAAAGTCAAGGTTAAATTTACTAAATGTTTTAAAATTTAGGGTTAAATTTACTATTTATTTTAAAAAAGGTTTTAATTGTACATAGTTAAAAAACATAGGGTTAAATTTACTAAATATATTAAAAAAGGATTTAGATTGTATATTGTTAATAACACAAGGTTTAAATTACATTTAAGCCTAAGTTTTTCTTTCTCTCTAACTTTCTCTGTAAAGAACTTGCCCGGAAATCTTATTCTTAAGTATTCCCGAAAATCCAATCTCCATTGAGTATTCTGCTTTAGGTACACCCGAGTTCAACCCAAACATTTCTGAAATCCAGTCCGGTTAGACCCGGCCCATCCTGGAGAAAGGAAAGTCATCCCTGAAATAACTGAAACTTATCAATCATATTACAGTTTATGGTTTACATAATTTATAGAATTTTTGTATTTATATAATTAAAATATCTTAAAATGTGTTCTAAAAGATTTAACTATCTATATTACATATATTTTATTTTAAAGTAGAGAGAGTATTATTTTTAATGCAGCCACGTGCAATATTATCCTGTCGACATATGCATTCGGCATGTCTTTTGCAACTTTCATATGGTTTAATTGGTTGTCCCATTAAAAAATTTGTATCCATGAAATTCTACATTGGCTTGTTTACGGTGTTCCCAGTTTAGATCAAGTTTAATTAATTAGGACATTTTTATTTTAAAAAATAAACATTTTCTTAGATGGCTGGCTAGCTCAATAATTTGAGAGAGTCAAGTTTAAATAACGTCAAACTGCAATAAAATATCATAGTACCTTTAAAAAGTTAATCAGAAATCTCATCACAGATGAGTAATATGAAAAATATCGTAGCATATAAATTAATCAGCATATTTCGCAAGTCCGCGACTGACATGTGGTACAACTAGAATTCAAATTGACGTCAAATTTAAATATTTTATAAGGGTAACAATCAGGCGAAATTTTTTACCGTCAGAACCGTGAAAATTTTCATAAAATTTTATAAAATCATCATAGAAATGTAAAAAAAATGTTTAGATAAATCTTTTATTATAATTTTGAAAAATTATGGTTTTGCACTATTTTTTTCATTTTTTATTATGATTCTGCTGAATTTAGTAAAAATTTTCACGGTCCTCTCGTTAAAAATTTTGCAGCGGAGTGTTACCCTATTTTATAATAATTATTTTATAATTTTTCATGATTAGTTGAAATTCAAAGTAAAATTTCTAATAATTTTTATGGATAATATAAGATTTTTAAATTAAAAAATCCATTAATTTTTCTATGAATTTCGACTTGAATTAACCTCATTTCTTCTACGCTGACCAAACGTTTGTGCAAAAAGACGATCAAATTAAAAATTTTAAAAATTGGCACAACAAAGTTGATTATTTCCGTCAAATATTTCCAACACTATTAGACAATTTAGACCCCTCAACTCAAACTTGTAAACACAAATCTCGCAAACAATAACAAACAAAACAACTACAGTATGAGATTTATTGCAATACATAACTTGATCGAACCTCACATATATAACACAAATAGAAGTAACGTGCTTGCAAATAAACTCAGTTGCAGAAAGTGAACACTTAAGACTTGAGAGTCTCCCACAAACATAGAAGGTATCCAACAAATGACACCGGATGCATTTATGTTGTGTTTGGTTGACCCGGATGGATTTGAAAAATTTTAAAAATTTCATTCCTTACCCTATTACATTCCTAGCTACCTAAATTAAAATTTAAATCTCCCAATTTAAAATGTAATGCTCAATTCTCCCTCATATACATTTTATTCTCAATTCTTATCAAAAAAAATTAGCACTCACCCATTTTTTTCAAAACTTTCATCCGACATACATAAATTTACTTTATTTTTACGCATTTCATTACATATCATTTGCTTCTCCCCAACCATACATAACATTACATTCTATCGAGTTCACGGATGGACAGTTTGGACTCGAGCCCTTTTTACCAACTACACGTCTACACATTCTAGTTCACAGTTTTTCAAAGATAATCACTCCGATTGTAACGGAGATTGCTCAAGTTTGGAGCAACCGCACTAAATTGAAATCAAATTTGAATGATTCGTTTATATATAGTTATAACTTATAAGGTCAAAAAGAACTAGAAAATTTGGTAGAAGTTAGAATATAAGGAAAGAAAATCCAATTTTATATAAATATGTTTTGAGAATTGAGAATAACGTGTATTAGTTAGATTAATCTCATACAAATACGATTGGATAACCCAAGTGATAATGGTTTGTCCTTTATCGTCCTTGGGTTCGACTCTGACTTTGTATTTTTAGGTCAGATTAAATGATGTTTGAAATTGTAATTTAATACATAGTATAATACTACTGGGAAATAGAGAAAATCCGGAGGATGATAAAGGTGATAAGGGGGGAATCGGGAAGTGTATGGGTTCTCGGCATTTTATCCGGATAGACTATACTAGTTTAAATATACACTTGATCTATCGGATCATATTAGTGTTTTTAAGTGTTTTTCATCTCATAATAGTTGTTGATCCCTATATTAATGTAAACAATTTCAAATTTATCTTGTTATTTTGTCATTTACAATATAAACTTTAATTTAATTACATATTAAACTAATACAACTAATTTTTCTTAATATGCATGATTTCATCAATGTTCCTTTTCTCTATGGGAGTATTAAGAGTCTTTGCTATGTTAGTTTTGCCATTAGAATACCCTGTTGCTTTGCCTAGATTTACATATTAAACTGCTGCTAACCCAGAGCTAACGAAGAAAGTTATTTTCCTCGTGGAAATAGGTACGTTGAGCCCGAGGCCTCGATTCCTTATGGTTAGTCTTCATGGTCAGTGTATGTCAAAGATTGAGGTGGATTATCACATATTTCTTCAATATATACTTTCTGTTTGTCTTCTAAGCATGTGGTTTGCTCTTGTGAGCATCTTCAGAATTCAATCTCTATGATGGGTAATCGTTTACAGCTCCCTAAAAAAGAGGTAATGTTTGCCTGATATTGACACTACTGATGTCAAAGATAATATCCAGGGAAAGGCCTCTGCTCATGCTAGGCAGAGCATGACTTATGCAGGTTTTGGTGAAGCGGATGGTCTTAATAGTGAAATGAAGAAGACTGAGATAGTTCCTTTGCAGCTCTAACTCAACAAGCTCAAGGTAGAGAGGCTTTCAATGATGATGAGGTGATGAAGCAAGCAAGTGCTGAATGATTCTGTTGAGGATGTAAGTGATGTTTCCGTTCTAGAACTATGTCTGCTGTTTTGATCTAGGAGAAATGTTCTTAATTTTATCGATGTAATCTCATGACTTTTTCTGTTTGGAGTGGGGTGGAGTTTATACAATTGGTTAATAAAATACTAAACTTAAAAAAATCATATATTTTTTTGGTTTTCAATTTCAAATCTTATATATATAATTTTATTTTTATCATCAATCATATTAAAATCTTGACACAAGTTAGCACACAAAGGAAGTTTTCTCAGTTCTGACTATAATTCAATATAGACAAGTTGTTGAAAATATGTACTTTCTTTTCCCTAAAACTATGTACATATTGACTTGAATAAATAATACATTTTATTTTATACATAGACTGTTCGATGCTTGATTAAAGAATTGCTGTAAAATAATCTCTCGGAATTTTATAGACGGTGGAACAAAAGTAATTTAATAATAAAATAATTTTAATATTAATAGTTTTCATAATTTTTTACCTTCTATCAAAAATATTGTAACTAAAATTTTTAATTAACTTTTAAAATTGTTCCATGATTTCTTTAGTACATCTCTTAAATTTTGTTTATCACAGCTTATGAATTATGATCATAAGCAAATGGATATGGACGAACGATTAAATAAACGACATGCATGTTAATTAAAAATGGCATGCCATAAGTTTAATAAAAAAAGAGAGTACAACTTGAGCATTAAACACAACATGAAACACTTTCACCTTTTCAGCTAAGTCGATCGACCCTGACTAATTCACGAGATTATCACTTACGTACACATCCATATAATCATACTCACACTGATTATGAAATTCTTTCTACAAAGCAAGATGAGAATTCGAATTAAATTTTTATCACTATACTATTTTCGAATCCTTATCGAGATACAGGTAATTATAACGGTCCCGGTTGAATTTAACTAAATGCCACTGATTTTTTCTGATCGAATTTAACCGAGTTTCTTGCAGTGCATAATAAATTCTAATACAACCAATGGCGAACCTTAGGGTTAGTCCCTTTTTCCACAATAGTATCCAAACTAGGTTTCCACCCCTTGCATGAAACTTGCCTGCTCAAAAACTCCGGCGCCTCTTCCAAAATTTTACTAAAATAATCTTCTTTTTCGGTCAACTCATTTCCCTCAAATTCTTCCTTACTCTTTACAACAAGCCCATTCTTCTCACCCATCCAGTTCCCCGGTGCCGGACAAATCTTCACGAGAAGGGGCAAAAATCCGGAACTCGACGAGAAAAATCTCGAAGATTTCAACACAGTATTTGCCGTAAAAAGCAGCTGCCGAGACTCAAATGATGTTAAAGAAGCAGGCTTACCTTTTTTCACCGGTAACATAATGTAAAGCTTGTGGGTCTCTAGCTTCTCATCGGCTGGTAAAGGTGACGGGCGTTTACCTGTGGTACTTGACTTGTACTCCACGACTACTCGTTGCGGATATTCCATCATTAGCTCGGCTACTGTAAGCGGTGGTTCGTATTCGTAAACGGTGCCATCGGAGAGAATGACTTTTCCGATGGACGGCGGTGATTTGTGGTGGGATGTTATATGGTTACCCATGTTAAAGAAAGGAAAATTTTGGAGAGTTGATTAAGAGAATGGGTTATGGCCTTAGGGAATGTTGGTGATATATTGACATGGAAGTTTGTGTTTGTTTAACGGTTCCAACTTCATTGTGTTTCTGGTTCATGGGCATACAGATACAGGAGTATTATTGAATACTCTATTTATATACTCACGCGTTATTATTTAGGAGACGTTTGTTTGGTATGGGATCAAGAATCTGGTTTGAGTTATCATTTCTAATACCATCTGTTTGGTTGAGTTTTGAAATAAATATATTTGATTTAATAAAGTTTGATTTATTAATTATAATTAATTTAAAATATTAATTAATTTATTATTTTAATGTATTTTTGTATCATTAATTTATTTCATATTAAATATTTACATTTAATTGCTTAAATAGAAATGAAAATATTAAAATAAAATGATTCATTATACCTCTTTCTAATACCCACCTCCCATTTAATTATCAAAAATCCATATCTTGTGGGTTTGAAATATAAGTTTCAAATCAATTTTTTTATCAACCAAACATTAGGTATATGATTAAAATGAACGAAACTCAAATTTTATTCCAGAATGAGTCGAAGGAAACCACCCATCATTTTATTAAATGCTTGTGTAGTTTGCATTTCGATTTGGAGCTACATTTGACTTGCTCTATTAAATGTTTGGAGAGATGATGGAATGTTCGGAGAAAGTGGATCAGGATACATAATCATATATCCTTTCCTCCATTTCAAAAATAAAAATAAAATTTTTAAATTTTATTTAATATAAAAATTCAAATTTTAAAATAAATTTTACTATATAATTTTTAACGCCTTAACGTATATGTCAAAATTTAAAGCGAGTATTGTTTTGAAATAGGGGGACATAATAAATATTTTTTGTCTCAAATTAGTACGAGTAGTTTTTTGAAATAATTTATTCCATATCAATTAATTATTTCTTCATTTAATATAAATTTGTGATTACTTTTTACTAATATTTTCTATTTTAAATGTTACATTTCCTTGATTCACATACAGAGTTAACACAATAACTATGCGTAGAATTGAAAAAATTAACAAAATATTAAAAAAAATTAATATATGTAATTGAAAGAAACTGGTAATTTAAAATGAAGAGATTAAAATAATATTGTGGGATTACTAAATTTATATAACGACCGATTATGGTCAAATTTAACATAAATAAAATTAATAAATGGTCAGTCGGATTTACTGAAACGATCAAATTTGGTCGAATTTATTAAGGTTTTAGCGGGAAATTCAAATTCTTTTAAAAATTTCAAATTTTGAATTAGAATTTTTGAAAGTTTTAAATCGACTGAATCGGTCGAATTTTATCGATTGAATTCGTCTCGTCGAATATATTTGGTCAAATTTTACTTAATTTTGATTGATTTTTAAATATGACCCGGTTATTTATGATCAGAGTATTTTCGATCAAATTTACTTAAAATTGACCAGTGTTAGTCGAATTTAGTTAAATACGACCGATATTGTTCAGTCAAAGTAGTGTGTGGATTGATTTTGATTTTTTTATCGTAATTTCTAGTTCCAATGTTATAAACTTCAATATATATACTACTTTGTATATGTGTTGTGTATAATTTTTTTAATATCTTTATTTTAAAGTTTATTTTTATTCTTTTAAGAATAATTATAATTTTATTTAATATTACTTATATAATTATTTTTATATATTTTTCATATATTTTATTTTTATTTATATGTGAAGGAAATAAAATTTATGTATTTTACTCCATAATATATTTCAAAATAATATAGGGATATTTTTATAAAATCAGAAATTATTTAAAATTTTAATTATATACTATTATTTTATACTAAAATCTTGCGAAATTATATTTTAGGTTCATTTTTCTCTTATTTTCAAGTTTCTTTATATATTACTCCTTCAATCCCAAATTAACTGTTTTACTTGACTTTTTTTGTGATCAATTTGACTGGGAATTAAAAAATATTCTTTTATAATTTTAAAAAACTCAAAGATTCATTTTAAAGTAGATTAGATATATTTTTTAATGATATAATTTTTATAAGTTTTTTCAATTATATACTATATGTGTTTTTCAGTCAAACCTTTAGTCAATATAACCACATAAAAGTTAAATAAGATAATTAATTTGGGATTGAATAAGTACTATTTTCGCGTTTTAACGACACTACTCGTATTATATTGTTTGATTGCCGTAATCTTCAATTTGCAAATGTGAATATCACATATTCGCATTTACACAAGGAAATTTCATCAATGTTATGATGATTTTGTGAGTACCAAGTTGGGCTTTGCTGGGTTGGAGCGAGTCCATATTCATGGTTAAAAACATTTAAAACTCAAGTCATACCTAATTTTAATAACAAACCTAAGTCAACTTGGAAGAAGGAACCGGTCAGCGAACCAGGTAAACTACTTTATTATTCATTTGAATGATGTTAGAAAGAGGCAAAATGCATTAATTATGGTGTACTAAGCTGCTTTCACATGTATTTCAAAATATATAAAATATATTTTTATATCTATTATTTATTGAACAAAAATATAAACAATAACTTTTAGTAAAAACAATTGTAAAAATAACATATATAAATATTTTTTATTAACTTTAAAATACGTAAAAAAATAGTTAAAATAAGGTGATTTAAAACGGGAAAGGAAAATTACATATATAATTGAAAATTATAGAGTTGAATTGAATTGAATTTTCCTTTAAATTGAATTGATTTAAATTTGTTGATCAAGAAAAATTTAAATACAAACTCGATTTTATAATAAACAAATCATTTTGTGAACCATTTCGGGTTGATGAGTTTATGAACAATATATGTTCGTTTTAGTTAATTAAGTTTAAATTATAGTACTCCTTCCGTCCCCCTTATTAATGTTGTGAATATTTTGAAATAAATTGTATAATCAAATATGGGGAAATAGGAGTAATGGGAATATTTTTTTTTCAAAATGATTAAATAAATACGGACCAAGGGAGTAGTACATAACTCAATTCACTTAAAAATCATATCCAACTAAAATTTAATATACAACTAACTTCGAAATTTCAACATTAAACTAATTAGAATGAAAATATTACATACTTTTTCTGCTTTAAAATATTTGTCTCTTTAATTTTTTATATGTATTTTAAAGTATATAAAAAATTATAATTATAGAATTTATTTTAAAATTTTCTTTTCTTAAATAAAAATTTAATATTAAAATATTTATTAAAAAATAAATTTTAAAAATAATATATTAAACTATCTTTATTATGCACATTAAAATATCTAAAAACGTCAAAAGAATTTGTATTTTAATCAAACAATCACACGCAAATCTACTCTTACAAATCTCAGAATTTCAAAGCCAAAATACGTTTTAAATACATTAATCAATAGGATTATTTTGGGTATTTATAAAAAATATATATTTTTTATAATTTTACTATCTTTTGATTTTTTATAAAATACGGTTTGCAATTAAAAGTAGCCAAATGTAACTTTTTTATATAAAATTTATAAGAAACGCAACTAAATGCAATTTTTTTTAAAACAAATTGAAGTTACTCGTGATTGTATTTGGGGAAAAAATTTAAGATCTGATTTTTGTAAAATATAAAAAAATTACAATTTTTTTTATAAAGTTTAATATTTTTAAAAAAAGCCCAATTATTTTTTATGAGCCCATATGTAATATTCACATATTTTTTTTAAAATAATAAGATAGATTAATAGTAATAATAAATGACTAAATTTGGTAAAAATTATGAATTAAAATTAGATTAGAATAATGAGTTTCTAATATATGGGCGAGATTTGAATAACCAATTCTACTAGTTTCAAGGGTTTTTAAACGATATATATAAATTAAGATCTCCTCATTGTTTCATATTAAATCTCTTTATACAAATTTTGATTTTTTTTTCTTGAACTTAGTTATTAAAATTCGTTGTAAATTCATTGTAAATCAGAATTCGTTAATTCTTAGATTTTTTGGAAAGATATTTTCATTTTGTACAACTTTCGTACTTTAAGTTTTTCGAGATAACATCGTTTAGAGGGTCAAAACGGTTAAATACAGATCTTATCAAATTCGGAATCTCAGATACTTTCGAAGTTTAAGCTGCAATATTTTCGATTATAACTAAAGATTGAATATATGTTCAAGGATATTGTGAATTTTTAGTTTTGGGAGGTTGAGGTACGTTTTCATATCGATCTTTTTGGCGTTTTTAAAATTTTGTGTTATATGTGTATATTTGATTATATAATTTGAGTTAAGTGATTATATTTTGAAGCGACAGGTATTACTGTATATGTGGGTTGTGTAAACGATAATTTTGAAATTATAATTTATGTCATGGTTTGCGAAAATTTAGGAACAATTCACATAGCGACAATTTTCTAAAAATTTAGAACTATTATCAGCGGATTGTAATGATCGTGGCATAAATTGTGTATGTGTTGTCGTCGTATCAATCGAATAAGAATTTGAAAGTATATTGGAAAGTTATGTAAATAGTTATGATATTGAAAGTATTTTTCTCAATGTATATTTGTTATTTGGCTAACTAGTTGAATTGATAAGTTATTTCATAAGCTTTGCTCATTATTTTAATATTTCGGATTTATTGCAAAGGGAAGTTGTGGCCCATTCGAATTTTAATATATACTACCTCCGTGCCGGCCAAATGTTTACATTTGGTTTGAGCACATAGACCAATGATAGTGTGTGTAATATTGTTAAAATAAATGAAATAGTGGGTGTAATAGTGATTTTATTGTTAAAATAAGTGAAGTAATGAGTGTAATAGTGTAAAGTGTCGAAAAAATGGAGTGGAGTAGTGGATGTAATAATGTATTTTATTGTTAAAAGTTGTTATTTTTAATAATGTAAAGAATTGGTGGGACATTTCAAAAAGAAAAGTGTAAAAAAATGGGAAGGACATATGGAATATTTGAATTAGATTGGCGCTCGACATTCGAGATATTGGTTATAGAATTGTATCTCAAATTTTGAGCCAGGATGTGTGGAATATTTAACGCATTTTCAATTGTGTTTGTTCGAAAAGAACGTGTTGTTACACCATACTTATTGGACTCGATATACAGTTGTTTAAGTACAATACTATTTATATTTGTTTAAAAATATATTGAAGAATCTATACATCTTAATTAGACGTGTTCAAAAAAGTGTAAGTCCGTGAATAATATTATTGAAAGCCTTTACGAGTTTGCCTGAGTGATTCCTAAGTTATTGAAGGCCTCCAAGAACGTGCTTGAGTGATTGAAGACCATTATTTTGTATTCCAGTAAAATTATGAGATTTTATTCGTCCTTAGTTTGAGAGAACCTTTCTCTGTAAGGTGTATTGTTCCATCGGGACGCGTCATGCATTTGGAGTAAATCATGATTATACATGCAAGCGTGCAACTATGAAATTCAAGGAGCAACTGGTAATGAATAACCACTCTTTTAAATTAAGAAATTTTTTATTAGTGATTCCTTTGCTCATATTTATATTAGTGAGTTGAACTATGTTGGCTCATTGTGGCGATCTCTCTCAATAGCCCATATAAAAAATATGTTGGCCTTGATTCCCTATTAAATATGGGTGCATTGACACACGGTAAGGTTTTAAAAAAACATAATTTTTTTAATTGAATCACATATTTCTCTTTAACATAAATAATTATGCTAATGAGATGTCTTTCAACTTATCTTAGAGAATTTAACTTAAAATTAATTTATTTATTCAAATTCTAATAATTATCCCAAAAAATAAAATATAAATATGATTCATAATAATATATCTCACTTAAACAACATTGCATAAAAATATAGAAAGTAAATAATAATAAAATAAAAGAAATTATTGCTCCCTTCATCTCACAATATGTGTCCATTTTATAAATTTCACATATATTAAGTAGTAGTATTTAATAACATAAATTTACTCATGTAATTAGATAAAAATATAACTATTTTCTCATAATTTGATGTGTGACTAATTCCCATTAGTTATAAGTGTGAGTTCTATTTTAAAGCAACTCCTCAATTTCTTAATGTATTTAATTTAGTCAATATTAGAAATATTAAATAAAGGGTATTTCAAGAAAACACTCCACATATTTGCATGAGATAAAGAACAAGACACATAAAATGGGATTTTTTATTTTCTTAAACAATACATATATTATGAGATGGAGGGAGTACATTAAATTAAATATTTAAATTATAAAAATAATTAATATATAATTTATTAATCTCATCTGTGATTTGCACAGTATATTATTAATTAATGAACCGAAACTAATACAAAATCCTACCTCTAAAGAGCCGTCACCCTTTTGTTTCAAGCTAGATGAGGGACTTCACTGAGTTTTCTCCGGTGGAAAGCCCCAATCCCTTAGTTTTTTTCATTTTCGTTGTTTTCTCTTTAATAAAACTCAATTTTTTGAGTGTTTGTGTGTCTATCCTTTTGGGTGTTTTGTTATGTTTTTGTTTAGCTATATTTGGATTTATTCGGTGATGGATCTTTTGATAATGATTTTTTTTTATGTTTTGGGGGATCTGGAAAGCCCTCATCGAAGCTGGGGCGGTGGTGATTATTGCAAGAGCTCACTTTTCACAACTAAAGATTGTTCATCCTTTGATTTTCACTTTCGGCATATCTAAATCATTAAGATTCGTTATTTTATAATATTTATAGGAACCAATAACACAAGATTTTCTCTAAATATGCATAACGAGAGCGCAATTACTGAACTTTGGATCTCGAGGAGTGCATTGAATTTTTAAAATTTTGTATTAATATTGTATTGACACTTGATATTTAAAATATTAATATCTTAAATTTAGTTGATTGTAAATTATTTACAATTATATTTGTGATCAGGAGTCAAAATGTATAAATATTTTGTCACAATTCTATTTATATTTGTCATTATTAATTTTAAAATTATTATTTATTACTCTATAAGGTAACAATTCAAAAAAATGCATATTGTTTCATTTATAAAGAAAAAATATATAAATATTAAACGGTGAATAGACCATTCCAGATCAACAATTTTAGTCAAATGGAGTATTAAACATCCTACTGCTACCAATAAATTTTAGTCAAAGGCCTTCATAGATAGGTTCCAAAGAAGGCATCCACTTGTTTTCCGACCGGCAAACTTTGAAGCCGGCACTACTCTCTTCCCCTTCCTCTTCCTCAACCACCGTCGGCAAAACCTTTGCCGACGGCCTTTTCGAACTATTTTTCCGAAAAGAGGAATCCAAAACTGCAATCTCCGATGCAGAAACCTTAGAATGAAGCCTAGTAGTAGGAACTAACATGTATAACTTTCCTCCTGCTAGTTCCTCATCCGCTTTCATTGGTGGAAACCGAAGAGTACGCCGTAGATCTTCTGCTGGCGAAATAAAGTACCCGGGGTGTTCTAGCATAAGCTCTGCTACCGTAATGGGTACATCTATGTGCCTTAAATTTCCACAAAAATCTATAAGCTTGGCTGTTTTGAGAGAGCTCTTGATGTTTATAACCCTAAAACAAGATGCTAAATTTCCCATAATCTAAACTTAGATTTTAGAAGAACAAATAGTGTGTGTAGATTAAGCTAGAGAGTCAAGTATAAAAGATACTCTTATATTATTTGCTAGCCAGGCGGTCTAGTAATATATAGCAAGTTAGTAACTACTAACTACTACTATATTATAAAAAGAGCAAGGAAAAGTAGACGCACGTCACGTAGACAATAGTGATTAGTGAGTAAGAAGCGTGTTAGACCCGTTTTAGTAAGAGCAAGGCAATGAAAATTAAGACATGCATGCTAACAGCTAATGTATATAGTGTTTCACTTGTCTACACTGAATAATACTAGTATGTTTCTCGTGCTCGAAAGGCTTAGAGCATTTTCGATAGAGACACTTTTAAGTGGTGTCAAAAATTTTCAACTCACTATAAATAATAATATTTTATATTTTTTTTTATTCACATCAAATGTAATAACATTTTACTCCAATAATTAGCATCTCATATAAAGTCCTCAAATGGTTCTCACATTAATTACTCATTCAACTAATATAATAGAAAATGTAATACAAATATATATTTCTCATGTAACAATTGTATTTTTTATCTATTTTAAAGAGGTATCAAGGGATGCCAAAATTTGATAACTTTTTTTGACACCCTCCTAACACCCTTGAAATTCTAATAGAATGGTAACTAAGAGTGACATGCTACATAAATTTGACACATGCCTTGGAGATGCTCTCATGACTTATCTATATATGGATGCTTGTGATGGCAACGGGTTGTGTCGGCTAACTTTTGGTTGTGTTTCACTATTAAAATCGAGTAAAATTCAGTTTGGATTTATTGACCCAAATTTTACTCTAAATTTTATTAGGAGATGCAAACTAAATTTTACTCTATATTTAAAGTTTACTTGTGTAAGGTAATTGGAATTTGGAAGAGTTGTTTTCTATCAAAAGCTTGAGAAATTAGATGCGGTTGGAAATTGTACATACTACGGGATCGTTTGTTTCCTTTATTTGGTAGAAATAAGTATTTATTTTCAGAAAAAAAGATATATTTATAATTTATTTTTTGAAAATAAGTATTTTTTATCACAGAAAGTAAATAATTATTTCTGAAAAATAAGGTAAGTCAACGGTCATTACAACAGAACAGATGTTATGTTTTTTACTCATTTGATTATGGCATGGATTAAAAAATTTCAATATTTGGTGAAGAAATGGTTTCTTTTGATACTCCCTCCCTCCCTCGAGCTTCCTGCTTATTCTTCAAACTATGGCTTAGTTTTGTCAAATTTCATATTGGCTCACTAAGAATTTAGTTTGCACCAAGACATAGTTACCACTAAAAGTAAAAGACCAAAAATGGTTGCCAATGAAAATTAGTAAAATGAAAGTGAAAATGAGAACACATTCATGGCATTCCATAAGAAAGCTGAAGACAATATTCTTGTTGCTCGATTTTTCCAAATGCAATATTGTTGCTCAAGTGTTCCAAATGCCAATGTTATTCTTGTAGTGATTTTTCACTAGCTTGAACAGAGGAATATACAATGCAAGGTGCTGCCACAAATGTTCTTTCAAATTTCTCGCATACCCTTTCGATGTCACTGCAGCTTACAAAGGCTACAAGATAAACAAAACCCTTTTGATGCAACATACAATTTGGAAGCTGAGGAAGAGAATATTGATAAGAAAACGTATTATCTGGGACCTGGTATGAAGGATCATCTGGGTGCAGATAATTCGTCTGGACGAAGGTTGTATGTGGAATCAGCAATGATCCAATCATTTATCAGATTGTGTGTGTTAATTGCATCTTGACGGAAAATTTCCTCCTGCCATTCTTCCCACCTCTCAGCCAACCCATCACCTTCAAGCATTCTAACAACTTCTGACATTTTGGGACGTTCAGTTGGCGAATTTTGTGTGCAAAGCAAAGCTACCTGAATTAGCTCTTCCACCTGCTCATCAACATAGCTACCCTGTAGATCTGCGTCGACCAACAATTCCAGCTTTTTGTCTTTCAGAAGTCCTTTCACCTGAGATTTGAGGAAGAGTTAACAGGAAGGTAATAAGCTCAAGCATAGACAAGAAATCAGAAAAATTGATCAATTCCCGAACAAAAAAATGTTCATTCACAAAGTGTAAGAATTTCAAAATAAATTTTGACACTTATTTCTACATGGTTGTCTATAAATACCCCAAAGGTGCAGTCAGTGACACAATGTTGTATAAAAACACTAAATAAATAAACCAGCAGAAAAAGGGTACGCAAACGCTGACCCAATCAAGCAACATCACATCATCATCATTGGCAAGTCGAGCAAGATCAAAAGCCCTTTGACCAGTAATGAGCTCAAGAAGCATAACACCATAGCCATAACAATCAGTCTTCTCTGAAGACTTTCCTGTTGATAGATACTCAGGTGCTATGTGTCCGATAGTACCTCGTACAGCAGTAGTAATATGAGTATTCTTGTAGTCCATGAGTTTAGACAGCCCAAAGTCCCCAACAACTGCTTCAAACTCGTCATCCAATAATATATTTGCAGCTTTGACATCACGGTGAATGATCTTAGGGTCACAATGATCATGCAGATAAGCAAGTCCCCTTGCAGATCCAAGTGCAATTCTCTGCCTAACTGGCCAATCTAGTAGAGGCTGTGACTCACTTCTCCCTGCAGTAATGCACCAATAAGCTCGTGATGAGGATGCCATTTGTCGATAGAACAATTTAAACCATGTTTTTTGGCTGTGTCAGCCACAGTAGTTGTTGTTCAATTTCTTATAGGTAGTCAACCACTGCTTTTGCTTAACTATATACAAAAAATTCTACTTTTGACATATTTTAATATAAGATTTAAACAAACAAGTTAAAATCCATTTTTTATATGCTTTGTTTCCAAGTCATCATACATCAGTGTTGACATCAGGTGAAAACTTGTCACCTATTAGAACTAGATGATAAACCAACATCCTTCAATATAGAACACCCTGTTAGAGATTTCAAAAGCCGAGCTAGAGTTGCAAATTGGACTGAGTGGTACCTCTTAAACACGATGCAACACTTCCATTAGACATAAATGGATAAACAAGCAAACGCTCAGTTGGCGTCATACAAAAGCCTATTAAGTGCAGTAGATTTCGGTGAACAGCCATGCTAATCATCTCAACTTCTGTTTGAAATTGTAATTCCCCTCCTTGGGTCCGCTCCTCTTTTTGTCTTTTTACAGCCACTAGAGTCCCATCAGCCAACCGGCCTTTATAAACTTTGCAAAAACCTCCTTTACCCACAAAATTTTTTCTACTAAATACATCTGTTGCAATTTGCAGTTCATGCAAAGAGAACCGCTTGAGTTGTTCTAAATGAACATCTGGATCTTCTGCAGCTGCAATGGCAAAAAGTGTGAGTAATATTATGCTCCAATACACTTCAGTGATCACTTGATGCTAATGTTAAATATACAAACCTGGTACATCAAAGAAATGACCGTGTAACTTTTTTTTTCGCCACCAAACAAGTGCAATCACAGGACCAGCAAACAGCAAAGCAGCACCGACAGCAACTCCACTAGCAATAGCTCCAGTTGCACTGTTGACAGCTGAAATGACTTTACCAATTAATAAGAAACTAAATGACATGTCAAAACGGTGGTTATTTACTTATCCAACTCAATTACAAGCCTCGATGTTGGTACCAAAAATGTTAATAAACTTCCATTCTACGAACTTCAAAAGTACAAGAGTTGCCTACTAACGTTATTGCAATTGCTAAAAGTTAATGTAGACAAAGGGATTATTATTATTAATTTTTTATTGAGATGCATAAGCTTTAGATAATGTGTTGCTGAGTGAGTAAATAATGAACCCATAATTCAGGGGAGAAGAATTAACTTTAAGGGGTAGGATAAGTGGCAAAACATTAAGGAATGACAATAAAAATGTTTGTTTAAATCATGCCATATTAACATCACATAAAAAACATACAAAGCATACATTTGAAGGACATGTTGGCATGATCATCAAGTGTCTGTCTACTTGATATTCACTAGGCCACGGGATGATGCAAGACTATAAACTAAGAACAAATATTCTAATGGAATAAATTATTTCTCATATATAAGGTCTGGTGAATTAACAGCAAAAAATCCACTACCCTAATTATGGTTTCTTAGTGCAAGAGAAAAGATGTGATGACCCTTAATAAAAAGATCTCATTTCATTATTTGGATTTAGTCATCTCTTTCTAATATGTGAGTGATAGGATTACTATATCTATGTGTATAATAAAATTTAAACTAGCTTAGAGAGTATGATAACGAAATGAACAATAAATTGATTCATATCCTAACTTATAATCACTTTCTTATATTTCCACAATTGCTTAAAATCAACTTTTTCTTGTAAATGCAATGAAATATCCATAATATCTAAAAACATATCTTTATTGATCTTTACTTCAGTTTTTCATCACTGATTCAAACCTTGGGTATGAAAACACGGGTAAGGCTGCTGCATCGGCATTTAGCATAAGTTAATGCGTATGTCCTATAATTTTTTTATGGTAGCATTGGCTACACAAGGTAGACAAGTAAAATATCAGTAACATAAGCACTATAATAAAAGGAAGAAGACCATAAAACACAATGTTCAATTCCAAATACCACCCAAGGTAAGTTAAGAGGCATTATTCAAACCTTGAGAAGCTGGAGGTGATGGAGGTGATGTACGCGATGAAGAAAGTGGAGGTAGTGGAGAAGGAGTCCCCAGTTGAGGTGGTGGAGGAGGAAGTGGAGGTGATGGAGAAACCGGAGAAGTCTCCAGTTGATTACCAGCAAAACTGGAAGATGGAAAGAGGAAATTAACATCATATTATATATATTTCAGAGTGAACTACAAATGGAAAGAATCTAAATAGAGATGTGCCTGATTGGTGTAAATATGGCGAAGGATCCATTGTTCGGAACTGGTCCTGTTAAACGATTGTTTGAAAAATCACTGTATTTCACATAATAAGATGGTGATATATAGTTATGTTTTTGTCATGATATCATGCACTTGACATAGATAGTGCATATAATAATAAATAGGTAAAATACAAATAAAGAGATGGAGGAGGCAGTTAAAACCTAGAGAATTAAAAGATTGCTTAGTACTCACATGACTTGCAATGACCAGATTGTAGTCAAAGAATAAGGAATATTTCCTGTCAAATTGTTTTTATTCAGCCTCCTATCCTCGCAAAGATGAAGAATAGATCAGCCACCACTAAGCCCCATATAATTGCAGTAATTATAATTAAATGTTAATCAAAGAATAAAATTCTGGAGTTGAGGTTTATCGTCCAGAGGGTAGCCACGGACATAACTAATAAAATCTGCATGATGCTTACTTCTTGCTTAAGAAGTAGCTAAGTAAAATAAATAATTAAAACCAGAGATATTATAGATGTGTAATGCGTACAAGAAACGTAATTTCTTTAGCTTCTTCAAGGTGTCTGGAATCGGACCATTAAAATTGTTTTGGTACAGATCCAAGGTGACTAAGTTTGTTAAGTTCCCTAGCTCATCAAGAACTCTTCCGCTTATGTTGTTACTATAAAGTTCCCTGTAAAAGGGAAGTTATTATTAAAAACACATCGGCGTTAGCAATTCAGAGATAAATAAAGGTAAACGGATAAAGGCTGTTGTTCCTTTTAACACAATTTCAAGACAATATGCTCAAAAAACAAGGATGAGTTAATTGTCCCATTTTACACTCGCATAACACATTCTATATATGTGCGAAAACAGAATGCAATACAATGATGCATATTTTTTAATGTGTTTTACTTATTCTTTTGGTTGTGTCATTCTGGGCACTTATCACTTATTTCTGTACTAAGCAGCCTAAACTGCTAACTTAAATATCTTTTCAGAAGTTTACCCTCCCAGGCTCCCACTGTAGAGTTCGATTCTCACCCTGCTTCCTAATATCCACGCGTACTTAAAATTTAATTCAGTGGAAAATATGTAAGTGATAAAAAGCAAGATAAGTCTTACAAGTATTGCAAATTTGGAAGCTGATCAAGCTGGGAAACCAGTTTACCAGATAGGTTTGAGTTTCCAAGATTTCTACATTAGAAAAAAAATCAAAACTTCTTATATTTTGCAGCAGAAATGGAAAAAAAAGAAAAAAAAAAAGAAAAAGAGTGTTTAGGTGGCGTACACTCTTGTAACACTTTTTTCATTATTGCAATTAACATGAACCCAATCACAAGGATTCACAAGGGCTGCATTCCAACTTTCCAGAACATTGTTAGGATCGTTTAAGTTATTCTTCAGTGCTATCAAAGCATCACCTGATATACCCAAAAAAAAAATCAAACACATTAAAGAACACCAGTATAAAAAGAGGTTGATTTATGAACAACTGTTACCAAGATTTATGGAAAATATAGGTGACACACCTTCAGCATTAGCAGAAACACTTGACAACTGATTAAACACCAAAATTGAGCAGAAAGCAGCAGAATATATCCAGAGTACCAACCAATCCATCACCATGCATAACACACCAACTCAGAATTTATCATCAACTGCTTATAAAAAAACAAGTAAAATGTTGAAATGTTTCTTGGGAAAGATATAGAAATTTCTTGCTGGGGTTGTGGCAAGTATAGACAGAAAATAGAGCAGAGTTTTAAACAATTAATTATTCACAGTTATTAGACACTAATGATACAATATATATTTGTCCCATCACACACTACGCTACGCTACTTGAGAATTTGCAAACTAAGTTTTTTTTTTCCACTTTTGTTAGCGGGAACTTTGGGTTGTCTTGAGTCAACTGTCAACAGCAAATGAATGGACTTTCTCGTTGTTGTGTGGTCGTAAAGATGTGGTGTTAGCGGGTCGTATTTTATAACAGGCAAGTCAATGTCTTCGTCATCTTCTTCGTCTTTTTATGGCTTTTTTTGGGAGTGCTATTCAAAACGGATTTTAGTTCAAGATGGTTAACATTTAATTCGAGAAAAATTTTAAGAATTTTTTTGAGTTCTCTAGCAGTTTTGTATCCATACGTGTGGATGATTGTGGAGATACTTAGTACTGTAATAGTGACTGTTATATTGAATTACTTCACTAATTGGATGCTTTACGTTGCAGAAATTACTGTTACCATACAGTCTTTTCTTGACCAGATGCAACTGTTGCAACTAAATTCAAATTTATATCATAATTATTCAATGTAATTGACAATCCAACTCTCCAAATGTACAGAAACAAGTGACCAGAATTAAGCAAAACTTCAGGAAGTTGAAGCATCAAAACCAAATATCAAGTACATTTTCTGTCTAAATCAATGATTAAACTCATAATATAAGAATAAAAATTCAAAGTTTCCTACAGTAGATGCATTTTGTATGAATATAGAATACCTGCAGAATCAAGTCCTAATCTGTAATTATTTCCGATACAAACAGTACTTCTCAAACTTACCATATAAAGAAGACATCTGCCAACCAGAATAAAGTAAATAGATGGGCTGTCATAGGAGCTGCATTACATGTAAAACTGCTTCAAGGCTATAGTTAAGATTTTACACTACGATAAAATGAAAGGCCTTCCAAGCAGACCAAAAGAACATCCAAGAGAAGAACTTACAAACCAAATCAAACTGGGGAATCAATATGAATTTCAATCCTTCTTTGGAACATTTCATCTCTTCTTCCAGAGAGGAATAACATCATAAAACTCCTAGCCGACAAATATCCTACTTGATGTATTGAGAGACCCATTTGAATCCATCACCATACCCCATTTTGCGCACAATGCTGCACATGAATACCTCTAAAGGACGCACACTTGAATCTGCAAGATTCACTTTCCCCTTTCCAGTGGTGACGCCAGTCAGGCCAAGATGAAAGCGCAACTCATCCTCTGAGGCAGCATATGGGATATCAATTTTGTTTCCCAGAATAAGAAATGGGACAGTGGCCAGTGACTCATCCGAAAGGAGAGCATCCAACTCTTTCTTAGATTCTGCAAACCTCTCTTTGTCATAGGCATCCACAAGATAAACTACAGCATCAACCTGTATAAATTGCAAAACAATATTGCATCTTGTTAAAAAAAGTCTCAACTTAAAAAGTTGATAGTGATTAAAGAAGTTTATGTTGGGCCGCAAGCAAGCCTTAACTCCACAATAGTATGTGATATTGTCTGCTTTGAGTCGAGCCCGCACGGATTTGTATTTGGGCATATCCTAAAAGGCCTCATACTAATGGATTTAATTGGCTACTTATTAACTAGCAAACTGTCCCTCCCACAAACGATGTGGGACAACTCCCAACAGTTTCCACATAAAGTAGATGCCATAAAAAAAGGCAAATATATGCATCAATTCTAATAAGCATGGCAAAGAACATTAAAGAAAGTGCAAGTCGATTGCAATCTAATTAAAATATTTGACACCAAAAACCACCCACAAAAAACCTACAACCTTAAGGTAGAGGAAATCAGATAAGAGTGAAGGCATAAGTACACGGTAAGACACTAATCCTTGGTGATTTAAAAGTCTGATAACAATTACTAAACCATCAATCTATTTGGCTAAGCACCATTATGTGTCCGGTCTAGAAACATGTGTTTTAACTTTCAATTGAGCAGTTTCACAGCTTAATCTTCACCAACAATGCATTCTGATACTTCAGTCTTCTTAGCAAGAAGTTAAAGTTAAATATCTGGCTCTTATAAGTTTTCCATGAATTAACTTAACCATTGTTCCTAACTTAAAAGTGTTTCAGACTCCAGTAATGTTGAATTAACAGGAGATTAGTGTAGAGATGAAAATGGGACCAATGACAGTAATACATTACAAAGTTGGTTTTTGTAGACGGTAACAACATTTGCACTAGAAGACTATATGAGTGAGCCGACTAGGTGCCTAGGTTGGAAGTGATTGCTTATCTGCAGTGAAGTTCATGTGAATGATAGAATGAAAACAATGTATAATTACAGTGACACATTATTCTATACTATGTCTAAGGTAATATGATTGAAATTCCAGAATATAATCCTCTCCCATTGTCAATATTAGAGTAAATAATTGCTAAAATAGCAAGAACTCCATTAATCTCATACAAATGAGACACCACAACTCTGTATAATTTACGATTTTTTTTCTCTGCTAGTATAATATTCTGCTGTTCACTATTTTACAGAAAAAATGATTACTACTTGCGGTGACGATAATTGTGATCTTCAAGGATCTTAGTCATAATGAGATTCTTCTAATGAATAGAAGGCTTTTTAAAAAAAAACCACCTTTCTGATTAAATAGGCTTCATACAACTCTACAAAGTAGACATAACCTAGGATACAAGAACGAAGGTAATAGACTAATAGGACAGCATAAAATTAAAACCAGGCCTGAGAGATTTCAGAATACATACAACTGTCAAGTAACACAATATGCAAGATAAAAAGCACAACTCACTAGAAAGAGGAATGTCCAACATTATACCTTACTGTTCAATGATAATATCACAGTTTTCCACATAATTTGTTCACCCTTGTATACACAAACAAATTACTTACAAAGAAAAAGTATATGTACGGTTTTTCCTATATGATGGTGTTAATATATTTATATCTATAGATATAGATATACATTTGTAGATTATACTGTGATTCCAAACAATAAGATTCAGCGTAAGTAACTCGAAACACAATGTTTTTGTGGGGTGCTAGGAGAGGATAATATTTTAGAATAAATTTCATCTTGAATTTTCCTTCACTGAATGCTTAAGCATCTTAAGAGTATGATTATCTAGCAGCTGGAAACACGATCTTTTTGTGGGGTGCAAGGTGAGGATAATATTTTAGAATAAAATTCATCTTAAATTTACCCCCACTGACTCCTTGAGCATCTTAAGAGCATGATTATCTAGCACAAATGATCTAAGCCACATTTATTGTTATGAGAAATTTATTGTTACTAAAATTTACGAGGAATCCACCAAGAGGAGGCATTTTTATGAAACTATGTTATTTTAAGATATTGGAAAGTTCTTTAACATAATAGTATACAGCTCTTAAGCATTTCAGAGTCCATAATATGCACATCCACAAAGTAATTTAATTTCCAGAATTCCAGTTAATAGTCAGTTCCGAAGAATTCCAGCACTTCTCTTTTCTTACAGAAAGGTAATTACTTCTACATGGTGACAATCACAACATCATTAGTACCACAAAAATCCAGATTCTCACATTCAAAGGATTTACTTGCATACAAATTTTCAATAACAATTGATGACAAAACAAAGAAACTACATTTCAAACTTGACATTATCCTTTCCCAGTACTACGAGTATCATTTTAAAAGTGACCTTTCGGTAGCTAGTATAAACCGATCAATGTCCACAACTATAGCACATTCAAAACAACACCCATATACTAAAATACATATATCACTCTCCAAACAAAACCACAATCAAAATTGTGCAGATCTAGGAACAAACCAAATAGATCAATCACCGTAAAAAAAACAATCAAATGCTAAATATTCGATACATAAGAAATTGACCTTGGCATAGTAATCTTTCCACACTCTACGAGCAATCTGATGACCCCCTAAATCAAAAGCCTTAAACTTGATTTTACCAATACTCAGCTCTTCTGATGTTGGATGTTGTGTAGGCTGATGCTGAACTAACCTCTAATACATAAAATCACAATCAACACATATACAAATTATAACACATTTCTATAAAAAAAACACAGATAAATTATTTCAAGAAAAGGGGTACCTCATCTTTAAGCATATGAAGAAGGGTGGTCTTGCCAGCATTATCGAGGCCTAAAAACAAGATCTTGGCCTCTTTTTGCCATAGCCCAAGAGATGCTAACACCCCATAAAACCAATCAAATAGAAACATCTTCTTTTCTCTATTGTCGATGTTCCCGAGGAGATATATAGATAGATAGATAGATACAGAGAGAGAAATGTATAGATACAGATCTGGAGAGTGAGAAGGAGAGCTCTCCTCCACACTGTAGTTTCTTTTTGTGGTTTGTATTTTTCACCCTCGTGCTCCTTTCCTATACTTTATTATTATTATTTTTTTCTTGCATTTTATTTTTATTTAAATTTAAATTTAGTCAAACTTGGATGGTAAAATGTGTGTTTTTCTTTTGTTTTTTTGTGATCGATTATTTATGTAGGAAAAAAGTTATGTAAAAATCATTAAATTGAATACATTAAACATTATATATATTAGTTTATATCCTGTATAATGTACGAATCAAATTTTTTTTATTTTCTTTTTTATTTATATAATTTAAATTTATTTTTATTTTTATGACAATAATTTGTATTTTATTTAATATTGACTGTATAAATATTTTTTCATATATTTTAGTTGTGTTTGTATTTTAAGAAAATAATATTTGACCGTATATTTTGTTTAAAGAAATATTTTAGTTAGGAGATTAGAAATTTATTTAATATTGTGTGTAAATATTTTTATATATTTTAATTGTGTATGTATTTTAAGAGAATAATGTTTGATAATTGTTTTATTTAGAAAAGTGTTTTAATTAGAAGATTAGAGAAGTGTTTTAGTTAGTAAGTTAACGTTTTAATATTAAACCCAATAATTAATCATTATTCGGACCTAATAACAATCAATGACTGATTACCAAATTTTTAATATTTTGACTTAAATAATATAATATAGATGATATATAAACAAACCTTCAGTGAGTATGCTTAAATAAACTATTAATCTACATTTAAAGTATTGCGAACTTATTTAATTAACTGTTAAATATAGATGATATATTACAAAATTATTGTAAGATTTATCAATTTTTAATTATTACTATATTTAAAATATAAATATATAGGCATTTCATCTAATAGAAAGAAATTTTAAAATAAAAAATCAAAAGTGAACCCCCATTCCTAGTCTGGTCATCCTTTCCGGTAGATGAAAAGAATATGATAAGACATATTTGTAACTATTAGATGACAACTCAACTCAGATTAGAAAGAGAAATAAATAATAAATATGATTACAAGAATCAAGATAAAAAAAGTCAAATAGACGTGAAGAATCAGAATATCAGAAGAATTCTTATGAGGCTACTACTCACCACTGGAAGAAATTCATTAATATGTTCAAGCGTCAGTGTAAAATAAAAAATTAGTATTTCATAAGAGTTCAGAAGATACAGAAATTTTCAATTAGCTACTACAGAAAGATTTCATGAAAAGAAAATTATAGAGATAAAGCGAGAAGCGAGAACAATACAGGAGATCACATATTTAATGTCAAACGGTGAATAACATTTATTTCAGTGAGGCACAAATGAACCAGACAGTACACTGTATGTCAACTATATAGATGAAGGTTCAACATCAAGTACAAGTGATTTTCAGACATACAGTACGGTGAAGACAGAAAGACTCAAGTTAAATCAACAATGGTTGTGCAGTCAAGAAACTAATTAATATTACTATCAAAAGTTTGATTAATTATTTAATTTATCTATTTAAATTAATTCATAGTTGAATTGGTTTAATTTATAAATTATTGAATTAAAATTGGTGAAATTAATTAAGTTAAAAAGAACATTTTATTTAACATTTAAAAAAGACTTGATGCACTCATTTAAAACGTCTTACCGAAATAAGACTTTTAAAATGTCTTGGAGTGCTTGGATAAAAGGTCTTACTGGATTTCTATTAAGACCTTCAAAAAGTCTTATCGAATTTCTATTAAGACCATCGAAAAGTCTTACAGAATTCTACAATTGAAAAGGTCTTGAAGAAGCAAGTGGACAAAGGTCTTACCAATTTTCAAAGTGAAAAAGGTCTTGCTAAAGCCTTGGAAAAAAGTCTTACCGAGATTTAAAAAGTCTTACTGAGCTTTAAAAGGTCTTGCCCACTGTTTTAGAAAAGGTCTGAAGGCTTAATTAATTATCTTTTAAAAGTCTTGTTAGAAAAGTTTTATCAGCTTCTACCTCTATAAATATGAGGCAATTGCTTCATTTTTAGTGTTGAAAAACCATTCAAATTCAGTAATTTGTTTGCTTATTATATTCACAGACTTTCTGTGCTTGTTTGAATTATAACTGTTAAATTAGAACAGTTCATGTCAAAATCGTTCTAGAAATTTAAACAGTTATTTGAAACTTGTCTTGTTTATTTACTTGCTAATTTTCTAGATCTTAAATGTTTATTCATAAAAATAGAAAATTAGTAAGTCAGCCTCCTAAACACTACAAGGACTCGAACCCTCAATAAAAGTAATAATTTAATTATTCGCAAATTCTGAAAAGAATTTTAAATTGTTATGAGTATCGTATTCAATCCCCCTTCTACGATACTTCCGAGAACTAACAGGGAATCTCATCGAAAATTATTTCTCCACTCACTCTCTTCTCAACTATTGAATTGTATATATCTCCCTATATATCATATTACCACAAATATCACCATCATCACTTATCACTACCACGACCTTCAATCATCCAACCACTTTCAATTATAATCACAATCATCGGTCACTATTGTCATGTATGTGAAACAAACAGATTCAATAAATCCGTAAAGAATAAAATTGTTGAAGTTTAGTAATTTTTAACATATAAACGGGTAATTTCTGTAATATAAAACAGTTATCATTTTTTATTATGATTGTAATAATCGCTTGAATTCTATTAAATTTAATAAAAAGATTCAATTTTGACGTAATAGACATGTAACGATGAAATACGACTGAGAAATCAACTGATTATAAGTAATTGATCGTGGATAGAACTTAGGTTTTAGTGATATTACAATTATGGTGGGAGAGTGGGTTAGCGGCACTGTGAAAAGAGGTGGTTAAGATGTAAGTATTATATATGTGTGTGTGTATTTTTAAATTCATGAACAATGTACTCATGCACGCCTATAACACATGGAATATGGGCTGAGTTTTTTTAAAATTTTGTGAGTTAGGCTTGGTTTTATTTTTTATTCTAATTATTGTTAAATCAATTATTCTAATTAAATTATTATCCCCTAACTTTTTAATAAATTTATATAAAATTAAAAAATATTATTATATATATTAATATAAGTTCTCAATTTTATAAAAAACAACATATTAGATATCAATTAAAATACATTTACTTAAATATTAATTAATTCGTATATGACACGAATTATAAATTAATATATGTAAAATGAATTTCACGGATGTTGTTTTGTAGCCAACAAATTAAATAATTTTAAACTCCAGTAGTCCAATGAAGATAGGAGCGGTATTTTTAAAATGTACGTGGATTATATTATGTTTATTATAGAAATAGTAAGTAATATTAAAGTGAAGGTTACATTACATTAGAGTACATAGGATAAATAAAGATGTATATAGATAGACACAGCCACAATGTCGAGACTCTTTGAGAGTAGAGGATAAACACAAAATATTAACCTATCATGCCTCGTCACTAGTTATATGCGAGACAAAATAAAAGCTGAATTTAAATTTATAAAATTTTCAAAAATATAAGAACTTGAATTTAAATTAAATATCTTCTATTTTTTAATTTTTATATCATGATTTATTATACGAAATGAAACTAATTAAGAAGAGACACGAATAGTAAGTGTGAAAAAGATAGACATAGCTATTTCATGGACTCTTTTATTTTTATATAAGAAATGGGCTGGGCCCATGAATCAGTCCTATCTCAATCCGCAGAGCCATATTTATGAACATGGACTGTTTGTTTTAGTTAAACAGAATTTTTAACTTTTATGGATTAATTAATTTATGCCTCACGGTTCTATAAAAAATAAAATTATAATATTTAATTCATCATTATATTTATATAGCTAGATATTTACATACTTTTTCGGTTTCTCCGATCTTAAATAACAAATTATTATTATCATCGTTACTACGAACACTACGACTACCACTACTATTAGGCGGGCATTGAGTTATTTATCGTTGAACTTATTTATCTCAATTGAACTATCTTTCCTTCTCAAATTTCACAAACAACACGCTTCTGAGAATGAATCTACTAAACAAATTGCACGGCTTTCGCGGCGGCTTAGTGAGCCGGTTCTCATTGAACTAATTTTTCTCCGTTGATTTGTCTCTCGTTATTCTCGAATTTTATAAAAAATAGGTTTCTTATAATGAATCTACTAAACATAAATAAATTACATTCTCTATAAAATTTAAAATTAATTTAATTTATACTATCTTGTTAGTATTTTTAATTTATAAATTATGTTCTAAGAGAATAATAGTATGATAATTTAATTTAAAAAAATAAGATTATAATTTAAATAGATGAAAATTTTAAGAGAATATTAAAATATAAAGTGTACGAGCATATTAAAATGACAATTTTGATTTAAAAAAAGTTTAGGATAATATTAAGATATTAATTTAGTTTGAAAGGAAACTTTAAGAGAATATTATGATGGTAACTTGACTTGAGTAGAAAGTTTAGAAAAATATAAAATAATTTAGATTTTTTATAATTTGGAGAAAATTTAGGAGAATATAAAATAAATTAGATTTTTTTTATAATTGAGATAATTTGGGAGCGTCACATAATCGCTCTCGTCTTCTCCTTTATATATATATATATTATTTATTTTACTTATATTTCGTATATTTATATAAATAACTGATTAAAAAAATTAACAATAATTTCCGATGCAATTTGTTTCCCGTATATTTCGTATACTTATATAGTTATATATATTATTTAATAAAATGAAAACACATTATATTCCTAGAAAGATTTGAAATTATTTTATACTAACAGTTTGGAATTGGGATCCTAAATCTGTAAATATTGTGCGTATGCGTAATAGACTATTTAAAAACGTTACATATGTTCAATGGATGAATATGCGCAATGTAATAATAGAGCAACATGTTCGGCTCCCGACTACGCTAAGATTTATCTAAAGGAGAAAATATCGGCTACAAATGGTAGGAGAATGCGAAAGAAATAAATTCATTTGGAAAAAAGGAAATCGAATAGGAAGTTGCTGCCAAATGCTAACTATTATTATGTAATGCAATCGGTTAATTCTAATATTCCATATAAACAAAATGAAATGTAGAATACTTTTTTTAAGCTCAACTGGCTTGATACAAACTGACTTATATCCCCTGCGAAATATGATTTTTGTTTTTAATTATTGATATTAGTTGATAATCGAATATTAATAATTTTATTTATAAATAATATCGAGAAATATTATTGAGTTAATTCATGCATTTATGGGGAATCGAGAAATAGAAATATTATAAATAATATAGAATACTCTTCATTTAATTAATTAATACTTAGATATTTACAATTTTATTCCTAATTTAACTCATTTATTTCAATTATATATTATTATATAATTTATAAATTTACAGTTTTACCCCTAACCACCAAACCACGGTAATTCCTTGTTTCAATTATATATATGATATAATGAAGAGAGTGCATTATTATGAGCTTTAGTTCTTTTAAATATTTTGTGTATTTTTTAAATAATTTTTAAGGAAATTAATAATTACTTTAATTTCATTTAATATATCAAAATATTATTATATTATTAGTCGTATAAATTAGATTATTATTCAATTCATTTAAATAATATATATTAGTTAAAATTTATATATTTGAAATTATAAAATTAATAATATCTAATTTAATTTTATTAAAAATAATAATTTATAATTCTAATAGAGTACTAATTGAATATTAATAAATTTAAATTATAATATTTTAATATTTCCCAATAAAATTACTAATTTATATAAACCCTATCCGATATTATTTAAATAAATATATTTGAAATAAATATAATATTATAATAAAATATATTTATTTTTAATATTATAAATCAAACAACCAACATACTTTTTAATATTTCGACTAAAATAATATAAATAATATAAAAGAGAGATATCCCATTTTTAATTATATTAATTTTTAACTGTATATATATGTTGGTCGACTGAAGAGGATTTTAACCATTTGCCACTCCCATTTCGATTGTATCCTAAAAAAATACTCACTTTATGACAAACCATTTCTATTTTACCACGTGTAATTGCCGTATGAAACATGATCAAGTTAAAGTAAATAAAAAGAAAGAGACGTGCATACCACTTCCCGGATAAAACAATCGTCTCATTTTTCATTATTTAAATATTTAAAATTAAGACCTTCGATTTGAATTTCCAAAAGGGTAGTTTTGGAATGTCAGAATAATAATAGCTTACCTTTGTTTAAAGCACCATAACTCCCGAGAAACACCGTACCAAAACCAAACTATCAAACCCAAAACAGAGAGGGGAGGGAAGAAAATTTAAATACAGAGTCCACAAATAAATAAATATATACATGCATAAATAAATAAATATATATATATGGGAGAGAAAAAAGAAGTTATATTATATGTAGATGAGTTAGATTCAGAAATAGCTTCTGGAACTCCCTTTTGTAGAATTTGTCATGAGATCGAATTCGAGAGTTTTAAGAGTTTGGAAGCTCCCTGTTCTTGTTCTGGTTCTGTCAAGGTATGTATATATCACTTGTGGGTTTCATTTCATTTTTTAGGAAACGAGAACGTACTTACGAAAAACAGTGTGTGATCTTTATGTTTTTGAAGATATTTATTGAATTCTTGATCATTTTTTCCCTACAGTTTGCACATAGAGATTGCATACAGACATGGTGTGATGAAAAGGGGAATACAACTTGTGAAATTTGCTTACAGGTTTGCATATTTCGATATATAATTTTTGGTTTTATTTCTTGTTGAGTAATTTAGTTTTTCATGCATCTGAAACTTGGAGTTTAGCTTGTTGACAAATAATAATAAAACAGAGCATTTTGCCGTGTTTACTGATCCTTGTCCTGTTTCTTCTTCTTTGAATTTCACACACACCGTGTGTTTTTGGGTGTCTATAAATATTCTTTTTCAAGATTTCCATACTTCTTTTTTTCGCATCTAATTCTGATCATTAAGCCTTGTTAATGACCTGAACTAATATCGTTTAATTAAATTAGTTGTATATTTTATTAACATGATTATCCTTATCAAAACTTACGAGAGAGAGAACGTTGTATATATCTTTATTTACATCTTTTTAAAGCTTAGCCATAGATGCTATTTAAAATAGCCTTTCGTTTTCTTGAAAATGAAATAAAGATAAATAATGAAGGTAAGCTACTTTGGGATTTTTATGGAAGGAAAAGGACCATACCATGCTGTTATTCTTCTTATCCAGGGACAATGATTTTAAGTTACGTCAACTACATATTACTTTAACATACATCATTTTCTGTTCATACAAATTTTATATAAAATTTTTACGATTTTATATTAATTTTCCATTTGTAATGTAAAAATTTTATACAATCAGTTTGAAAAATGAAACTATTTTCCATTTGTAACGTAAAATTTGTATACAATCAGTTTGAAAAATGAAACTGACATTTTGCAATACAGAATTTTGAACCTGGGTACACCGTTCCTGTCAAGAAAGTTCGACTGTTGGATGCAGCTGTTACCATAAGGTATGGTCTTTTAAATTGTGATATTTTGACCTTTTACTTCTTTATCTTCAAGTGCAATTTTACATAATTATTAGTTATATTAGCTGTCAAATTGCATGCTTTCAAATCTCTCTCTTTCAATTGAAAATTTGTACGCAGCCTATGGGGTGGTTGTCTTCATTTGTAGAAAAAGTTTAAATGTTAAAGTTCAAGTAAAATCTTATGTAAATATTTAAACGTTGTAATTGATCATAACAAATCAAAAATGTGGAATGGAGTAAAGATTTTTCTTATAATGACAATCTGACAAGGTAACTTTGATTGAAACACAGAGGAAGTTTAGAAGTTCCAAGATTGGAGAGAGGGCAAGAAAATACAGATTTGGAAGACACAGGTGAAGAAGAAGAGCTGCTCGAAAGCGAAAACTCCTCAGATGATAGGCTCTGGAATTATTTTAGAGTAGTTGCTCTCATCGTAAGTTTAACTATTTCTCCGAAAAAATTTAAAAACTCTCTCAGTAATTAAATTCAAGAACCCCATATAGTGTGTAAGTTGTTAAAATTTAGGTTGTTATACATTGACAAAAATGCATTCAACTAGTTGGAGAACAACATGCCATATGTACCAGCAATGTAGACATAAAAGTGTCATATCTTACTTGGGCTAAAATCAATGCTTGATTATGATACATAATGTGTTGTATAGTGTGGCATCCAGCTGAACACACTAAAAGTGCATAATTAGATATAATGCTCAGTGCCCTAAATGGACAGATCATTCATTTTAGCTTCTAAAGATGATAATGCTTTACACTGTTACAGATGTACTTTCTTATAGTTTGTGCAGAAGTCTTACATGTTCATGTGTAATACCTAAATTCAAACCAAAAAGGAGCCAAATCGCAGAATTTAAACACTTCCAGCTCACTGTAATTTAGGCCAGGCCAACTGGCATTCTTTAAATTAGCTCAGGATCGCGCTTGACTTGATTGTCACGTGTGTCGCTATTACTAGTAAACAGCCTTTTTACGAAAATAAAGGGCATAAGACTGCGTAAATTGGAACCTTTCTTAATATGATTAGTTGGGTGTCTACTTACTATCCATTAGGTACGGCCTGGCCTCTAAGAAAAACAAATGCGTATATTTTGGGGTGACTTGCAAATTATCATGTATGTGCTTAGCTATCTAAAACTATGTTAATTCAATTTGAGAACTTAATCAAACTTTACTAATCCGTCGTGTTTATCAAATGTGCAGTTTACATTACTTCTGTTGAGGAGACATCTTCTAACCTTGCTTACTGGTGAAACAGAGGATTACCCATTTACACTCCTTACTGTGAGCAACAAACTTTGTTGTTACTTTCATGATTAGCGCTTTAGACTAACTTAAAAATTAGTCAAAGCATAATTGCGCTATGGTCTTTACTTGTGTTTGTGTTCATTTGTTATCATTGCAGTTGCTCATTGCAAAAACAAGTGGAATAGTACTTCCAATGTATGTAATGATCCGAATAGTACAATCAATCCATAACAGTTTCAAGCATAGTACCAGGTCAGTACGAGGTTAGTTCCACCTTTTTTGCTCAAATGCATTATTTTGTTACCCCAAAACACACAACTTAAACTAATTGTTGCGCATTTTCTTAACTTTTTAGGATCTCGAAGATGAATCATCGAATTCTGAAAGCGAAGAAGGTGATCAGGATGAGGAGCAACATCACCTTGAACATAGAGTTGAAATGCATTCCTCATGAAGATAAATTTCATTTCAAGTTGAATATATTTGTTGATTTGTTACATAATAGATGTAGAGCATGATCCACCCCCCACCCCATGGGGGAAGGGGCAAAAGTTTTTTTTTTAATTTTCTTATTCTTATTATTATATACAGAGTTATAAAAGAAAAGGTTGTTTTTAAGAAATTACCACGTTGACAATCAAAGCAAAAACATGTGTACTAGTGTGTACATTTAATCACAACTATGCAATAGGTTAACAACTTTCTGGTTGGTTGTATTGTTATCATTAGGTGATAGCCAGCTAGGTCTTTGGAAATTTTTAAGCTTGTCAAAAAATAAAGGGAGAACAAGCTAGAACTTCCACAATCACGTCGATGTCAAATTTTATACTCCATTATAAAAATCAATAGGTTTAAAAGTCGTATATGGAAAATAGAGATAAGACGTAGTAATCTTTTCTTTTAATCAAATGTCGAATTCAAGAGAGAAGTATTTAGCATATTCGTAGATGCAATAAGTTCTATAGTTGATTAAAACTCGTATTTCGATTGATAATCAAGTGTCTACTTGAAACTTGTATTTCGATTGATAATCAAGTGTCTACTTGTTATTAGATTTAACTGACCTTAATGAAAAATAAAGATAAGATTGTATCACGGGGAAGTCTTTTTAAGTATTAAGTGGGTACTCCGTTTGTTGATTAAGTTGATCTAATTTGTTGTGTTCCACTAGCTGATTACCTGTCTAGCATGAAAACAAACAAGTTGATAGATACAATATTGACTGATATTGGATCAAGTTGTATGCTTCAGTCACACAAAGCTGTAATATACTAATTTAGATATAAATGTCATTTTACACTTTAACAACTTTGGTACAAACATGAGTAATACCCCCAACCAGAAAACCTGGCATCAGCAATATAGTTTGTTAACCGTCAAAAGAATCAATTTGGTAGAGAACTACTGCTGCTTTTCATCTACATTGTACGCAAGTCACAACTTACTTTTCTGTCACCTCAATCTGCTGATTCAATGAGGCTTGTCAATCTCTCTTGACAAGCACTCAATTACATGTTCTGTTGTTCCTCTTCCCCCACAAGATATTAACTTGGTTTGTTTCGATTCATGGCACATTGTTGAATTTATTATTATTTAATCCAACAAATCCAAACTATTAACTAAAAGATCTAATACTATAAAACGGGTGTCTACAACTTCAGTTAAGAGCTCCACAACCAAGTCATGACATGTTACAACGTTCTCAACTGAAAGTTACGAACGGTATATTGCAAAATATAATGTCCATAACTTGGACTCGAGGAGTCCCAACTCAAAATTGTGGATGTGCCTGCTTTTTCTACCATTAGATCTGCTGCATGAGTGCATGGTGACATGTTTCCTGTGTATAGATATCTTAATTTCCATTGGACTATGTATGTAATAACTTCTACTCAAAAAACTTTAGAGGAATTGTTTTCAAGACTAAAAAATGTCTAGTACTGCTGCCTTCAAATCATATTAATTCTATAACTACAAATCTTGTATTTATGTTGATTACAAAACCACAAGCTCTTAAGATTAGAATGTTTAACAATTAAAAGCTGCGGAATTATATATATGCTTGCAGAGTTGCAGTGCAACTAACTTGAGACTTCACTGCATGAGATATTCATGACAATTTCAAGGGCTCATTCAGATATCTTGCATACAGCTACACAAAGCAGGGGTGCAGACTAGAATAGTGTCTCAAAAAGTTGGTCCAACTTTGAAACACATTTAAAATATTTGCGACAACAAAACTCAATATATCTGCTTATTTATTTGAAAATCTAGCAAGTGTATACCACATCTATCAAATGCACACAAAATTACTAAATTTCCATGCATATAGATTTCTTACACATGATTTGAAGTGTTACATATAGAAAACATGTATCAAATGCACATTTAATGTGGTCCATTCTTTGCATATATATATATATATATATATATATATATATATATATATAACTATTTTCTCATTTTCGCATGCATCTCACAATATCAAAAAAAGAAATATTATTTGATTCATAACTATCATTTGGAATCAAGAGGTGCTAATGAAATACACCTTAGATCGTCTAGACACAATAGTCGTATTATTACTGCTAGTACCTCCCACCAACGCATTCGCTGGTTTTTTTTGTTCAGTTGGAATGAAGGATGAAGCTATGGTCCCGGACCTTTACATGGCTGTGTCAGAAAGTGTTCCTGCGGGCTATATAATGGACCTAATCTAAAGGAGTGACTGTCTACAAAAACCCACACCACGTGGTTCTACCACTAGAATAAAGATAGAGCCTCTAAACGCCCTAGATGGAACTGATCTAGCAAGAGCTAAATGGTGGACTAGTACATCTATATTCATTAAGATTATCATACATACAGATAGTGCACCATTTTGCGATATAAGCTAATTTGTGGCTGAATTATTGTGATATTGCAGGAAGCCTGTCTGGATTGCTACACCACGGGCTCGAAATATAAAATTCAAGGCCTTGACAAGGATAAACACTGAACTCCCTCCAATAAAATCTCATCATATCCAAGCTATTCCATAGATCACACTTGTATCTAGTTATTGGATTTAGCCGGAGTCACGGGCAAATAATATCCAAATTTCCATTAAAACGGGAAAAATTCATCAACCAGAAACTTTCCCTCAGAAGCCAATATTGTTGGTCCTAAAACAATGCTACTAGTAAATTTATACCAATCTTTCATGGAGGTATCAAAAACAGTGTGGCCCCAGCAATGAAAAAAACTTTGTCTAGAACGAAAGTCTTGGCGTGGCAGAAGATGATTTATTGTTAAAAAATATAGCTTGTTTTAATATTCCTAAACTTGAAACATGTGCTAGATTATGTGGAAATGGTAAAGAGGTTCTGGAAAATGTCTGAATGATCAAAGGACCACAAGGAGATCCTGAAGTTCTACCTTAAGATTACAGTTTCATGGATTGCCAGGTATTGTGTCTCATCCATGGATTGCCAGGTAATGTATCTCATCCATATTACCATACATTAATTAGCTAACAGATGCTATATTTATAATATATAAAAAATCCAATACCATGTAAGAGTCGGAAGAGGTAGTGAAAGGATACTCTGCAATATACAACAATCTATAGTTCTATACTAAGTAACAAAAGCTAGATACATCAACAAGGTCACCGTTTCTGAAATTTGATTCTGTAGAGCATGTAATAATATTATTATATATCGTAGATGCCAATTATGAATTGAACAAGCACACAGAAAGTGATCTAGAAATAAGGAAGATGATCCAAACTGGAGTGTATTATCATTTACCAAAATCACTGAACCCAACAAAGCTGCGGGTGCAAGTTATTATGGAATATAAATATTCATAAACAACAAGATTTATATATACAAGTTAATCATGTATAACCATATTTTAGAGTTCCATATTACTTATAGTTATATATAGTAATATTTTGTACTAGGACAATATATTGGTCTTATTAGATGAAAGACTTTTACATTCCCTACTAAATTAATTTTATATTCATGCATACTTCACATGCAATGCGAGGACAATATAAGACTTGAACTATAAACTTGGTGTATCCAGTTGTGAAAATAAAGTGTACGGGTTATAGTGTCTAAAGCCTAAATGAGTTGTCAAGGAAACCATTAACAAGAATTTACTCTATGAATTGCCGTCGTAAAAGGCTTAAAAGTCGAAAAAGATCTCCATTTCGCTTTTTCTCCCTATCCAAATCAGATAAATCAAGAAGAGCCTTGTTATTCATTTTCATCTTTTATACTATTCACAAGTAGCATGACAATGCCCTTAGAACCAGTAACTAAATTAGCTTAATTTGTTTATATTTGGGGTTTTTTAACCAGGGAGAAACTGGCTGCATTTGTTTGACATTCACTTCCTTTGGGAAACCTAGGGGAACAGATAAAGAGGTAAGAACTCTGCAATAAAAAGACCCCAGACTTGCAGAAGAAGTTGCGTAAAAACCATTGTTATCACGAAGACGACTAGTCGACGCGAAGGTACTCGGGCGTCGAGCCTTTTCGACGCTCGACTTGGCGCCGTGATAACCATGATTATGATGTGCAATCGCCTAATTCGACCAATGACAATAAACAAGAAAGGGGATAGAGATGAACTTAATATTGAGATGGATTATTTTGCTTTATTTTCATCATCACTAAGTGTTTTTATTTGCTTGGACATGTTTGGTATTTGGTATTTGCATGTTATTATGTAGTAAATATGCTTATTCGAACTTATTACTCTATTAGTTTTTGATTTAAAATGTGAAATTGATGTGTTCAGCACTTCAGCTATATTATTTATTAAAACCAGTAAATATATGTATATGAACAACGTGTCGACTAGTCTTTTCTCTTCTCGAAGGTAGTCGGACGTCAAGACTCGACTTGGCGCCGTAATAACCATGGTAAAAACCCATTATTTGTTTATTATAACTATCCCTTTAAGTTGAAAATCACATATCTGCATGATTTCCTCCCCTATTAAATGTTATCATTAATTAGATGCATATTTACCAAGTAACTTGTTGCATGCAGTTGCCAAATAAGCAGGATATATGCTATTCCAAAGAATAATTCATGTTTGATTAGAAAATGAGGTAGATATGCACTCTAAACATAAAAGAACATTTCATGATAAAGATATTAAACAACTCACACAATATTCTTTGAATCAAACTCAAAATCCATAGATTGAAAGAGTCCTACTTTCGTTTCTTTGGTTTTGGCTTCTCAGCGATTTCTTCATCTTCTGAAACTTCATCCGGCTCGTCGGGTACATCAATTGGAACATTATGTTTTGTGATATATGCCTTCAGTATGCTCATGCTTTCTTCTTTCAATGTAACTAATTGCTCTGAAAGAATGCCCTTGTTTGCATGAACAGAATAAGTTTCCGAGCCTAGTTGAAACGTAGCTTTAACCTGTGGAACCTCCATCACCTAAGTCTGCAACAAGCAGCGTGACTTATGTTATGACAACAGAAGGTGAAGTGAAATAGGACCTATGCGCACTAGTCACTACTAAGTGGATAGGAACATAAAGAATGAACATTCCCCCCTAATCACAGGATAGAAGGGGTCTCTAATTAAGCAAGTGAACATGAAAAACTTAAATAAATTATCCAAGAAAACCTAAAAATCATACTCCGTAATAAAGAGACAAAAAGAGTAAAATGTTGAGTGTTGACTAATCCCCAATTTCTACTAATATTACAACAGAATTGACATCATAAAGTTTAATGTAATTGATATTTTCTATAATTCATCAAACGGCCATGTAACAATCTGTGCGCCTTCCCCTCATGACCTAATAAAGATTGAACTTTATATATTTACTATTCCAATAACACATGAACATAATCCAACTTTAAGCAAATTTCACATCAAGAAAATTGTTAAAATTAAAATGCTTCGTACACCGTTGCTAAAAAATTCACTCCACCCCACCCCACCCGTGTTTTCAAAGTTTCTAAATGATGCTCTAAACACATTAACTATCAGTAGCAGAGCTTAAAATCAAGATTATAGTCTGCCAGTAGCAACAAATTTACGCAACCATCGAGACATTAAAAATGAATTAGCTGAGTACAAGAGACAGATAAACAATCTATTCAAGTACAGTAAATTATACACAGCAGCAGGGAATCACAAGTTTGGGGGGTAAAGAATCTTAAATTAAAACATTGAAACAGCCAATAGAACCAATATGCAATTAAAGTAGGTATAAAATTTCAAGAATATTTGTTTATACTCAATATTCAGAAGCATGAAAGTGAAGCACAAAGATGGAAAGCTGCTTACCCCGTTTCTTTGCTAACACAGAAGACTAGGTCAGATTCTTTGTCTAAACGAACGAGCCCGAATTTGTTTTTAGTTAAATAACTGGGCCGCCTTTCTTTTTCTCATGTTGTCATGAATCTTGACAAATTAATTTTTTGTTTCTAATTTCATCATTATAAATTTTGTTTTCAAAAATAAATGAGAAAAAAAAAGTCGGTTCCCAGAATATTTATTTATTATACAGTAAAAACAAATTTTTGTGACCTGAGTATGAATTTCTTAAAATTGGATACGATCGAATTGATTTTTGAGATTTTTTGAAAAATATTGATTTTTTTATTTTTTTTAGAAAAATATGTTTTTTTAATATTTTAAATTTTAAAAAAATACGATCTTCAATTTTTTTTCAAAATTATGATTTTGCAACTAATACAACTTGATTCAACTAAAATCAATTTCAAATGTAACCATGTGTTGTTATAATTTTTTTGTAAAATTACCCAGTAATTGTACTTCTCTTTAGCGTAACTAAACAACTATATCAAATATCACTTTCTCTGTGTTTCAAATACTTGCATAACAAATTTAGAAACACCACATCTCTCTTCAATAACAAATTTAAAAGCACTACATCTCTCCTCAATAACGAAGAGCAATACATCTCTGCTCAATCAATTTTAAATTAATAAATTTTATAAAAGTAGCTTTGTGTTTATAAAAAATTGGAACTATTGAAATATTACAGTTATGGTTATATATATTCAAGTAATAAAATATGAATAGCATGGGTTGAGTAGCGTCAGAGCTGTGCCTGATATTTGGAGTGTTTTATAAAAAATCTAAAAAAAGTTCTCTAATAACTAAAAAAAATATAAAAGTATATGAAATGTTAAAAATTAACTGACAATTGTAAAAAAAAAAAAAATCAGTGCACACGTTTAAATTAATTAACTTTAATAAAATCGTTAAGACCAATAGTTTATTACGTTAAAAGAGAGCTGGTACGATGTATATATTTATTTCTATTGACGTATTTTCTATATTCCTGTTTTTAGAATTATGTGACTTATTAACATGTTTTCTCTTTTAACGAAATAAACTACTAGTTTTAATTAAAACTAGTAGTTTACTTCGTTAAAAGAATTAGTAGTTTGTTTCGTTAAAAGAGAGACGGTACCGATACATATATTTATTTTTATTAACATGTTTTCTATATTACTGTTTCTAAAATTAAGTGACTTATTAAAGATAACAATTAAAAATTATTTAAATATATAATATTTTCCAATATTTTTTTATTTAAAATTTTTAAAAATCAAAAATTAAAATTATATATATATTTTCATTTCAGTATAAATACACCTATATAAAATAAATGTGTCTTACTATATTTGAGGACCATTTTCGTCGAACATCTCGCACACCCTCAGGCACGGTTGTGAGTACTGTTGTTGGAGTAAGTATACGATTTTTATTGTTTAATTGTTAGGAAGTAATTTAAATATATTATTTAGAGAGAAAATTTTAGGTGCTTATTGGAGTTGCTCTAAGGAAGTTATTGGAAATGACAAGTAAGAAGATGTCTTAAATAACTAAGAGTTAATATTATATAGGGTGTTGGTCTTTTATGTCATAATTTGGAGTAAATTGACCAAAATATTATAATCTAAAAAAATGGTCTTTTATATAACATAAAACGCATTTTTATGTTGTGTTTTTAAAAAATGCAATTATTAGTTGCGTTTATTTAATTATTTTAATAAAAAACTTAAGTTTTTTTAAAAATAAAATTAAAATTAAAAAAACAATTTAATCACGTGTTTATCAGTCAGTACAACCAAACTTTGTAGACTGTATTTCACTTTTTATATCGGAACCATGCATGTGATTGGTTTTGTATGTTATTTTGTCACATGGATGTTATTTGATGGGCATAAATGTGTGAAAAATGAAAAACGTAAGCCGAGGTCGCGTTTCCACGCCACTGTGAGGCCAACATTTTCAATAGTGATATTTAAGACATTTTAACCTTAAATTGTGATATACAATACCCTTTTTCTATTATATATTATTTTTAGAGAGTATGTTTAAAATATTGAGATGCTCTCAGTCTTTCGCTTCCTATCCTAAAAACAGTTGTTTAGAAAACATTCCTATGTAGTTCAGTAAAACATAACAGAATTTTGATGAATGTATATGATTAGCAATTTAGGATCAACTTAGAGTCTTATATACAACATAGTATCTACACATTTATAACTAAATTCTTTCATGAACCAAATACGGATTACTTAATCTTGACAAAGTATCGGCCAAATTTTAAAAATAGAGAACTGCACAGGTCGTCTAGCCGTTGCTGTTACTAGCTTTGGCAATGTAAAACGTTTACCATTTTAACAAACCTTTCAGCTAGAAAGGCTTAAAAATTCAATACAACTACCAACAAGAACAGCACCGCTGAGGTCTCAGGATCCATGTTACAACAGTCATCTGAAAAAAATTGGTTATATTAACCCTTGCTACTTTCCCACGTTTATCAGATAGTTTACAGATACAATACTCATCAAGCATCAATAAATCTGATATCGAAAGTGTTTGGATGTATCTGCCAAACATTAAGTGCTGCATATTCTTCTAAACATTCTTTTAGTTGAGCCTCACTGTATCCCTGTTGAGACAAAACACATTGTGTTACAAAAAATATCACAGAAACAAGAAATTCACATGTTAAAAAAGGTAGGAAACTGCAAGAATACTAGTAGGTTACTACTCAATTGCATGCAGTAAAGGCATCTTCTGTAATCTCGAAGTTCATTGCTTAATTACCAAGTATTTCAAAATTTAATTAATAAAAAACATTGGCATCCCACAATTAAGCTGCAAAAACAAACCTTTCTAGATATCCAATTGAGTGCATGGGCATAGCTCACATCCATCTTGTTAGTCCTAGCAGCTTCGTCTCTCAAGATTGAATATATATCAGAGATGGCATCCAGACCAGACTTTTGGCGATCATCAGAATACAAGGAGAATTTTGACATTTGCATCAACCGAAGTGCTTCATCCACATCACTCTGAGCAACAGTTTCAGAAAACCGGAGTCGTGCTAGTGCCTGTAATCAGAATATAACATTTTGAAAACAAGTTTTCTGGAGATGTTCATTTGCAAAAGAATAAGCCCTCACAACCACCATGCCTCCACAAAGGCTAGAACCCTCAACCGAGTATCAGCTGGACTATAATCCAAGGGATCACTTTAAGAACAAGTTGTAAAAAACAAGTATATCAAAGGACTTTGACTTCATTATCTTTGGGAAAACACGTGGTTGAAAACATGTCCAAGTGAATTCATGAGAAACCAACTGTCCTGGTTGTGCAGGTGGGATACTTTTACAACAAAATTGTTAGCTATTATAAAAGGTGCTATATGTTATAGCTATGTAAGTTCATATGTTTATAATATAAACCTTTAAAAAAGTATTCAATTTAAATTATCATTCCCCCCAATCCTCCCCAAGTGAATTGTGTACCTACTTAAACCACTGGATATGCAGGTAGACATCCAGGACTTGGACCCCAACTATCGATACAAAATTACAACTATACCAACTACACTTAGCATATACCTGATATACTGGCATCCAAGTCCATCCTTAAATCTGGGTATTATACCATATAAAATATATATTATTTTAGCTCTAAAAAAAAGTAGAAACTTACAGCTGAAATACGAAGAATGCTGAGCAGGGTTCGGATGGTTGTGTAGGAATGTGGAGTATTAGATCTTGCTTCTTCTTGTCTAATGCTGGAATAGGCAGTGGCAATGTACTCCTCCAGCTCTCTTGGGACAGAGGGAGATACTTTCCGTGCAGCTGAGATATATGCGCTGATATACATGAAACAGAACCCATTTAAAGAATGTTAACAATTCTAAGCAGAATCATTGGTTTAGGTCAAAACAGCATAGGTCAAGGATATAGTTAATCTCTTATCATTTGAAAAGCTATTGATAGACTAGTCAGTGGTACGTATGACCCAACATACCAAACCTTCAAGTGCTTCACAACTAAACTGTTGAAACTTCATAAGAAGAATGAAGGTCAATATGTTGTCACGTGAATGCTCAACCTGGAAACTGAGGGTGTGCCATTTTTTAAGAGTACTGCTGGGTGAATAATTTAACAATCCCGCTAAGGGCGAAGATTAAGAATAAATTTCAAAACAGAAACCAACTTAAATTGGTTGATTTCCTGTATGAAATTGGGGAAATAATTCTTTTAACATTGTATAAGGAAATATTGAGTTGTTTGTAGATTAAAGATAAACAAGAGGATGATTCTTAAACTATCAATTCATGTTGATTACAAAAAAGACTGAAAATACTACCACCATGTGAGTATGTGATACAATTCTACACCCTCGTATAAATAAAATTTCGGAGCTAATATATAATCTTCGCCTTTATTGTGACCTATTGGCGCCATAAAGAGACTGCCTACCCTTATTCTTCTAACATCCAATGCTCTACATCCATCAAATCCAGTCATCAATATATTATCATGATAATATTTAAGTGTACATGTATTCCAATTTTTTATCATGTTTTATTTTCTTGCCAATGTATTTTTATTCAGGTTCTAACTGTTGAGAAATATAATATGATGACCCAAAGTTCATTTCAATTTATTATAACATAGCTTGCAAATAAAAACGAAGAACAAATATTTGTTTACTTACCGAAGAAGAGAAGGTTCAAGTGGAGTGAAACCAAGAGCAGGTGATTCTTTATTTTGGTGAACGTAGACCACATGCCTAGCCAATTCAAGATCAGTATCCATATCTGCACGATCTAAGATCAACCACATAAGATCAAACCTAGATAATAGGGCAGGAGGCAGGTTGATATTTTCAGCTGGCGTTCTTCGCATGTCATATCTTCCCCTTCAACACAAAAGAAACAACCTAAATATGAGGAAGGAAACTCGCAAAGCAATTTATGTTGTCACATACAAATTAGGAAGCAAACTAGTTTCAATAACTTTACAACATCGCAAAATGTAGTTATTATTCTTCAAATCTAATTAATATTATTACCAGGCAGGATTAGCTGCAGCAAGGACAGCAGTTCTTGCATTTAAGGATGTAGTGATCCCAGCCTTGGCAATGCTAACAGTCTGCTGCTCCATTACTTCATGTATTGCTGTGCGATCAGAATCATCCATCTTGTCAAACTCATCGATAGCACAAATACCCATATCTGCTAACACCTAAAGAAACACGGGAGCTTAATCTCTACATACACGGGCAATACTAGAATTACAGTACGCGTAACTGAAAGATACTGGACATCCTACAAATAGTTACAATCAAGTACAAGCATTCAAGCTAGCCTAGTCATACCAATGCTCCCCCTTCCAGGACCATCTCACTTGTTACTGGATCTCTCTGAACAGCAGCTGTTAGACCAACACCGCTGCTTCCTTTTCCTGTTGTATATACACCCCTGGGAGCAACATTGATAATGTGCTTAAGAAGCTGACTTTTTGCAACACCAGGGTCCCCCATCAAACAAATGTGTAGATCTCCTCGTATCTGTAAGAATACAAGATATACACTGAGAATTTGTTTACCAGGTACTAGACAATGCAACAAGAGCAAACTGAAAACTATGTTTACTGGTAGAAACAAATCATTCATTAAAATATGCATATCAAGATGTAAAATATGACTATAGGATAAGTTTTTCCCTCTTCAAAATTTTGTCAGACCGTTGATAGATAAACTTTCTTTAAAGTCAAAAGTCAACGAGGGTTGAAATTTTTTAATCAGAAATTACCTTCATCCCATCTTTCAGCGTCCTGTGAGGAGCACCTACCAAGAGTAGAAGAAGTGCTTTTTTGATATCTTCATGTCCGTATATTTCAGGTGCTAATGAACGAGATAACTTATTATAAATATCACCATCCTCAGCAAGACGTGCAATCTTTTCTTCTTCGTCCCCTTCGAGTTCATAGCTGTCAACAGGAAATATGTAACTACACACTATCTTACACACAATTCAAACAAAAGTTGAGTTCCCTAAAACGAAATTTCCCAATTTAGGACAATTAACATAGGCAATACTTGGTTCAAGACTGTTCATTTAAGATTAAAAGAAAATACTCCTAGCAAGTTCTAGTTCCAATCCATCCATATAACTCTCCTCTAAAAACCCCCCAACTCCCTTAATTTGCAACTAAATGAACAATGCACTTTTTCCATTATCATATAAATTCGAATTATGTAACACTTTTCTCTTAGATTCTATTCCACGAATATTTTAAAGAACTAACATAAGATTATATTGAAGTGCCTTTTGGCCAACGAAAGCTGGAAATAGCTTACTCTTCATATTTTTTCTTGAAATGGGAGACGGACATAACCTCCAAGTACGTGTCAGCAACTAAACCTGCCCGCATTGCTTTGAAGCCAGTGTAAGGTATAGGAAGAAAAATTCCTGACAACTCCACAACATCACCAGGTGCTACCTGAAAATATTGAGAAAAATTAGCCAAGCTGATTTTAAGCCGAATCGAGCTGTTCTCAAGCATGTTAATTTTTTGGCCCCAAACTTGCCACCCAACTTTTAGTGGGAACAAATAATAATCCAGCTCCAACTACGTGATTACACATTCAATTTTTATATATAAAAAACTGGTAACGAGTCGAGCTCCAATCAAACAGATATAAAGCTCAACTTGAATTGTTTTTAGGACAACTAATGTGTTTAAGCTCAAGCTCTTTTATATTTATCAAGCCAGTCAGCTCTCATCATCAAGCTCGAGCTTGTTCATGAACAGCTCGGTTCGCTGGGAAGCCCTAGTCAAAGTATGACTTAAATATTTGAAAAACTAGAGATCTTCCCTCTGGGAGGAGCTGAAGGCAGATCTCTGAGCACATTGTGCAAAGTAAGTATAAATAATTTTTAATCTTTAACTGATAAATTTCAAACTCAGAACTGGCTGTGGTTAGGAATGCTGGTTAAGCAGTAACCTGTTACTAAGAGCCTACAACGGAACAATAAATGGAGAAACGACACAGTCAAACTCAAGTTTAATGCAAGTACCAAGAACATAAGAGGAGCCAATATAGACAGACAATAGTTCCATGTGTATTACATGACAAAAAAAAACTTGATAGTTGACTTGCGCAACTACTAGACATATTAACGAGCTAGGGAATATATGGAAAGCTAAAGTTGAGGTTGGCTTTAATTAAATTTTTATAATTTAATCTGTATATATATGTGTGTACAAATTTACCATAGGTATACCTTCCGTGTAAGTTCTCCTCTGAGATGAACAGTCATTGTTCGCGGGATGTGGCCCTTTGGGACATGCTCAGCTAACTCCTGCATTTTTGCCTGAAAAGACATTCACTTTAGGTTGAACATATAAAGATAAAAAAAAAGATATATGAACGTGGAACATTTGACAGCTGTGACTAATCACTTTAGGTTGAACATATTAAGATAAACAAGAAAATATATGAACGTGGAACATTTGATAACATTTGATAACTGTGACCAAAAACTGATGGCTGGCAGAGTAAGTATTAACCTCCTGGAACTTCAAAAACTTTGATGCTCTAAGTTGAAGGATGAGATTCCCTTTGGCATTGTTTGTACGACAGCGACTAGAAGGACATTCAAATAGTGGCATAAAGACTCTAGCAGTTACCTCCTGTGTAACATAAAACAATACAACACTGAATAGTTAAAGGATACACTGAGTGGCTATAGTTGTTCGTCTTTGTTTATAATTATTGAAGGAGAAATGTCCTTAGCGAATATGTTTATGCTTAGGTTGTAGCATGGCATTTAATATGAGTACCTGGTATATTTCAAAACCACATTCTTCACATGTATACACTGCAACCTGCATCAGAGGCTTGACGTCTGAACAGCGTGTTACAATTCCAGCTATCTTCACAAGCTGCCCAATATTTGAAGCTTTGACCTCCCTGATTGTGAAAGGTTGCATCTTTGAAGAGGCTCTAATATAAACCTCACTGTTATGAAAAACCTGAGCATTAGAAACTTGACCATGATCCACTATAGAATCAGTTCTTAATAGCTATTAGAGCAGCACACCCTTTCTGGATCTAAATTTTGTATATCCGATGTTGAACGATGTTTTTAACAATACTTGCTGGAAAGAACTACATGCGATTCATTTTCATTTCTTGTTGATTAGGGTTGTAAAGATACTAACTATGTAGTCAAAAGCTAACCAATGAGCATTCAGATCTGTATCCTATACCTGATATTCAACGACGCTTTCAACAATATATACTTGCAAGAATTACATGTTACTAACATTTCATTCCTTATTGAGTTGTAAAGATGCTAACTTCGCAGTCAAAAGCATTCACATTTAAAGTAGAAAACAGTGGAATTTCATTGAAGCTTACTAAAAGCGTTTAATTTCCGGTGGCATCCTCTGCTTGGAATCCACTTTTTCGGTGCCATCAGGTTCTTCCTCAGTCCTTTGTGTCATCAAGATGTCATGATCATCATCCAGAAAAGCCTCAGTCGGCTCTGGCATCAGCACATCAATAGCTTCCGCAAAAATACCAATATACCTTTTGGTATTCTCGGTGACTCGTCTAGCAAATTCCTCATCCAAATCTTTATACTAAATCACCACAAGCAAATACACATTTCTTAAAAATCAATTACACGTATAAATATAAGCCAACTCCTCGATAATTATAGAAAAATAAAAACCTCAGAAACTCACATTGAATAAGTCTTCGATATCGATCTCAATTGCTTTAGTCTTACGGTTGGCAACATCTTGCTGAAATTACATACACATACAGAAAGGTAGCAAATTAGGTTAAACTGAATTTAGAAATCACACACACACACAGAGACAGAGAGAGAGAGAGAGAGAAGTTGCAATATAACTGAGAAATCACACACACATAGAGAGAGAGAGGGAGAGAGAGAGAGAGAGAGAAATTAGCAATAATAGGTTAAAGTGGATTAAAAGACTACACACAAAAGGAGGAAAATTAGGGTTAAGGAGCAAAGAAAGAAGAGTACTTACAAGGAGATTAATGTATTTGGCATCGCCATTTAGATCGGCGAAGTTCGAAACAAAATCTTTAGCAATTTCTACAAAATTAAATCAAATGATTGATAATATATACTACACATACACATAAAATGATACACACAAACATGTATATATATATACGTATAGATGTGAAAATTACCAACGTCTCGAGTGAAATCAGCTCGACTGGAATCCATTGTAGCAAGTCAAGATAGAGAGATAGATGAGCGAGAGTGTGAGCGCGTTGCTTGCTTTGGGTTTTGCAACAAGACTTGTTTTGATTATACACTCTTTCTTCTGCTATTTTGGCGCCAAATTGGGAAAATACATATGGCGGGAAAATTGAAAGGAGAGAGGATGATCCTCATCCGACCCGACCCGACGCAACCAACCCGATCTAATCGATCCGACCTGATATTATTTTTTATTTAGTCAATAAATAGTTGAAAGTATGTTAGATTATTGGCGGTTTTAAATACTAACACGGGCGACAATTCCGAGTTTCGAATTGTGTTTGTATTTTCAAATGAATCAATTTTAAGTTAATTTAAAAATTACTTAAAGTTAAAATGAAATTAAAATGAAATTGAATATTTAAATGTTAGAAAAATTACATTTTAAAAAAGAATGATTCTAGTCATTTTTAAGTTAATATATCATTTTTAAATTTTGTTTCAAATCGGATCAGATTTAAGTTGTGTTTTGAAATTTAGAGAGTAAATAATCAAAATATCCATTTTTTAATACGTGTGGTCCAAAATACCTAAACGCGAAATCGCGGTCCTTTTTTGCTGTTATTTACGCATATGAATCATGCGTATCCTTTTTCTCATTAACTCTTCAAAATAGCTATGCATCATTGATTGTTCAAAGTTAGGCACAATCAATTATTTTCAAAGTCTAAAATGTTCCTCTTTATTATATAAATTTAGTGCAGGTGATGTATCAAAAAATGTGGTTTTAGGATTTAGGAATTAATATATATAATGTGTGTATATGTTAACCGGATGAAATTACGAATATGAAAATAAACTATGAACGCGCAAGTAATGGATGCGTGTAACTAAACATGCATATAAAAAATGCGTTTTATTTTATATTTATTATGCACGGATCTGTATACGCATATTGTATATGCGTGTAACTTAGTATGCACGATGAAAATGCGTATACATGAGGTATTTAGGGTCACACCACCCGTCTCCGGGTATTTTGGTTAGTCATTTTCCAAAAAAAATTGTAACGAGGGCCTTCACCCAAATTTGGATTATGTTTGATATTAATGTCCCTAAATTTTTTTAAAAATAAATTTTTCAATAAACAATTTAAAAATAATTATACTATTAAGTTTAACTATATTTTTTTGCAAAAAACTAAACTCCCAAAATTCACTAAAAAAAATCGGGCAACTTGAACATCAATTTTTCTACATTTTAAATGTTATATGAAATTTTATTATACAATTGATCTTAATCCGCGGATTTTATATGAACTACTAATTATAAACATATACATCCTTCTACAATAATTTTATAATTCTATCTTGTATATAATTGAAATAGGAGAGTTCTGTCAAAAAATAAAATAAAAAAAATAAGAGAGTTAATTTATCTTTTTGGTTATATACTTAATACTTCCCTCATTTTCTCCTCTCATGAGAGTTGACTCTCCTTTTTTATTGCTAAAATTCCTAGTTAGCCGCCCCTTACTCTCTTCACCTTTACTCTATTCAGATCTACTCATTCTCTCATCATTTAAGTCTTCATCCCATTTCACAAATCCATTTTCGTCCCTCCATCCTCTCATCTCTCGAATTTTTGTCCCAAAAGTCTTGAGAAACTCATTTGAGCTCTTTTTTTTCGTTTACCTATAATTCGAAATATCAAATAAAAAACATTCTTAGATTCAAAATCTTCTGCTTAACATCATATATTTATATCAATGTTTTGTGTCATTTTGAGATATTTGATTTTTCGAATTTTGGTCTCGCTTTGTACATAGTATCGTTTTGTGCGACTATTTGTTTGTCTTGATATTTGCTGTATCGCTTTGCGTGAGTTTAATTTTGATGTTAATTTTATTGATAGTGATTTACATTGTGTATTGGGGTACCTGGAAAACCAATATCGATACTTGGTCAGTGGGGAATATTGCAAAATCTCACATTTTACCCCTAAAAATTGTTCATCGTATGGGGATATCTGTTCCTCCTGAAAGTTATGAACACTGGTCTAAAAATGATTTTTATTGTGTAAAGGTCACTTGTGATACTACTGTATTCACAGGGATATTGGTGTAATTTGGATTGCTTGGCCATCGATTTCATTTTTAATTTAAAAAATATCTGGAAACAAAACGGTTAATTGTTTAGTTCATTTATTTATTTTTCAACCTAGTTGCATGGTCGGTTGAGGGTTTGTCTCTCTTTCAAGTTATTAATGGAAACTGTTTTAAATTTGTCAAAAAAAGAGAGTTAATTTGGTTTGGTCGAGACAAAAATGCAAATACATAAATATCTTTAACTATTTAATAATCGACTAAGGTTTGATTGTCCATGCGTACACGAATTAATTTAATACTAATCCTTAATATAGTTTGGTCATGAGAAATAAAAGTGTAAATGCGTAAATATTATTAGTTATTTAATAATTGATTAAGATTCAATTTTTCATATATACATGAATTAATTTAATATTATTTCTAAATATTGTTTGTAAATAAAATAATTTAATATTATTTTAGAAGAAAATATATTAAATTTAATACTAAAATTGAATAAATATAAATTTCTAAAAAGTTTAAAAAATTAATAATAAATTATTATTAAAAAAACAACTCATACATTGCATTTCATTTAACATAGCTCCATACAATTTTTACCATTATACAATAATGCTAAAAATATTGTACTGTATTTTATTTTGTCAAACCTCTCCCGCTCAAATCGTTTTCCATGTTCTTACTGAATGCCTAGCTTGACTGTACTTCGAATTCTTGTCAAAGAAAAAAAAACTGTAATTCGAATTGATGCAATAAAAAATTACCCAAAAATTTGTATCTTCTCTTATTCTCTAAAACTACATTGGAAAAAGAGTCATGCACGAGAACCTTCTGAAAACTTTCATGCAGAGCTCTAGTAGTCCGGAGGACTGCAACTTTTGAAGGGCTGCTGGCTATCTGCATTTTTATGTACCAGATTTTTCTACGGTGGAACTTGACTTTGTTCAGAATACTTTGCCAGCTTTGTCTGAATGAGTTTGTCCAAGACAGGGGGGTCCAAAAGAATTGGATCAAGACAACGCGTCCCTGCAGCGACAATCACCTGCTCAACAAGATATGAACATCTTTACTACATTGTCTTTCTGAAAGCCGCATATAATTCAGATTAACAAATTTTGTATTATCTATACAGACTATACTTAAATTCACTACCTATACTAATACTAGATTGATGGAGGACTGCATTAAACCAGTGAAGATTTCCCACAAGATAAATTATTAGCGTGTCAAGTTCGTATCGTTTGTAGGAGCCCGTGAAAATAGATGGAAATCTAGAAGAGCAAATTATAAGAGACAACTAACCATGAAACTTTGTTTACTTATTACCTCATCAAGCAGGAAATTAATGGCAGCTTCATCTTCAGCAGTTTCCTTTAAAACAGACCTTAAGAACTGCATATCTAATTGAATTTGCTGAAAGCCGCTCCTGTTAAATGTCTGGAGCCTGACCAACTCGTGCAAACTTTTCAAGCAAAGTTTTAGAATAGTTGAAAAGACTGATTCCTGCAATTGACAATATATCTGAATCTAAATTGTACTGCCAATACAAGTTGTTCACCTGAAAATATAATTTCTGTACCTGCGTATGTTCAACTTTAGTGAATATTTCCAGCTTTTGCTTGAATAAATTTATTAGATGAGTTTCTAGAAGCTGGCTCCTAGTCCTGTGCGGATTAGATTTGCTCATTTTATCATTAACAAATGAGTTGCTGAGTGATGAACTGGCACTTCCATTACTGTCTGTATGTCGATGCTTATGGGGTGGTCCTTGAGGTAAAATCTGCTTGACTTTGTTTCCTATTACTTTCAACTGCCACGAGGTAACCCAAGGCACATAAGATACTCAAGAGTGAAAAGTATCTGGCAGCATTTGGTTCTCAATAAATATTAATATTTAAAATATCAACACGGTAAATCTAATGACGAAGTAAAGAAATACATACAAGCATAATATATACAAGAATAAAACACATGCTTACCTCTTGAAGTAAAAGATCAACAAACATATGAACCTCTCTAGGTTCTTTGTGCTGTAAAAAAAGCAAAATTGTAACAAGGAAAACTGATTTTCTTAGCTATATATTTTCTCAAAGGCCCAAGCTCATAGATTGTACCCACCTTGACCCAATTTGGCGCTCTAAACCTCTTCCTCAATATAGCTGATATTTTTTTCATCCTGATTTTTATATACTGTCAACAAAAATCACGAGATCAGCTGTTACGAACCACGTGTAAATTTAAAGCATCAGTTTCAGTTTTATATATTGTGAATCTCAAGATATTGCCCACTTTTGACTGATCCCATCAATTTCACATATACATTTCAATACAGACTTCTACTTGCAGAACTGTTCTTGCTTTCCAAGTGCCAAGTAAACAAAAGGAGTCTCATTGTGTCATTAGTCATGATATATATATAGCAATCAAAGACTCCTGAATTGCATCTTCCTTCTGTTAGTGCAAGTAGCAACACAAAGACTGGTAATAAATTATAATTAATTTTATAAACTATAAGAGGTTTCTAGCATACCATTGCAGAGAAGAGAAATCTGTTATAACATCAGAGCTCAGAGTTGCCTAATATATTTAAGGTTATTAGCTGATCAACAACTTGGTAATCATATCTTGCAAATGATACATGACCTATTTCCACAACCAAAAATCACATGGGGATTACTATTAGTACGTGTTAAAATTTTTGATGCAGTCAAAAATTGAATTCATGTTAAGATTGGCAATAAGAAGCATCAATTCATTTAAATTGTATATCTAATCCTACAATGCATATAACCAATCCAATTTCAAGATTTCTAGTTCTTCGTCAATTTTAGGGTATCGTAAGGAATGTTATAACTTGCAGAGTACCTAAACCTAGACCCAACAACTATAAGTCTATAATACATGAAAATCAGGTAGCAAAACTATACATGCAAACAATTAGACACCAATAGATATTTGGTCTGCAATTGCAATAGAAGATTCTGTCAACTTACAGTAACCATCCGACCAGGTTTAAAATTTACCAAGACAGCAGTAAACAGTTCCGAAAATACCGAAAAAGGTAAAAGTTAACAGTCATTTGACTAGACTGATATTGAACAATACAAGCAAATTAATAAACACTAGAATCATAGGTTACGGAATTCATACAAGGTGCAAGAACTTTTCACCCGCTGAATGGAAAGTACGACGAAGTTCTTCAGAAACAAAAGAAGGTCCAGAATTATATCCTCTTGCACCACTTTCGGAAAAAGAAACTGCTATTTCCTGGAGTTCAATTGAAAATTTTAAAGTAGGTCCCTCAGACTCGGAAGAATTAGTACTGTGGTAAACACATCTTAAATACTTGATACAAAACATGTTACTATTAGAAAACTTGCCTCGGTAATTCGGGGTATAGCAATTTGTTCGATAAAAATTGAGAGTTCAGCCATCACTAGAACAAGCCCAGGAAGCACTTTGTCACTTTGTGAAGCCTCTGTAACTCCATCCAAGGTGTTTATTCCTGAAAGCGATCGGAAGTGATCATCAAGTTTTTTGCACAAGTCTTGAAATCCTTGATGGACCCATTCAATAATCAATTTATTTAAATTTAGAAGCAGGCCCAGATTTTCTTCAAGAAGCTGACGGAAGTCCTAGAATAAACGATTAGATGATTCAGAAGACTATACTGTAGCCTAATCTGTAATTATGTAAAGCAAATCAGACATAACACAGAAGAAAGATAAAAAGACTAAAGAATCAGATAACTAATAATTTGTAATAAAATGTGATTAGTAATTACTAGTACTCAGTACTATTTGTAAGTAAGGACAAAACCGAAACTAACCGATACACAAAATAAGAATTTCATTAACTATAACATAAATTCTTTAATTTTATTATGTGAACTTTGTTTATTCAAATTGTTATTTATTTTTTCTTTACTTATTTTTATAATAATCGGTTTTGTAACTCCCACTATTCTTATCTGATATAAGTATAAGTAGAATGCACAGTTCTGCACACTAAAGTTTTTTTTGGAGAACTCCCGGAAGAGTGGACGAAAATAGAGACATTAAATCCTAAACTGTCCAAAGATATGGTCTTTAACTGAGGTAACGGAAAATGTAAGATATAGCTGTCAAGCAAGCTCATTAATTACCAGTAAGACACTCATACTGTCTTGGATTACAGCCTTTTTACTGGCCTCTAGGACACCCTGAAAAGAGTATTCCTCTTCTAGACCCTCCTTCTGCCTCCTTTGGAGTTTTGTAAGAGGTTCTGCCAATGGAGTACAATTCAAATAAGAAATCTCATAGAAAATTTTTAAAGACAATCATTAAATGAAGGACCCCGTAGACATGCTTTAGTAATAAAAATAATGTAATTAATGTATATATGTATATGTGAGGAGAAAATCGACTCAGGTCTCCAGAATAAAGTCATTGAATATCATTTAAGACACCCATTACCTATAACTTTATAAGCCTAAAAAATTCAAGTTAAAAAGCAGACTATAATGTTTATGCCTTGATCCACCTGATTCCATCACCCCACCCCCACCCCCCTCTCCCAATATTATTTTATTTGCATTCAAAAGGATTCCCTTTTTATCATTCAAAGATATCTGTTTATCTAAAAAAAATCTTCTATAAAAAATTTAAGTATAAATCTATAACATTGTTTTTATCCTTCCCAAAATGTTGGAAGAAGGCAGCCAAATTGTATAGGATGCAAGTATGGTACTTGAGGTATAGGTGAACTTACCAGAGATATTAAGTAGAAGACGAGAAAATGAAATAGCAACAAAGTGCTCGACAGCAACACGGGCAGCCTGACATTATGTTAAACATTAAATTTCTATTACGAAGTTTATATAAACATGACACAATTTAGAATGGAAGAGAAAACCTAACAAAAGGTCTTAATATAACTTATTTAATACTCCCAATATCCCAGAAACCGAGCCTCATTTGCCAAATTTATATATACAGAGTAAACAATTTTGTGTAATAGCATTGCAAGCAAATTCTAACTTGATTATATTTGAAAGGTGCAAAGAAAACCTTTAAAGAAAACTCAGGAAAAGCAGCCTCGGGCAAAATTTCATCGATCACGAGCACATTAGTCCAAATACCACCTGTAATGATATTTTGCCTTTTGCAGTCAGATTGCAACAAGTAAAAGTACTGATGCCTATTTTCCCCCTAATGACCAAGAAACAATGTAACATCAACTGGTCCACTGCATGTATATTATGTAAATGTGTGTCTTTGAGGGGGTGGGAGGAGGGGGTTATTAAAGTAAACTAATTCAGACTATGAAAAATCAAATATGGACTGCAATAATGGGCCTAGAAAACTTGATCTGAAAATTCTATCTGCCACTATACGAAGTAGATGCAATAATTGAAATCTTTAAAATTTTGCCATGTTGGATTATCAAGAAATTAACATGAGATCAACTTGGTCCCGATGATGGTTCCTGACTTGGTAAATTTAAGTATAAAGCTTAAACGAAGTCAGGAGCTCTTGTATAGCCTGACAAAGGGATGGTTCCGGGTTAATTTTATCATCGTATGTGCTATCTTTATTTACAGATATATTATTCTGGTAGATCACTCACAGATTTGCGAGAAGCATCATCTAATGTTTATAGGTTAACACCCATCCATTTTTCTTTACAGGGTGGAACAAAAGTAATAGAGGTAAGAATAATTTATCAATAAATAAAAGTGAGGAAGTCGGGAGTTTCTTCAAATATAAGTATCAGGAGTAAAAAAAATTGAGTCTGGCCATGAAAATAAGCAAAGGAGTTTTCCTTATTGTAGGACTACGACGCTGCCTCTATCCAGAGCATTTACATCGTAGGCCTTTAGAGGGTATCAATATGTATTATGTATATTTATATTGATATGAAGCGCAACAATAAAAACATATGAATCTCAATCCTACAGTGGACGACTATGGCAATGAGCATTCAGGAGTGCTAAGAACTACCATATACAGTTGCATGCCGAAAGGACTACATGGGTTCTCATTCAACACACAGACTTGTGAAACAGGCAAAAAAACTTACGTAGCATTTCTAAAAGATCTGTCGAAGAAATTTGTTTGTCGATGCGGCTTTGGGTGACTTCAAAGTGCCTGGACAATCAGATGCTTATACTTTCAGATAGATAGCAGTGAAAATAAAAAATGAGAACTAAATCAAGAAACAGAGGAAATATCCTTCAGGTACACAAATGAAGTCACCCATACTTCATTATTAAATCCTTCAGAAGCCTGATCAGCTGCTCTCTCGAATCAGGGAATATTACTTTATAAGCTCGGACAGCTTCCACAAACTCACGAGTTGATACCTCAAGATAAGAAGAAAAGGACAATTATGACAGTAGTTCAGTTAAAATAAAAACTGACACTTTACAGGACAAGTACCCAAAAATCGAAACAGAAAGTAAAAAGAAGAAATTAAAGTGGGTATATATGTGTTATTACTAACTACTTCAACATCAGTAACATGTCCAAATTATGTATATCATTCCTTCAGTAACACTGGATTACTTTATGCTGCATTGACACCTTCATACATGCCTCAAACAATTCAACCCCTACTGCTTTCTATATTATACTCTGAATGATAGGTACTTTCACTCAATAATGACTGCACCAGTGATATGAGGTAGGTATGTAGATGAGTCAAACTATTAGTGAGCTATTTGAGCCCGGCTCGTAAAATATTTGAATCTGGCTCGACAATAATCGAGCCGAACTCGAACTGTTCGAATATTTTATTGAGTTGAGCTCGAGCTTCAAATTACTCGGTTTGCAACCCTAATCGAGCTTATATTTTTTCAATATATTTATAGTTGACCTCGATCTTTTGTCAATAATTAGTAAAATCAATGCGGGCTTTTGAGCCGAGCTCGAACATATCGAATTTTTTTAGCCGAGCTTCGATTTTGAAATTAAAGGCTCGATTGAACTCGAGCTCGAACTTTCTAGTCAAGCTCAAATTCTAGCCTGATAGTGTTCGGCTCGGCTCGATTACACTTCTAATATGAGGTCATTAAGGGATTGAGGCCTTTGCAGTTTCTTTACTCGACAATATCCAATGCAGAAAGAAAACCAAACTACCAAAGATATATAATATGTAGCAGCTTTATCATTTATTGAGAAGGGCGCCAAGGGGCTAATGGTTATATTATCCCAATATGTGTAAATCTGGACATTCTAAATCATCTACTGGCAAATATCTCTTATACACATTGATCTACAAGGACATATTGTGCATTCATTAGCTACCCTCTCTACCAAAAGTACATGGCTTTCTAAACTTTTGCAAGTCAACATGACTTGTTTCAAATTCAAAATCATAAATTGATCTAGTTTTGGTTAATGCTTACATAGTAACTGAAAATTGCGTATGAAGTAATACCAGTTTCTTAAAATGAAATATATATTACTTTTGTAACAGAAAATCAGTTGATTTGACTTTCAGAATCTGAAATCCAACATCTATTTGACAGGGAGCAAGAAGGTATACACTTATTATAAGGTATAGCTACATTAGATCTTCATTAAATAAACTCAAGTTTTGTCTATTGCTTAGATGTCATCAACAACTTGAATTGAAAAAACCAGATTATTTGAGCTTATTAATTAGTGACTTGATGCTATCTGAGTAACTAAATTTGACTAGCAAACCAATTAGCTAGCTCTACCAACTTCCCTGCTGCAAATATTTTAACAAGGAAAGAAAAACATATGAAAAAGGATAAAAGAATAATACAAAAGGAGTATTATATTAAAAGCTGAAGGTTCCAAAGCATATGGCAAAAGATGACACATCTATACCTATGGACAGTGAATTAACTAGCCAGACAACTATACTGGAAATAAGCAGTGAATGGGCATGTCTGATTAACTAAATAGGAAGCAGTAAAGTATTGAAGTTACAGTTTCAGTGATAAATCAGGGTTACAGAAAATCCTGGAGCACAAAAAAGCAAGAGAGCATTAAAAATAGATAAACCATTCCTTTCACTTATATCTCAACAATCTTAAATTTGTAGTCTTTTACATGAAACTAAGAAAACACACTTTGTGTAGCCTATTGCCCGTACACCTATATTTCTGAAAACTCTTCCTAAACCTTAATTGTCATTCATTTGCTAAAAGCCCTGCCTAAACCTTAACTATCATTTACTCCATCCGTCCCTTCCGATTCTTTACATTTACTCCATCCGTTCCTTAACTATCATTTACTCCATCCAATTGCCCGTACACCTATATTTACTCCCTTCCTAAACCATAAAATCGTCACCAAGTCACTCCAAAGCCAACCTCAAGCCCTCAGTAGATCTTGATAAACAATGTACACAAACCAAGATTACCATGCAGCGAAATGTTGGGAATAGGATAGACCAGGTAATTGGGGGCTACAATACATAAATTTCAACCCATGACCTATGGTCGCGAGAAGGGGGAGAGAGGAAAGAGCCTTGCCATGAGGCTACAATGAAAAGCTTTTACTATTAGTATCAAATTATACTCAACGAGTGAGACATATATCTCTCACTTACCCTTTGAGAATTCTTAGGACTTAATTTGGGAATGATCTGTTCTTTAGAGGAATTATCATAATCATCCTGAAGTTGATATATTTCTCCAGACTCGAGATTCATATCTCCAAGGACTTGTTCCAACTTTTCAAGTACTTTATCTTTCAAACTGTCAACCTGTCAAAAAAAAAATCGTAACACCTGGATGCATATGTAAAAAGTGCTTGTGCTTGTAAACCAAGGTCATTTGGCACCGAGAGAGATTCATTTGCTAGATTCAAAAACAAGTGAATCAAATGTTACAAAAATGACTAAATGAGAGACCGGACTACATACCGGGAAATTCAACTGATTTAAAAGCATTACAGCTTCGGCTCTTGCCTGTATGGACTCAGAATCGGCAAATACCTTCCCCTGAAAGAAATTTTTTACTATTAGGCAGATTTTAAATTGTGTCATTTGGCAAATTCAAATAATTAATATTTCAGAATGATATGAACGAATAACAAATCTGAATGTTGAATGATTAATATTGTTTGATATATAAATTTTAATAATGTCTAAATTATCAAATTTGTAACTTTATCCAAATTGATTAAATAAGGTTTTTGACAAAATAATTGTATACATTATACCATATCTTAATTAAATTTTATTATGCAAGATCAAACCTTTTTATCTAATTATTATGTAACTATATAAAGTTTGAATAATTATAAAATTTAAGAATATAGAGATCAACAATCACATGAAGAGTTATAAACATGTATTGAAATAAATTTAAAATTACTTAACGTGAAAAATGCTGATTGTGTTAATAATATCAAGTAAACTTTAAAAATTCAGTATAGTCTAAATTTTAATTATGTCAAAACCGATAATTTGGACAGATTAATAGTTACAAATATACTATTTAAATTGATATAGCAAGAAGGGATAGAAAGAAGAATATTAGCGCCGATAATGTAAGTTGAATGATTCAGTTGCAATTTTCCACAGGAATAGTTAACTTTATTAACTGTTCAGAGCAGAAATCTTTTCAAACAAATTATCTAAATGTTGGATTTGGTTAGCTAGACTCTCATACTCTCATTCAGGAGCGTTAAGATGTTAACAAATGAGACCAAGTTACCCATCCCAAAGAGAAACAGGTATTTGTATTTACGAGTGTATTGTATTCATAAGTTTAGTTTCATAGGTTCAGCAAGTTCACATCTTTTTCCCACTAATGATTTTGGGGAAGGCAGCTATATCCCATAATTCTAGCAGGAAGATTTAAAATTCGGCCATACTTATAGGCAATTTCTCCATCCCCTTCCTTGTGATAGTAAAGGCAGTGCAAGCATGGGGGAATGCTACATACATTTATAATTAAACACAAACGCCTCAACTACAGAGATCAATTCGAGATGGATAACAAACTCAAGAAATACGACACATGAGTGTTGTATGACATGTAATAATCATGCACAATGCTGAATTACAATGCTGAGTATATATCAAGAAAAGGTACTGAAGGTCATAGAATTCTAAAGAGGGTTTATGACCTCGTCTACTTCACAAGTCACACGTCATGACTTTTTAAGGGCCAGTTTTCTCTTATGTACTTTTTGTATATATGTAGCTTGACACTTAACCAAAATCAATATTAACCCCCCCCCCCCTTTTTAATTTATAATGTTTTTTTGTCATCTCTTAATTTTTATAACTTATACAGATTGACAATTAAACTTTGCGAAAAGAAGTTACTTTCAGATATACGTTATGAGAATAACTTTTTAATAACTACTACTAATTTATTTTTAAGGTAAGCCAAATAGGCTCCTTTTCCTCCAGGGTCTTCAACCATCTGCAAAAAATCATATGTAAAACTATCTACCATAATATATTACCTTCATCCTCTCATGTACTCAAACTATTGAAGAGTTTTACTGAAGTCAAATTAGTAGTTTAGGTTGTGAATGCATATCCTTATGGAAAAAAGATAGTATCTGAAGAAAATTATACAAGATTACATACCTGCAAGGTTTTTATAATTATAGATACTTCTTGTTCAGAAGCTCTCTTACAGTCTTTGAATGATGAGTCCCCATATGCCTAGTTCATTATTTAAATAGAAATATCAGTTTTCAATGGATGAAATTTTTCCTAATAAGACTGCAAATCAAAAAAAAAAGTGGAAGAAAATGGCAACCTTAAAAATTGGCATGGCTCCGGTATACAACCTCACTGCATCTGCATAGGATTCAGATTTGATACACTTCCCAAGTCTAGTAGGTAGATCATATATGAACTGAATTTCACAGGAGATGGTATCTGTATAATTCAATACATGCCCGACAACAAATTGCAAAATCTAAAGGAAATGTATAAGAATAACACATCTGCCACTCTGCTAGTAGATAATAAACCACAAGAAAAGGCCAGACATGCGAGCATTTATCTAAATAAAGAGTACAATGCAAGCTAAGTGTGCGTACTGTGCCAGATTCACAGAGGAGAAATTAGCCACATGAGTACATCAGTGTTGTTTTCTCTACTCATATGCAACAATTTATTCTTTTAAACAAATGTTCTGTTCACCTCAAATAGTAAGTCTGTGATATTATATAACATAACTAGAAAGTAAGAGGTCAAGGCACATGTTTCAAATCTACCTGAACTTTACGCAGAAGATTACGTGTACGATGCATTTTCTCAATATGATCCCTCTTCCCATAAAGAGAAGTATTCACCCCATCACTTTTTGATTGCACGCATGTTATCTGCAATTAAAGATTTAAACTTTGGACCATACTACTCATTTAATTGCATTGTCTTGCTTCAAATAAGGATGACAAATTAATAAAACATTCCGCTTTCTGTAACACCTTTTCTAAGAGCTGCTCCATATTGACTTCCATGCCCGCAATATTACCTTTCATTCTGAAAGAGACCATTCAATTCTCATCAGCTTGCACAATGCAAACACTAGAAATCAGACAACTGAAACAAAGCTATTCAGTATAAGGGCATCCCAACCTTTTAATTGCTTCTGTAGCACTGATAAATTTGTTATAATTTTCATAAACTAACATTTGCAAGTCAGTGTCAAGATTCTTTATCTCAGCAGCCATTTCGAAATGCTGCTGAAGCAACCCATCCAAATTTGACTTTTGTACCTTAACAAAAAGGTAATAACTGAATGTCATGTATTCCAACATCACTTTACTATAAAGACTGCAATCATAATTAAAAATGGGCAGAGGGAAGGGGAGAGAATAAGGAGAATCAACCAATGTTATCAGAAGTTTTTGTTAACAATCATAGTTTCAGTTTGATGTTCACTTCTTTTCCCAATAAGGGGGTTTTCATCGCCCTACAATTGACAAAATCCTTTCATAGTGTATTTACAGGGGGAGAGGTGATCCTTTTCCATATTAAACTTTTGCATGACAAAATAGATACATAAATTGTGATGTGCCAAGTCGAGCAAACTTATATATGGCATACAGATAAACATAACCTTTTTAAATAACAATAATAATAATAACATAGAAGTTGATTCTTTCCTCGCCAGGTATGAGGTTGTTATCTGTTTACAGTTTAGCATAACACTTGAGTGATTGTGTATGCAATTTAAAGTTCCATTATTCTATTGCAGCCAAAATGTAGATATGAACCTCATTTTGTTCACCCATAACCAAGCTAAATCATAATCACATAATTGGGGTGATAAAACTAGATTATAAAATGCGACCATTTTCTTATTCTTTTTTTACTTATAAATAGTCCACATTTATTTCACCAAATCTTTACTAAAATCCGCTAACCCATGATCACTTGCAAAACTCGTTATCACCATTTTTCAACGAAAGTTAAACAATTATAGTGATCGGTCAACAAAAATTAACCACATTTACTAATGCCAGAAGCAATAATATATTTACATATATACGAATACAAAGTACAACCAGTGAATTGTAGATTAACAATTTATAGTACTTGATGCATCGCTTAATTGTCGTATTACTACAACCGATGATTTATACCAAGATAATCGCTAATAGCTGGTTTGTAGAGTTTGTCGACTAAAATCAATTAATTTGCATGAATGATACATATTATATCAACCTACATTTCGTGATCATGGTTGTACATGCAAAACATTAACGTGCATTTAGGAAATGGAAGTTACTAGGAGATTCATGTAGCGATCGGCATTGAAGGAGGCAGTGTTGATGGTATCAAGTGTGGCGTATCTTCCAGATGCATTAAAGGGAAGTGCATGATCGACAACACTAGTATTACTAGTATGAGCAGAAGAATCTATAGCGTAAAAACTGGATAATAGATCTCTCATTCTCTTGGCCTTATCGTCCAATGGCACTTCATCTCCCTCCATCTTTTGTGATTGCAATCAGGGCAATTCCAATGTCATATATCGATTGATCAAAATTGATGTTTAACTTGCTCCGATCATTTCTCAAATGTACGATACGACGTCGTTCTAGACATTCCAAGCTTTTTTTGCTCTTGGGAAATTGCCACTAGTTTTTTTTATAGCTCTATATCATTCTGTTAAAATTGTAAGAGGGATCTATAAGATGGCTCCTGATTTTAATTGTAAGTTAATTGAAAATTGGACAAGTAAATTGAGTTCTTTTTAAATTTTTGTTATTTATAATTTAGTCGATATTTTAAATTTTATTATTTATATTTATATTTTGCTAAATAAAATATTATACATATATGCACAAATATTTATTCAATATATATATAATATAAAAACACACACACATATATAACACATTTAGGGAGTCTATCTCTAACAAATTTTGAGAAAAATCGCGTTGGTTTGGATACGTTCGACATAAACGGTTATCAGCTCCGGTTAGAACGGTCGAGAGTATTTCTTTTTTGAAGAAGAAAAAGCGGAGTAAACTAAAAACGGACATGGGCATATCAATTATAGTTGGATATGGAGGCATTAAACATTACAAGTGATCTAACCTTAGATAGTCTGGTTCGCGATGACGCATTCGGGTGGTTGAAATTGAGTCTTAATGGTCTATATATGTATTGTTTATAGTTGTTTCCGTGACATTATTATAAGCCGAATATTTTCATGGAAATAGCCTTCCTGCAAGTATCTTCACGAAAACCGCTTCCGTGCGCCACCTTTTCAGAGTAGAGGCATTTTCTACGTATATATTACCTATGATTTCCAGTTGATTTTTTGGGCCGCACAATAATAACATAATATATGTATTTTTATAGAGAGAACAATAAAATATATATATACAATTAAAATAAAATATATGAATTTTTATAAGTAAGATTCCAGATAATATATATGAAAAATTGACTTTTGAAATAGGATCTTACTCAAATAAATCGTGTATATATACACAATTAGATGAAATACATAGTTGAAATAAATGAAAATATAAAATTTAAGCATAGTATACTAAATAATATATAAATACATTAATCATGTATTATTTATTGATATTCTTTTTAATAAAAAAGTTTCAAACTTAACAATGATTTATCGATTTGAGCTTCTGAATGCAATGATTTATCGAATTTTGATATATACATTAGGAATACATTGCTGGTTTGGCGAAGTTAAAAACATAACAATTTTTATTCAGAGCTTTGGACTAATAAACCAAATATGACAAGGTGGTAGCAAAGCAATTAAGCAACTAGCTGTCATGTCATTGCAAGTAGCAACGACAGCTCTAAGTTTGAAATCAGTTGGAAAGCCGACACGGTTTGAAGTTTCAACTCGGTTCGTCAATGATCAACTAAACAGATGCCAACAGCCTACTACACTCTGTTTAAGGTTGTCTTTGGGACTGGCAGTTTTACAAGTTTTTATTTCTTGTTGTCTTTGGGACTGGTCAGATCGTGAGATTCCAACCCCGTTAACAGAAATGAAAATGAGATTTCATTAAATAAATGTATTAGAATTACATTCCCATTCACGTTAACTAGTTTGGAATCCAATGATCCAAACAAAAACTAAGTTTTCTTCTGCTTTCACTCTGTAATTATTCGAACGTATGGTGCAACAAGTCAATAACTAATGGGGAACATTGAAATTCCAGAATAACATCAAAACAACCTTCCAAAGAGAATCAAACATCCCATATGTATATTAAGGTTCAAGATACATTAATATTCTTCTCCATACATAAACTGAAATTCATAAAATTCGGTATAATACAACACACTTTGAGTTCATCACTTCTCAGCAACAATAGATTTCTATCAATACATAAATACATACTGGCACCATAACCACACAACACCAGCAACATAATTCAGCAATTGAACATATCAGCAGACGCCGTGATTGGCATTGGCTGCTGCCACGGTTCCATCAAAGAATCCGGTATCTGCCACGGTTCCATCAACGTATCAGGCATCCTAGGAATATCCATAGCAAAACCACTCACCTCCTCCACAATAGCCAGAACCGAGTTGAGCGAATACAACCTATCACTCAACTCCGAAAATTGAGCTCTCAAAACATTATTCTCCGACGCAACAGCAACAAACCTATCCGTGGCATTATTAATCTTGTTCATAACAACCTTGTTCTGGTTTTGCAACTGGCTCATTTCCCCAATCAATTCATCAACACGCTGTTGCTTCTTCATTCTCGACCTCCTAGCCGATTCCCTATTCGATATCATCCTCTTTCTCTTCCTCTCATCAAACTTAGCATATCGTAAATCACCATCAGAGCCTGAACTAATTTGTGTTTGCGTAGACGCCATATCTAACTTAATTTGTAATCTAACTTAATTTGTGATGCTTTTTACGATCCGGGGGGTATATTTCAGGTAAAAACAAACAGGTAAGGGTCAAATAACCGGTGTTGGAGCTATAAATCAAGAAAAATGTATAATCAACGTTTTCGAGTAAGGTCAAATTCAGGAAAAGACGTAGAGCAAGTAGAGATATACAACGGAAAAGGAGTGAAGAATACGAATACGACGCATGAAAATCATTGTAACATGGTTCAAAATATACACACAACAATATCAGATGCCACAAAACCCTGAGATGATCGGAGCAGATATGTATATAGATTTCTTGTAGCTGATTCAATTCAATAACTGAAAAGCAAAATTAAAACTAATTAGATCTACAAATATATATATATATATATATATATATATGAAAGAGAGAGAGAGAGAGAGAGAGAGACTCACAGGGAGGCGATGCAAACAAAGCTGAGACCAAAGAAGGTAAGCATAGGGGTGTGGGGGGGTTTTTATAGCCGAGAGAGGCCTGTATTTTCCACCCTGTCGAATACTACTAGATTTGCGAGAAGCATCATCTAATGTTTATAGTTTAACACCCATCCATTTTTCTTTACAGGGTGGAACAAAAGTAATAGAGGTAAGAATAATTTATCAATAAATAAAAGTGAGGAAGTTGGGAGTTTCTTCAAATATAAGTATCAGGAGTAAAAAAAATTGAGTCTGGCCATGAAAATAAGCAAAGGAGTTTTCCATTCCTCTCTACCTGTGAATCCTTATTGTAGGACTATGACGCTGCCTCTATCCAGAGCATTTACATTGTAGGCCTTTAGAGGGTATCAATATGTATTATGTATATTTATATTGATATGAAGCGCCACAATAAAAACATATGAATCTCAATCCTACAGTGGACGACTATGGCAATGAGCATTCAGGAGTGCTAAGAACTACCATATACAGTTGCATGCCGAAAGGACTACATGGGTTCTCATTCAACACACAGACTTGTGAAACAGGCAAAAAAACTTACGTAGCATTTCTAAAAGATCTGTCGAAGAAATTTGTTTGTCGATGCGGCTTTGGGTGACTTCAAAGTGCCTGGACAATCAGATTCTTATACTTTCAGAAAGATAGCAGTGAAAATAAAAAATGAGAACTAAACCAAGAAACAGAGGAAATATCCTTCAGGTACACAAATGAAGTCACCCATACTTCATTATTAAATCCTTCAGAAGCCTGATCAGCTGCTCTCTCGAATCAGGGAATATTACTTTATAAGCTCGGACAGCTTCCACAAACTCAAGAGTTGATACCTCAAGATAAGAAGAAAAGGACAATTATGACAGTAGTTCAGTTAAAATAAAAACTGACACTTTACAGGACAAGTACCCAAAAATCGAAACAGAAAGTAAAAAGAAGAAATTAAAGTGGGTATATATGTGTTATTACTAACTACTTCAACATCAGTAACATGTCCAAATTATGTATATCATTCCTTCAGTAACACTGGATTACTTTATGCTGCATTGACACCTTCATACATGCCTCAAACAATTCAACCCCTACTGCTTTCTATATTATACTCTGAATGATAGGTACTTTCACTCAATAATGACTGCACCAGTGATATGAGGTAGGTATGTAGATGAGTCAAACTATTAGTGAGCTATTTGAGCCCAGCTCGTAAAATATTTGAATCTGGCTCGACAATAATCGAGCCGAACTCGAACTGTTCGAATATTTTATTGAGTTGAGCTCGAGCTTCAAATTACTCGGTTTGCAACCCTAATCGAGCTTATATTTTTTCAATATATTTATAGTTGACCTCGATCTTTTGTCAATAATTAGTAAAATCAATGCGGGCTTTTGAGCCGAGCTCGAACATATCGAATTTTTTTAGCCGAGCTTCGATTTTGAAATTAAAGGCTCGATTGAACTCGAGCTCGAACTTTCTAGTCAAGCTCAAATTCTAGCCTGATAGTGTTCGGCTCGGCTCGATTACACTTCTAATATGAGGTCATTAAGGGATTGAGGCCTTTGCAGTTCTTTTACTCGACAATATCCAATGCAGAAAGAAAACCAAACTACCAAAGATATATAATATGTAGCAGCTTTATCATTTATTGAGAAGGGCGCCAAGGGGCTAATGGTTATATTATCCCAATATGTGTAAATCTGGACATTCTAAATCATCTACTGGCAAATATCTCTTATACACATTGATCTACAAGGACATATTGTGCATTCATTAGCTACCCTCTCTACCAAAAGTACATGGCTTTCTAAACTTTTGCAAGCAACATGACTTGTTTCAAATTCAAAATCATAAATTGATCTAGTTTTGGTTAATGCTTACATAGTAACTGAAAATTGCGTATGAAGTAATACCAGTTTCTTAAAATGAAATATATATTACTTTTGTAACAGAAAATCAGTTGATTTGACTTTCAGAATCTGAAATCCAATATCTATTTGACAGGGAGCAAGAAGGTATACACTTATTATAAGGTATAGCTACATTAGATCTTCATTAAATAAACTCAAGTTTTGTCTATTGCTTAGATGTCATCAACAACTTGAATTGAAAAAACCAGATTATTTGAGCTTATTAATTAGTGACTTGATGCTATCTGAGTAACTAAATTTGACTAGCAAACCAATTAGCTAGCTCTACCAACTTCCCTGCTGCAAATATTTTAACAAAGAAAGAAAAACATATGAAAAAGGATAAAAGAATAATACAAAAGGAGTATTATATTAAAAGCTGAAGGTTCCAAAGCATATGGCAAAAGATGACACATCTATACCTATGGACAGTGAATTAACTAGCCAGACAACTATACTGGAAATAAGCAGTGAATGGGCATGTCTGATTAACTAAATAGGAAGCAGTAAAGTATTGAAGTTACAGTTTCAGTGATAAATCAGGGTTACAGAAAATCCTGGAGCACAAAAAAGCAAGAGAGCATTAAAAATAGATAAACCATTCCTTTCACTTATATCTCAACAATCTTAAATTTGTAGTCTTTTACATGAAACTAAGAAAACACACTTTGTGTAGCCTATTGCCCGTACACCTATATTTCTGAAAACTCTTCCTAAACCTTAATTGTCATTCATTTGCTAAAAGCCCTGCCTAAACCTTAACTATCATTTACTCCATCCGTCCCTTCCGATTCTTTACATTTACTCCATCCGTTCCTTAACTATCATTTACTCCATCCAATTGCCCGTACACCTATATTTACTCCCTTCCTAAACCTTAAAATCGTCACCAAGTCACTCCAAAGCCAACCTCAAGCCCTCAGTAGATCTTGATAAACAATGTACACAAACCAAGATTACCATGCAGCGAAATGTTGGGAATAGGATAGACCAGGTGATTGGGGGCTACAATACATAAATTTCAACCCATGACCTATGGTCGCGAGAAGGGGGAGAGAGGAAAGAGCCTTGCCATGAGGCTACAATGAAAAGATTTTACTATTAGTATCAAATTATACTCAACGAGTGAGACATATATCTCTCACTTACCCTTTGAGAATTCTTAGGACTTAATTTGGGAATGATCTGTTCTTTAGAGGAATTATCATAATCATCCTGAAGTTGATATATTTCTCCAGACTCGAGATTCATATCTCCAAGGACTTGTTCCAACTTTTCAAGTACTTTATCTTTCAAACTGTCAACCTGTCAAAAAAAAAATCGTAACACCTGGATGCATATGTAAAAAGTGCTTGTGCTTGTAAACCAAGGTCATTTGGCACCGAGAGAGATTCATTTGCTAGATTCAAAAACAAGTGAATCAAATGTTACAAAAATGACTAAATGAGAGACCGGACTACATACCGGGAAATTCAACTGATTTAAAAGCATTACAGCTTCGGCTCTTGCCTGTATGGACTCAGAATCGGCAAATACCTTCCCCTGAAAGAAAATTTTTACTATTAGGCAGATTTTAAATTGTGTCATTTGGCAAATTCAAATAATTAATATTTCAGAATGATATGAACGAATAAAAAATCTGAATGTTGAATTATTAATATTGTTTGATATATAAATTTTAATAATGTCTAAATTATCAAATTTGTAACTTTATCCAAATTGATTAAATAAGGTTTTTGATAAAATAATTGTATACATTATACCATATCTTAATTAAATTTTATTATGCAAGATCAAACCTTTTTATCTAATTATTATGTAACTATATAAAGTTTGAATAATTATAAAATTTAAGAATATAGAGATCAACAATCACATGAAGAGTTATAAACATGTATTGAAATAAATTTAAAATTACTTAACGTGAAAAATGCTGATTGTGTTAATAATATCAAGTAAACTTTAAAAATTCAGTATAGTCTAAATTTTAATTATGTCAAAACCGATAATTTGGACAGATTAATAGTTACAAATATACTATTTAAATTGATATAGGAAGAAGGGATAGAAAGAAGAATACTAGCGCCGATAATGTAAGTTGAATGATTCAGTTGCAATTTTCCACAGGAATAGTTAACTTTATTAACTGTTCAGAGCAGAAATCTTTTTAAACAAATTATCTAAATGTTGGATTTGGTTAGCTAGACTCTCATACTCTCATTCAGGAGCGTTAAGATGTTAACAAATGAGACCAAGTTACCCATCCCAAAGAGAAACAGGTATTTGTATTTACGAGTGTATTGTATTCATAAGTTTAGTTTCATAGGTTCAGCAAGTTCACATCTTTTTCCCACTAATGATTTTGGGGAAGGCAGCTATATCCCATAATTCTAGCAGGAAGATTTAAAATTCGGCCATACTTATAGGCAATTTCTCCATCCCCTTCCTTGTGATAGTAAAGGCAGTGCAAGCATGGGGGAATGCTACATACATTTATAATTAAACACAAACGCCTCAACTACAGAGATCAATTCGAGATGGATAACAAACTCAAGAAATACGACACATGAGTGTTGTATGACATGTAATAATCATGCACAATTCTGAATTACAATGCTGAGTATATATCAAGAAAAGGTACTGAAGGTCATAGAATTCTAAAGAGGGTTTATGACCTCGTCTACTTCACAAGTCACACGTCATGACTTTTTAAGGGCCAGTTTTCTCTTATGTACTTTTTGTATATATGTAGCTTGACACTTAACCAAAATCAATATTACCCCCCCCACCCCTTTTAATTTATAATGTTTTTTTGTCATCTCTTAATTTTGATAACTTATACAGATTGACAATTAAACTTTGCGAAAAGAAGTTACTTTCAGATATACGTTATGAGAATAACTTTTTAATAACTACTACTAATTTATTTTTAAGGTAAGCCAAATAGGCTCCTTTTCCTCCAGGGTCCTCAACCATCTGCAAAAGATTATATGTAAAACTATCTAACATAATATATACCTTCATCCTCTCATGTACTCAAACTATTGAAGAGTTTTACTGAAGTCAAATTAGTAGTTTAGGTTGTGAATGCATATCCTTATGGAAAAAAGATAGTATCTGAAGAAAATTATACAAGATTACATACCTGCAAGGTTTTTATAATTATAGATACTTCTTGTTCAGAAGCTCTCTTACAGTCTTTGAATGATGAGTCCCCATATGCCTAGTTCATTATTTAAATAGAAATATCAGTTTTCAATGGATGAAATTTTTCCTAATAAGACTGCAAATCAAAAAAAAAAGTGGAAGAAAATGGCAACCTTAAAAATTGGCATGGCTCCGGTATACAACCTCACTGCATCTGCATAGGATTCAGATTTGATACACTTCCCAAGTCTAGTAGGTAGATCATATATGAACTGAATTTCACAGGAGATGGTATCTGTATAATTCAATACATGCCCGACAACAAATTGCAAAATCTAAAGGAAATGTATAAGAATAACACATCTGCCACTCTGCTAGTAGATAATAAACCACAAGAAAAGGCCAGACATGCGAGCATTTATCTAAATAAAGAGTACAATGCAAGCTAAGTGTGCGTACTGTGCCAGATTCACAGAGGAGAAATTAGCCACATGAGTACATCAGTGTTGTTTTCTCTCCTCATATGCAACAATTTATTCTTTTAAACAAATGTTCTGTTCACCTCAAATAGTAAGTCTGTGATATTATATAACATAACTAGAAAGTAAGAGGTCAAGGCACATGTTTCAAATCTACCTGAACTTTACGCAGAAGATTACGTGTACGATGCATTTTCTCAATATGATCCCTCTTCCCATAAAGAGAAGTATTCACCCCATCACTTTTTGATTGCACGCATGTTATCTGCAATTAAAGATTTAAACTTTGGACCATACTACTCATTTAATTGCATTGTCTTGCTTCAAATAAGGATGACAAATTAATAAAACATTCCGCTTTCTGTAACACCTTTTCTAAGAGCTGCTCCATATTGACTTCCATGCCCGCAATATTACCTTTCATTCTGAAAGAGACCATTCAATTCTCATCAGCTTGCACAATGCAAACACTAGAAATCAGACAACTGAAACAAAGCTATTCAGTATAAGGGTCATCCCAACCTTTTAATTGCTTCTGTAGCACTGATAAATTTGTTATAATTTTCATAAACTAACATTTGCAAGTCAGTGTCAAGATTCTTTATCTCAGCAGCCATTTCGAAATGCCGCTGAAGCAACCCATCCAAATTTGACTTTTGTACCTTAACAAAAAGGTAATAACTGAATGTCATGCATTCCAACATCACTTTACTATAAAGACTGCAATCATAATTAAAAATGGGCAGTGGGAAGGGGAGAGAATAAGGAGAATCAACCAATGTCATCAGAAGTTTTTGTTAACAATCATAGTTTCAGTTTGATGTTCACTTCTTTTCCCAATAAGGGGGTTTTCATCGCCCTACAATTGGCAAAATCCTTTCATAGTGTATTTACAGGGGGAGAGGTGATCCTTTTCCATATTAAACTTTTGCATGACAAAATAGATACATAAATTGTGATGTGCCAAGTCGAGCAAACTTATATATGGCATACAAATAAACATAACCTTTTTAAATAACAATAATAATAATAACATAGAAGTTGATTCTTTCCTCGCCAGGTATGAGGTTGTTATCTGTTTACAGTTTAGCATAACACTTGAATGATTGTGTATGCAATTTAAAGTTCCATTATTCTATTGCAGCCAAAATGTAGATATGAATCTCATTTTGTTCACCCATAACCAAGCTAAATCATAATCACATAATTGGGGTGATAAAAATAGATTATAAAATGCGACCATTTTCTTATTCTTTTTTTACTTATAAATAGTCCACATTTATTTCACCAAATCTTTACTAAAATCCGCTAACCCATGATCACTTGCAAAACTCGTTATCACCATTTTTCAACGAAAGTTAAACAATTATAGTGATCGGTCAACAAAAATTAACCACATTTACTAATGCCAGAAGCAATAATATATTTACATATATACGAATACAAAGTACAACCAGTGAATTGTAGATTAACAATTTATAGTACTTGATGCATCGCTTAATTGTCGTATTACTACAACCGATGATTTATACCAAGATAATCGCTAATAGCTGGTTTGTAGAGTTTGTCGACTAAAATCAATTAATTTGCATGAATGATACATATTATATCAACCTACATTTCGTGATCATGGTTGTACATGCAAAACATTAACGTGCATTTAGGAAATGGAAGTTACTAGGAGATTCATGTAGCGATCGGCATTGAAGGAGGCAGTGTTGATGGTATCAAGTGTGGCGTATCTTCCAGATGCATTAAAGGGAAGTGCATGATCGACAACACTAGTATTACTAGTATGAGCAGAAGAATCTATAGCGTAAAAACTGGATAATAGATCTCTCATTCTCTTGGCCTTATCGTCCAATGGCACTTCATCTCCCTCCATCTTTTGTGATTGCAATCAGGGCAATTCCAATGTCATATATCGATTGATCAAAATTGATGTTTAACTTGCTCCGATCATTTCTCAAATGTACGATACGACGTCGTTCTAGACATTCCAAGCTTTTTTTGCTCTTGGGAAATTGCCACTAGTTTTTTTTATAGCTCTATATCATTCTGTTAAAATTGTAAGAGGGATCTATAAGATGGCTCCTGATTTTAATTGTAAGTTAATTGAAAATTGGACAAGTAAATTGAGTTCTTTTTAAATTTTTGTTATTTATAATTTAGTCGATATTTTAAATTTTATTATTTATATTTATATTTTGCTAAATAAAATATTATACATATATGCACAAATATTTATTCAATATATATATAATATAAAAACACACACACATATATAACACATTTAGGGAGTCTATCTCTAACAAATTTTGAGAAAAATCGCGTTGGTTTGGATACGTTCGACATAAACGGTTATCAGCTCCGGTTAGAAGGGTCGAGAGTATTTCTTTTTTGAAGAAGAAAAAGCGGAGTAAACTAAAAACGGACATGGGCATATCAATTATAGTTGGATATGGAGGCATTAAACATTACAAGTGATCTAACCTTAGATAGTCTGGTTCGCGATGACGCATTCGGATGGTTGAAATTGGGTCTTAATGGTCTATATATGTATTGTTTATAGTTGTTTCCGTGACATTATTATAAGCCGAATATTTTCATGGAAATAGCCTTCCTGCAAGTATCTTCACGAAAACCGCTTCCGTGCGCCACCTTTTCAGAGTAGAGGCATTTTCTACGTATATATTACCTATGATTTCCAGTTGATTTTTTGGGCCGCACAATAATAACATAATATATGTATTTTTATAGAGAGAACAATAAAATATATATATACAATTAAAATAAAATATATGAATTTTTATAAGTAAGATTCCAGATAATATATATGAAAAATTGACTTTTGAAATAGGATCTTACTCAAATAAATCGTGTATATATACACAATTAGATGAAATACATAGTTGAAATAAATGAAAATATAAAATTTAAGCATAGTATACTAAATAATATATAAATACATTAATCATGTATTATTTATTGATATTCTTTTTAATAAAAAAGTTTCAAACTTAACAATGATTTATCGATTTGAGCTTCTGAATGCAATGATTTATCGAATTTTGATATATACATTAGGAATACATTGCTGGTTTGGCGAAGTTAAAAACATAACAATTTTTATTCAGAGCTTTGGACTAATAAACCAAATATGACAAGGTGGTAGCAAAGCAATTAAGCAACTAGCTGTCATGTCATTGCAAGTAGCAACGACAGCTCTAAGTTTGAAATCAGTTGGAAAGCCGACACGGTTTGAAGTTTCAACTCGGTTCGTCAATGATCAACTAAACAGATGCCAACAGCCTACTACACTCTGTTTAAGGTTGTCTTTGGGACTGGCAGTTTTACAAGTTTTTATTTCTTGTTGTCTTTGGGACTGGTCAGATCGTGAGATTCCAACCCCGTTAACAGAAATGAAAATGAGATTTCATTAAATAAATGTATTAGAATTACATTCCCATTCACGTTAACTAGTTTGGAATCCAATGATCCAAACAAAAACTAAGTTTTCTTCTGCTTTCACTCTGTAATTATTCGAACGTATGGTGCAACAAGTCAATAACTAATGGGGAACATTGAAATTCCAGAATAACATCAAAACAACCTTCCAAAGAGAATCAAAAATCCCATATGTATATTAAGATTGAAGATACATTAATATTCTTCTCCATACATAAACTGAAATTCATAAAATTCGCTATAATACAACACACTTTGAGTTCATCACTTCTCAGCAACAATAGATTTCTATCAATACATAAATACATACTGGCACCATAACCACACAACACCAGCAACATAATTCAGCAATTGAACATATCAGCAGACGCCGTGATTGGCATTGGCTGCTGCCACGGTTCCATCAAAGAATCCGGTATCTGCCACGGTTCCATCAACGTATCAGGCATCCTAGGAATATCCATAGCAAAACCACTCACCTCCTCCACAATAGCCAGAACCGAGTTGAGCGAATACAACCTATCGCTCAACTCCGAAAATTGAGCTCTCAAAACATTATTCTCCGACGCAACAGCAACAAACCTATCCGTGGCATCATTAATCTTGTTCATAACAACCTTATTCTGGTTTTGCAACTGGCTCATTTCCCCAATCAATTCATCAACACGCTGTTGCTTCTTCATTCTCGACCTCCTAGCCGATTCCCTATTCGATATCATCCTCTTTCTCTTCCTCTCATCAAACTTAGCATATCGTAAATCACCATCAGAGCCTGAACTAATTTGTGTTTGCGTAGACGCCATATCTAACTTAATTTGTAATCTAACTTAATTTGTGATACTTTTTACGATCCTTGTAATCTCGGGGGTATATTTCAGGTAAAAACAAACAGGTAAGGGTCAAATAACCGGTGTTGGAGCTATAAATCAAGAAAAAGGTATAATCAACGTTTTCGAGTAAGGTCAAATTCAGGAAAAGACGTAGAGCAAGTAGAGATATACAATGGAAAAGGAGTGAAGAATACGAATACGACGCATGAAAATCATTGTAACATGGTTCAAAATATACACACAACAATATCAGATGCCACAAAACCCTGAGATGATCGGAGCAGATATGTATATAGATTTCTTGTAGCTGATTCAATTCAATAACTGAAAAGCAAAATTAAAACTAATTAGATCTACAAGTATATATATATATATATATATATATGAGAGAGAGAGAGAGAGAGAGAGAGAGAGACTCACAGGGAGGCGATGCAAACAAAGCTGAGACCAAAGAAGGTAAGCATAGGGGTGTGGGGGGGTTTTTATAGCCGAGAGAGGCTTGTATTTTCCACCCTGTCAAATACTACAAGATTCGTTCAACCCAAATATTATAATTTTATAAAATTAATTTTACGACATAGGTCGAGAGGGGGTAAAAGAGTTATTAAAATAATAATTAATATTTTTTTTTTGATCTTTTTAGGAGTCATATTCTAATAAAATTGATTATAATGTATTTTTGCGGAACAAGAGAGGAAGAGATTTAATCGAGAAATGATATAAATATATTTAAAAGATGTGTACATATTAAATAAATATGAAAGATTAATTTAGAATATTTATAATTATATTTTTTATAATTGATAAAATGCTCTTCTATAGTACAACATATTTGTTTATGAGAAATGATAGGGACCTAAATATTATCTCAATTTTTTCCTCAAATAACGTGACATGATATGTGATTTTCTTAATTCATGAATACATATGTATAAACGGGTTCAAATATTATTATAAAAAAAATTATCGTGACAATTCAGTATTTTAGACAATTTTTAAAACACTTTTTGCGTCTCCGTCATTTTTGCGTGTATTCTACCGATGTATCTGGGGACACAGGCACACAGCTTTGGGCTGTGGTCCGGGACGTGAATTTTTTAATTGGAAATACAACGGAACGTGGTTATTGCGCATACCATAAATATGAATGTGAGTAAACAAATAGGGCCGGTTTGTACGACATGTCTAGCACAATTATTCCGAATATTCCTTCATAGTTTTCAAAATTTCATATTTTTATATGCTTCTTAGTTTTTTATGAAAAAATCGATCAACTGATTAAGCCTCGACTTGTCTTAATTTTATTATATTATTGAATATAGATTAACATATGTGTAATTCCAATTTTTATAATATTATTTCGAGGGTGTTTATCCGGGATTAAAGACCCTTTAAATGATTTTTGGGTTTAAATTAAAAAATATATGTTTGTGTACTAAATTAAAAAGTGATTTAGAGTGGAAAAAATAACTTAAAATTAAAAAGAATTTGATAGGAACAATTTTTTAAATAATTTATTTTATTTTCATAATTTTTTAATAAAAGTCAACAATATTATTCGAATTTGCAATTTATAAAATTAATTTTTTAATAACTTATACATAACACGAATAAATAAAATTACTCAAATAAAATAACTTAATTTTTTTTCTTACTCTTCACTTTAAGTGATTTCCAGTCATGGATAATTTTTTTAAATGTAATTAAACAGGCTCCTACTTTAAATATCCAGTTACATAATTATAAAATCACAATAAAAAACCAGTTCACTAAACTAAAATTTTGTCCGAAATAAATATTGAATTAGGAATCGAAGAAGTAATCCGGAAGGACCGGAACAGATATAACACATGATTACGTATTTTCTAATTAGAAATACATTTGAACAAACTAGAGTCTTTTAGTCGGTGTTTATTATAAAATTTAAAGTATATTTTAGTTTGTATGTATGAATTCTATAATGGAGTGCTGTGTGTGTAGCTTTGCTGAGGTAAGGGATGACGAAAAACACATAAAAATTAAAAGCCGTCTCTTCAGTGGATCTCCTTTTATTTATCGACTCACCATGCCACACTACGCGCATATTACTATCTGATAAACATACTAGGGGAGCGCGATTCGGTTCGGTTTTTGGCTAAAATCGAAATCGGAATCGAATATATATTCGGTTTTAAAAATTAAAAAACGCAACCGCAACCGAATCATCGGTTTCGGTTTTAAAAAGACCGGTTCGGTTTTTACCGGTTCGGTTTCGGTTAAAAACCGGATAAAAAAATTGAAAAAGTATATAATTTAAATTATTATATATTTACATTCAAATATTTGAATCACATTCCGCATAATAACACTAAAAAAAAAGAGATAAGAAATTGTAACAAGTTAAACTTACCGTAACATGTAAGAAACTTTAATGAATTTATATAAATTTTATATCATCAGAATCATGTCTTCTCATACAAATATTCAAATATGTAACTCTATTAAACTATCGCATTTTTAATTGTGAAGTCAATCAGCATTGTATATACTAATCATAGGATTTTCAACAGAATAGTTTACTTTAAACAATGAATCATGAATATATGTATTGTGATTTATATTGTTTCATTTATAAGAGAGACAACTCTTGTATACAACTATAACTCAAAATTAATTTTAGATTTTTCTGATATAGTCTAAATGATGTAATTTTGTATAATTAACTTTAAAAAAATTTCTAAAAATAACGGTAGATACCTTTTACTATATATATATATATATATATATATATATATATATATATATATATATAATAAATTTATTTATTTTAATTATCGTTTCGGTTCGGTTTTAACCTATAACCGGAACCAGAACCGATCAATCGGTTCAATTTTTTATTTTTCGGTTTCAGTTCAATTTTCTTCGGTTCGGTTTTTATCGATTTCGGTTCTTATTCGGTTTTTTACTCACCCCTAAAACATCCTATAGCTATATGCTGCGTGCATGTTTGTTTCGAAGTTGATCGTATATGAAATCTTAACAAAATTCTACTACTACGTGCAAAAATACATAACATTTTAACTTGCATATGAATTTTGGAACAAGGTACTAAAAGTTTAAAAAATTCTTCATGAGTATTTTGCAGGAGCCAAATTACATTGACCTAGATAATTTAGTTCTGACAGAAAACCAAACAATGATCAAGGCTTCCACAACTTCATCGTGCAGTCTTCTCCGTAAGTGGCAACCAGGTTTCTGTGTGGGTGATGGGTTATACCGATTACATCCTTCTCATGCACCTGCCAAGGCAAAGTGTTTAGAGAATGCTTTAGTGTGCAAATGATAGAATATGCTAAAACTACGCGAAAAAATAACAAAATATTTTCATGCTGCAAATCATCGAGAATGCTTTTGCAAATCTAGTTACAAAGATTATACTTTTTTTACTTCTCAACTTATATTGAACTTGCACCAAAGACAAAAATAATGCACAGGATGAAAAGAAAAAGACAAGTGAGCACGGACTTGGTTGAACTTCTACATGAAAGAAAACAGACAAGACTAAATTCCTCCATGAGACAAAAAGAATATTTCGAGAGAATATGGAGTATATACATAATCCCTATACTGCAAAAAAAAATAAAAAATCAACCAGGTTTATAGTTTTTTCAATTTTCATGAAGAATTCTTCTTTGGAGGGTTGGTTTGCCCGGGTGGTGTAGAATGAAAATCATTAGGGTTTATTGAAAATATTACCTTCATCAAATGCTCCAGTTTGCCTGATTGGTGGCTGAAGCAATACATATTTCTGCAAATAAATAACAGGTCAATCAATAGGTAATGTACCTAATATATAATAAACATATGCTTTAGGTGAAAACATTTACATCAACATTTAGTTTAATCATTTTCTGCATTGAACAACTTTTGGGTACACTATATGTCGATGTCAATAGACAATATGACATAAAAGACAATCCTACAAACTTCTGGTTGCATGCTATTAATAAATTAATTAATAGATGACGTACATAATAGAATAAGCATGCATTTTCAAAAGCACTCAAATGTACCTAACAGGTCACATAATAAACATTGTGTACTACGCAATACTACAGAATATGACATATAGAATACTTGCAAAGTCTAAATTGAATACGCCCTATTTTCAAAGATTCTAAAAAATGTTTATCTTGAAGTCTTGATTATCTACCACCATATTTTTGTAATTCTTCTTAAGGTTGGAATTGAACAAATCATGACTTCTTAAATCATTAAAAGTCTCAATGACTGTAGTTCAAGGTACCATATTTAAACTATATGTGGGAAAATATGTTATCCACAAGGACCCACATCAGGGATTCAGGGCGTTGGTCCAGGTCCATGTTCCATAACAATAATCATATATGATGGATATCTAGATGATTTAAGTGTCATGATTATAGACTTGCTCTGGATATTCACCATGATTCTAATAGTATGACTGCAGCCAAGGTTAAGGTCTGAGTGACTTAAAGATAACTAGTTTAGTTGATCTGCATCTATTAATACAAATATCTTTAAACCATTTGAGGATGAAAGTGATTATCCACAAAGGGCTCTAATAGCATGACTACAGCCAAGGTTTGAAGTGGGAGTGACTCAAGAGTAACTAGCTTGGTTGATCTGCATATATTAAAATCTATATATTCTAACCTTGAGGATGAGTGTGATTCCCCAGAAAGGGCTCCAATATCTCTTATAATAAAAATATTTTAATATGCAAATGAGACGTTACAAGTATTCTTGCTTTCCTCTGATAACCACCCTTTCTTTGCAATATTGCACAGATTATCAAATTTATTATCAACTAGGTAAATAATGTCCTATGTTTCACTTGGAGTTACGCTATCAAGCATATCATAATATATGTGTGCGCATATACATATCACATATAGCAAGCCCCCAAAATCCCAAGTCTTTTATATAGTCATCATAAGATTAAAGGCAAGAACAGTTGAGATAAAAGAAAATTGTGCATAAATATGTGAAAGTGACTGTCAACACTTGACAGACGAACAAGGAAACTATATGCTAAGCAAGTAACAGTGCAATACAGTACACGAAAGTAATAGACACCATCTGACTAAACATGGTGTAACTGTAAGCAAATACCTGTCTTCACCAATACAATATATCCAGTCCCCTTTAGGTGATAAACAAGCTGCCACAAAATCACCACCTTCTCTTTTACCTGATGAAAAGCTCTTTACAACCTGCACATGCATCATAAAGAAGCAACTCAGAGCCTGACAATTTTAAATGCTACTTGCCCGAAGAACAAAAAACAAAGTTAAACTGTGGCTGATCTTATCATTTCATTGTCCACTGAAAGACTTCAGAAGACCACCCATGGTATTACAACTAGGCGTGTCAAAAAAATTCGAAATATCAAATATCTGTTAGAAATATCTGTATTCGTATTCGAAATAAAGCGAATATTATCCGTATTCGAAACAAGTCGGATATTATCCGTATCCGAATCTATCTGACAATTTCGGATACGAATATGAATATGGGTATATCCATATATGATAATATCCGAATCCGAATTTAAATATATATATATATATATAATATAGAAATATATAATATAAATATATATTTTATTATATTCAATTTTTAATATATACGTATACATTTATTTATTCTTTAAAAAATATGTTTTTCTAAGATATATATAATTATTATACATATATTTTTTATTTAAAAAAATTATTTATTTATTTTTGGAAAAACATAAAACATGATTCAGATTTGAATATATCTGGATTCGGACATTATCTGCCGGATTCGGATATTATTTGCAGGATTCTGATTCAAATATATTTTTTTCAGATATTTTCAGATTCGGATACAGATTCAAATTTTCGGACATAGGCAGATCTGTATCCGAAATATCCGTTTGACAACCCTAATTACAACTGCATGCATATCCTCAAAATCACTAGGGAGCATCAGTTTGTCAAGTTGAGCAAGTGAGTTGTTCCTTAAAATTAATTTTACTTGCAGGATTTTATCTTGTCGTGACGGGCCTTATTAAAGCTGGATATTAATAGTTGCATATCGCAATCTCCCGCCCTAGCACTAAAAACCTTTTTAAAGGATTCCTGCGGATTTACTGGAAACTACAGAAAGTTAATCAGCAATTTTGTCACACGCACATTGGTATTTAGGAATTTGCATTAATAGCACTACAACCACTATTTTTCCTAATAGAAAAAATTAATGTACTCCCCCTCCTGTCCAAATTATAAGAAAATTGACTTTTTTACGTAGGTCAAGGTATTTTGTTAAAAAAGGCATATTTATTTTAAAGAAAATTCATACTTTGAAACTTAACTAAAGTATATGTATAACCTATGTCCCAACCGTTCGTGACGGTCATTCCTTGCTTACATCATTTTACCCTTTCCAGCTTCAATTGTTTATAGCGGATACCCCTCTCCTCTAGGTAACAAGAGATCTAGTACTTAAATTTTTGTAATTGACCATAAACAAAACAACCAAAAAAAATAATTCAAAACACTTCAAACACTTGACCAATAGTGAGATCTCAATATATGTTCTACTATTGTCTCTCGTTTCTTTGGATACCTTCTCTGTCTTCTATATAACTACATTATTTCTCTCCATTCTTAATCTACTTTTGGATGAATAACTACTGCACTCCATCAACATAATGGCATAGAACCATAGACTTCCCCAGTTTGTATAAGATAGGAACATTTACCTGCCCCTGAAGTGTCATTAGGTATATTGATGATGTCTTGTTACACACAATAATGTGATCTGAGCTTTTTGAGAAAAGATGAACAGAATTCACAGATGCATCACCCCCCTGACCATTCAAAAAGAGAGTTAAATACAGCAAGATATAAAAAAAAATACAAATATTAGAATATAGACGACATGTAATTATGTATTTATCAAAAAACATACCCTTAGAGGTGGCGGCGGCTTAAATGTATGCAGGCAGTCTGTAGTCTTCAAATCCCAAACCTATATTTGGTACATCATACATATCATTCACATAGTTGTAAGAAAGAACCTTTGTTGTCTTTCTAGCCTAAGCTGACAGACAATAGAAAGAACCAACCTTGACTGTGCAGTCACTGGATGCAGTTATAACGCGAAGCCCATCATGTGTAAATATGGCATCATTCACATACGATGTATGGCCACGGAATTCTTTCAACAGCTTCCCCGACTTTAGCCCATGTATTCTACATCAGCAGTAGAAGCCGACCCAATTAGTCATTTAGATCTATTGTATTCAATAATTAAAATAATAAGTGACTAAAAGATAGCAAGTATGATATTTTCACCCAAGTCGGTAGACATCCGTACTCGACCTCTCTATTAAAGTGAATTTCAACTAACATAGATTTACAAACAAAATGAAACCCATTAGATAAAGAGTTCCAGAAAGTCTAATTTGCCGCTCAAGACATCATCGTCTATAATGTTTAAAAATAATTGGCTGAAAGATACTATTTAATTCCCAGATTTTAGAGGAAAATGAACTTGTATACACAATGTCTCTAGGTCCACAACCATTAATTGCAGGGATTTTCCAATAGTCTACTTTTTTCCTTTAAAAAACTGCAAGCGATAACCCTTTTCTGCCTTGCACGATAATGAACTTGTGTGTGTGTGTGTGTGCGTGTACACAGACAATGTGTTAAAAATATTATATAACCCTTTTCTGCCTAAGGGTAAGTATCACTTTCATGTAAAATTCTCAAGGAAAATTACAACGAAAAGTGTCCATATACTCATATAAGGACCTTAGCATTAGTCTCTTGAGTTGTGAATCTGCATATTTTTAACAATATTAACTTTAACGGACTTTATAAGGCCCTAATATATGTTCTAAAATCACATGTTCAAGTGAAACCTAATTTAAGATGGGAGAAACATTATTCAACAACAAACAGATATATCACAATAACAGTACTACAGCACCTTGCAGTTCCATCAAACGATGTGCTTAGCAGCTGAGTTCCGTCTCGAGAAAAGACAACACTTGTAACACCTTGGGAATGTGCACGCTCAAGGCGACGCAAGCATTGGCCGGTTCTAATGCGCCAAACCTGTAACCATAAAAGAAGTAATGATTACCCCATAAAGATACTACCAAATTTCTAGTTTTTTTAAATATTGTTTTTTACAGTCAGCAACATATATTCTACAAATGCATATAAGTTATGTAACTAATGAAAAATTGCTGAAAGTTACCAAGAAGGAACCGCAAAGGAACTCGAATTTTTGGTGCAATTGCCCTACCCCAATGGCCCAATCACACAAGGATTGTATAGTAGGCACAAGAAAAAACAAACAAAAGACCGAACAAAGCCCCTTTTGTCTTATTAAAACAGCTTATTAATGATTTGGACAAAGAGGTCCGGTGTAAAAACCAAGCCCATCACCTCCACAACCTCGGACCCTGTTTTCACTCCCCACCACCCCTCCAGAAAATAAAGACATGTAATAAAAACACCAGTGTTGGAAACACCACCACTTTTCAACATCAGCAATTACATGCATCACTATATTTGGACCTATACAGGTTCAAGTATGAGATAGACAACTGATCTTCAGTCATAGCAGTCGACAGATATTTTTTTTCTTTTGGCTATGGTAAGGAGATTGCTAACTGCAGAAGAGATCTATGTATATGAACTTGCATAACTGATAACACTACAGCTTACTTTAATCTTTCCATCCTGAGATCCAGATGCAAGCATTTCCGAATCCCTACTAAAATCAACACAAAGTACAGCATCTTCATGCATCATGAATGTTTCCTGCAAAAGATTAGAGCATAACTTCAAAGACAGTCCAATAATATGTTATGCGAACAGATTAGAGAAATGAATTATATTTGCAAGATTAAAATTATCCCGTCTGATATAGAATCAAATAAATCAGATGATGACAATGATGCCGACCGGGATACACAACAGCTGGTTCCATGTTCGATTCTGGTCTATCAAATGTGTTCAAGAAAATCAGAATAAGATATGGCAAGATTGCTGGAGAATAATTAAGATTGCTAAAATCTGATTTAGAGTAGTTTGAGATTGCTAAGAAATATATTAGAAGATTGCTTGGATATATCTTGATTAAGTTTATGATCCTTATTCTAGAACAACATTACCAAACTAAGTTGACATTCAGAATAGTGTGTTGCACATTGATATATTGGACATGCATGCAATTTTTTTACACAATTCCATGTTAGATGCCTTGCGAAATAATCTATAAAATTATATCAAAGGGCACAGTTCTCTATCTGAATGTAATGATGTGTACCCAAAGAACAATTTCAAAATTAGTGTTTGTAACAAAGGAATATCATTTTAAAAACTTCTGCAAACATTATATTTGCAAGGAAATTTAAGCAAACTATTTATTTTGCAGAAATATTATATCAATAAACATAAAAGACTGCATATATAGATCCGCAACTGCATATTATAGTAATACGAGAATAAGGAAATTGTAGAAAACAGAAGAACTGGAACCGAAGATCAACAAAAAGAACTCACTTCAGCCTGATACTGGAGATCCTTCTTAAGTTTTCCGCTTATGTGATCCCAAACCTGGCAAGACAGAATCCAGCAAGCAATTTAATTAGAATGATTGGCCTAGATTAACCACTTTTCGAGTATTTTAATATCTCAAGTACCTCGATAAATCCATCAACAGAGCAAGAAACAAGGAACTGGCCATCTGGTGAGAACCGAGAACATTCTGGGTGACTTTTTTTCCCAAACTACCGAATGAGAATGACATCATCAGGAAAAAAGGCCGCTTTTATATATTAAAAAAAATCAACACAAAAGTAAGAAACAAACTCCCTTATCTACACAGATTAGTCACTATGAAGTTCAATAAAAAGTGAAAGTATAAACGAGTATCACATATGAAAGAATTAGAAAAACGAACTGGACAAAACTTATAGTTTGATGATCCTTTCTCTTACATATCAATCCACAGTACATGAGAAAATTGACATTAAGATTAGGATTAATACCACAAAACAGCATTCAATTCATTCTATGAAAATACCCAAACTAAATAAATGTAATACAATTTTTTAAGAAGAAATCCTGTATTGATGATAACTATAGTAGCAATTCCTAATAGCCGATCTTTCTTGCATAATAAACATTGAGCTATGAGCCTATGACAAAGAATAAAGGACGTAGTACTCTTAATACCACCAAAAACAATAAAAACAATTATTTGTATTAACGCAAATAAATTCTATGAGCACTTATAGCACTACAAATATAGCAACTACAGATTCTACTATTATCAAAGTGAGTAAAAGAAATGCAAAGTCCGCCAGAATGGAGTCATTTACACATTGTGAGATCCATACACAAGCACAGAGGCTACTGAAGAAAATCAGCAGCATAAACTTACTATTCAAATAAAGTGATGCTTACTTTTATAGTATGCCCGAGACTAGTTGGATACATATCATCTACATCTTGCTTCATAGCAGCTGTACCTCGAAACAAGTCAAACTGTGTTCCAGGTGGAAGCAAACCTGAAAGAACCAACAATCATCTCTCCATAAAAGATATAACAAGGCAGTAAAGTTTATCTATAGCATAGCTACACACTAGGCTTTATCCCAAAAATATCTTAATTCGTTGGGTTCAAAGGGTAAATAGAGTAACACTGGACAAGATTTGAACCAGAAACAATGGTGAATATTTTTTGGACCATGAAAAGAGAGACAGAGACCCAGCTGTCAACGATTAATGTAAAGTGTTGACAGCCTTTCTTATAATACTGAATAACAATAGACGATGACATACTAAATTAAGGAAAAGCATACATATCAGGCCTTGACAAGTACTAGAATAGGATTGAAACGTAACATGGAAGTGGCGATTGCTTCACCTTCAAGATTCAATGATAAGTACTAGAATAACATTGAATGTAATATGGAATTCTAACCTTGGTGTTGCTGCCACTTCAGAGCCTGACCAATTAAAGCCATTAGCCGTGATGGAGGAACCACAGACACTTCTGCTGCAAGAGCTGATATTACACCAAAATAAAACAAAATTAGCAAGAGATAAAAGATGAAAGGTTTATACCTCTATAGCTTTCGCATTGTTTTAAGCATATGTAAGAGAATGGCAAGTTAAGTGATCTATATAACGGCAAACACCCATAAAGACCCCTTCTATTTCTAATTTCAATCCTAATTTCAGGCCATGCTCATCCACTGTTGCAGGTTCAAAGACGTCTTGCAACTCAACTAATAGGAACTCTCTTTTTGTTTCCCCATAAGAATAACTTGTCAAGCAATATAATTATGAATAAACGATATTTGGTATAGGAATTTTTATACTCAAGCCACCCACATGCCTCCAGCGAGGCTTGAACGGTCACTTAAACATGGTATCAGATGCATTATGCAAGTGTCCAAGAGGTAGACTGTTATCTTATAATCGTACAATATAATAGACAATATAGACTTTCGAAAACTCAACAGACTCCTTAAGATAACATGAATACTTAATTAGCTATTAAAAACTTCCCAGTCTCTTTTCACATGATAATATATTGACAAGTTATGGGTTCTTGAATCTCTAATTATGACAAGATCTCCATTATGTATTAAAGAAGCCCCAATGTTTGGTTTTTGAAATCTACTGCATTGTATACAATTCAAATATAATGAAAAACTGAATGCATCAGTTTGATCTAGGGCTAATGAGGTGATGTGAAAAACTTGTATAACCTTGAGCGATTTGTGCACGTCGCTTCTCCTTTGTCGAGTCTTGATAAGCCTGTTTATATAGCATTAGCCATGGGATTAGCATAAACCATAAGATAATTATAGAGATGGAAACATGGAGTACATCAAAATAAGAAAGGCTTGTATCTTGAAAAAGCATTCTAACCTCATGGGGATCAAAATAAGTTCGAACCAGAAGATGCTCAAGCCTCAAGTATCTTTCAGGTTGCTCCTGTTTCATGACAGCCATTGCCTGGGTTTGCCTTAATATAGCCCGTGCAGTATCCATTTCTCGAAGTTCAATCATTTCTAGAACAATCTAAAATACAGATTAGAGAAAGAAGGATATAGCCAGTTGCAAAAGTGGATCACGGGAAAAGAAAGAGATGGCGAACTGTTTGTTTTCCTCAATCGAATATAAAGTTGCTAGGTCATCTACAGTACCCAGCTACTGAAATTTCATGTTCGATGTAAAGCTAGGTCGCATAAAGACTGACATTTCTAGTAATTTTGTTTCTATGAAAGTAATTGACACACTTTTGCCAGAATTATACTTAATTTATTATCTTGCAAAACTTTGCAAGATAATTAAGCAAAGAGTATACAATAACTTGAGTTGAAAAATATTTAAAAGAGTATACAGAATAAAGAGTATTCCTGACATCAAACACTGCTTACACCACTGCGAACATTAGATATGAACATTATTTCAACCACTTGAATTTAATACCTAAAATAATATTGTCCCAGGTCGCAACATATATGTACATATGTATACATAAGGGAGATCACCAAGATTTTCATAAGCAATTACATGTTACATACCTGCTCATACAAATCCTCTAATTTCTTTCTTGGAAGCTTGAGTTGCGATACTTGTGGCAAAATTGCATCCCACCTTCCACTGTTAATATCAGCAACAAATGTTTCAAGGCTGTCTACTGTATTCAGAGAAACTTGACATTCATTTTGTAATGTCTGAAAAGATTGGTGCAAAGAATTTTCCTTGCAAAACTGAAGAACTATCTTAATCACACTGCGAAAAGAATGTGAAGAAATATCAGTTTCACAGCCAACTAGCAATAAATTAAGATAATGTAGGTATTGCACCAACAAGCAGCAATGGCTATATCAATCACACTGTATGACAAAACTATAAGATTGGATATGTATAAGCAAAATAGACAATTTTACGTCACAGACAACAGCCTGAAAAGTGAAAACACGCTGCCTCTCTGGTTAAAGTATATGAATTATGGAAGTCAAAAACCAACAGCTAAGTAAGACTTAAGAAAGTTGCATTAGAAGACTTAATTCAGATATGGCACTACAGCAGTGTGGTGCCCTTGCTATCATATGGAGTACATTAGTAAATTAGAAAAGTGAAAACTATGTCGATGAGTGTTCATCCCCTTTACATAGTCTTCGGCAATTAACATTATTAGAAGCTGGCGGTTTTTCAAGGTTTTCCATTTCTTAAAAGACTGGTTTGAAATATTTACAACTTTCTCATCCTACTCGTTGCCTTTTCGGCAATTAATACTGCCATATAATAACTTTCTTCCAGAATTGGGTAAATTCCAAATTACATATCCGCCCTAAGCAGAAGCTCTTTCACTCTAGAGTTCCATGACTACGAATTCTTATAACCAATCAATGTTTACCAATAATCAACTAAAGCTCTTACACGTGCACAGACTATGAAATTCAAGTAGGCCGCTCTCGCTATACAAATAAGTCAAGTACAACGCATTACATATAGGACATGAAAACGATTAAATGAGCTACTCTGTTGATTTCACTTCTTAGTTTCCAAGTAGTAAAACTAAATGACCTACTTTTTAAAAACTAAAACAGACCCTAACGTGTAGTAATAATCGAAAGTGTAATGCAGCATCAAGGAAGACCCTAAAGTCGTTAAATTTACACTCTCCATTTCCCTAATCGCCCGCAATCTCCAACAAAATCAGCATTCTAATTTAAATAACAATAACCATAAATTGAGCAACACAACACTACTGCACCAACAAAAACATAGCTAAAAGTGTTAAATACGCATCGATAAACTCCTTGCCTCTAGCAACAAAAACTTAATGTTGAGAATAAATCTTGAAAAATCATGAAATTATAATAACTGTACTACATGTATAAGTAATTGAATTAGTATGTATATATAAATATAGAGGAACAAAACAATTAATTTAAAGATGTAGTAATAGAAAATTGAAAAGGGGGCTTACTCGCGGGCTTCAATTTCTAGGGTAGACATTGAGGAGGTGCTGCTGATTCCAACAACAATCGATTTAAGCCAGATTGATAGAGTGACAAGTCTATTTATATTCAAGATATATAATAGTATGTGTGTATGTTCCTCGTATCCTGTATGTCTTGCTGTTAAAAGAGAGGGTTTATGACTTTGCGAATTTTTATAATTTTTCTGCCTAAAAATATCAAATCGTAGTTGGAATGTGTATCATTAAAAGAAAATTACACTTTTAAAAAAGCATAAAAAATAGAAAAGAAAAAATATTTAAAAGAAAAATGCAGATTTTATTGGTAAAAACTCTGTAAAAGACGGTGATGATTAATTGCAGTTCGATAACTTTTTGAACCGATTTTACACTAATCGGGTCAAAAAATATTTGTTTTAAAAATCAGTCAACAATCGAATAAATCGATCAAAAATCGGAATTAATCGATCAAAATTATATATATATATATATATATATTATTTTATAATAAATTCAAGAGCTTATATTTTGTTTGTCAGATCACTTGATATTAACCTTTTAAAACTACCGTTTCCTATACTAACATTTAATTTTTTTTTATAACATGTGTATCCCGTCAATTTTCTTGTACACGTTAATTTGTTGTAGGGTATTTTTGTCTTTTCATTAACAATAACTTTATATATGGGTCGTTTCGTGTCAGGTATCGGGTCATGTCGAATCATGTCATTCATAGTTTGATGTCATTGAGTGGGCGTAAGATTTATGGGCCAAAAGGGATTAAGGTTTCGTATATGAGACATAGGCCGATGATTAGGCTGCAGATGAATGGAGTGAACATGAACATGAGAGAGGGATTAGGACTTGGACTTCCTTACACCGTTGGTTGTTGGAATGGGTGATGTGTGTGAGTTGGCGAGGAAGGAGATGAAATATGATGTAAAGAGGATTAGTATGTTGTAGTTAATGGAATTAGATCTAAACTTGATGGGAGTGGTGGTGAATGTTCTTGAGAAAAGATAGAAGAACCCTGCAAAAAATTAACGGAGTTAGAAGGAGTTGACGGAAATACACAAGTTATATAAAAAAATGAATATCAATATCGTAAGTGGTAAAGTGGTAGTTTTAGAAAATTAATATTCCAAGTGGTCTAACACAAAAAGTACAAGTACACAAAGTGCACTTTACTCTAAATTCAATTATTTAACTTTTAAGTTTGTTCTATCTTATTCTGAAATTTTATTAAATAATTAATTCAATCTATGTTATGTATACAAAATAATTATATATAAAAAATTAATATTAAATTGATACTGATTAATGATCTGATTAATCTCTGATTATCCTATTAATCCCTGTTCGGTATTTCAACAACTAGTTTCGATTCCCGCTTTCTATAATACTGGATAAAAATGGTTAAGAAGATTGAAAATTGATATTTTTGTTACTTGATCTAAAACGTATTAGGTTTTCTAATTTTTTAATTTGTTTTTCAAAATAGTAATTATCTTTATTCATATTTTTTTCGAAGATCTAATCCGTTATTCATATTCATTCAATTGATTTTTTTTATAAGCCAATGTTTCACTAGATAAACAATTCCAACAAGAAGTATAAAATAATGGATACTGGACTTTAAAACAATGAATACTCAGGCTCCAGTATGAAACATCAACTAACTAAAACTCAAGCTAAAATTAGAACAGAAAAATTAACTTATACATAGATGTATCAATTTACAAGTACACTTGAAAACGTGCTTGTAAATGCAAATGTTAACAATAAACTTCATGCAATTTAATTCAACTTCAAGCACTGTTAGTCTATATCTTCCAGAAGGGGATCTCCCGCGAACAGAACCTCATCGTTTATAGCAACACTAGTGATGAACGAGTCTTCCTGAACACCTTATTCTCCATGATTCTCATTCAACTCCATCTCATAACCCGCGAACTGTGGTGCATTTACCTGACCTATACCAAGATCTTGAATGTGATCAACCGGAGTCATACCAATGTTAAAATCAACAGGGTCAAGTGTTGCATCAGGTATCACTACATCCACGAAGTCTAGATGATCCAGTCTCATACCCATGTCCCAATCTACCAGCTCTTCAACCCTTGCTACTGGCCTGTCAAAGTGTATAGTCTGTCATCTACTTCCATTCCCAACCTACCTATATAATGAACGACTATTATGAACCGGATAAACATATGCAACAAGGCAAATCTAGTTATGATTACGCATTAGCTTCTCAATTTGGTCATCAATATCGAACATCGTAGCAGGGGCACCCATGTTGAAGTTATTCATTATCTTATAAGCTTCATAATTGTCAGTTTCCAGGACCACATACCTGTAACTGAACAAGAAGCTCTCTTAAGTGCTGAGTATATGGCCCACAGCTGGTTTTCAAGCGGGGATAAATCCGGGATTACTCCAACAGTGAGTGTTTGAGATCTATTAGAGTTTCTGTATATCGTCCCTATACCTGTGTTGTTGCCATTAGGAAACATGACAATTGAAGAGGTTCCATGAATGTTGATTTGAGAGTCTCTGGAGCATGAGGGATCTAATGGAATGCCATTTAGAAAACACTAAAAAAGGAGGTCGAGGTTAGTATGAAACGGAGAGGGATTGCACTAATGATAGCTCCAGGACAGATTATATAGCCTCCATATTTGGTAGAGTTTTAAGTAGGGTTGAGTAAAATCAAACCGAAACTGAAACCAAAAAACCGAACCAAATTGTTGAAATTTGATCGGTTCGGTTCGGTTCGGTTTTTTAACTTAATTGGTTCGGTTCGGTTTATATTTTAGGAACCGAATTCCTTAAAAAAATTCAGTTTTAACCGAAACCGATCGAACTACTTATATATATTATTTAATAAATTTAATATTAATATATCATATATACTAAATACTAATATATGTTATTACTTACGGGTCTATATCATATTATCACAAGTCAAACACAAAACCCTATCAGCCCGACCACCATTCCAGACTTTTAGTCGATTCAAATCAATTATCTCGATCTCGACTCAATTCAAATCAATCAGGTAATCGTTTTATAATTTCTAATCTATATTCTCATAATCGATTTATAATTTCGCTCGATTAGAGCTTGAAGGCTTCAAGCAGTATATCACAAGAGGCTGGTCAAGCTGGAGTCGCTAGAACGGAAGAAAATAACTTGATTGCAGACTTGTAGTAGTTAATTTAAATTAAATTGTCGAGGATTCTAGGTTGTGTAATTTTTTGGTTTATTTGTAATTGCAAATGTTACTTTGTGTTTAACTTGTTTGTGACTTTGTGTTGTACTTGGGTTAATTTTCATTGGAATCAGACAAATTGAACTTAAATGTTGAATGTTAATGTGTTCAGGTTTGAGCTTTCTTGCTTAAAATTTCGGTTCAACCATAAATCGAACTAACTGAAATTTTAATGGTTGGTTTGGTTTGGTTTATACGAGTAAATTGGTTCGATTCGGTTTTAATAAAATAAGCTAGTTCGGTTTTCGATTTTTCCGGTTCGGCACCGATTGCTCACCCCTAGCTCTAAGAAACCTTCTAAATGTTGAATGTTTACAAAATCTGAAAAGATCAAACATCAATAGTTCATGCAGTTTCTGAGAGCACCAACTCAGCTTAAGAATGTGAGAAGTTTAAAGTGAATATCTGCATGTTTGACACCTTACAAGCCTAGCAGTAGATAACTAGAGGTGACTCACACTGTGATTAATACTTCTCATAATTATCTCTCTACAGAATTGCACAACACTAAATAAAATTTCAACTCTGTATAATAATTCATTTACACATTAGACTAATTCAGTGGAGAAAACAATGTGAATTTTACGATTTTGATTGTTCGATTAAACCCAACTATTTCTTCATATTATAAAGAAGAAATAAAGATCGTCATTAATATGCTCGACTATTATGTCGGCATAAAAATTATTTTACGGGTTAGCCACCTCGTGCAATGTATAAGTAGCAAGGTAAATTAAGATTAAAAAAATTATTCTTTTACTCTTCATTTTTCTAACATAAAGGCACTCAGCTCTGCTAGCAAGTACTATGCGCCCTTCGTCCCGTACATCTAACCAGCTTGCGTGGTTCACCGGTTTCATCAAAAACTCTCATTTGATAAACTATTAATGATTCTTATGTTAATCTAATAGAAGAAAAGAAAATTTTGGTACTAAATTTACTCATTTGTTTATAGTTTTCTCCTTCTTCATTGACATATCTTTTGAGGGATTTGATTCACTCAGAAATAAACTACGTCTTCAAATACGCCAACTATATATACATGACAAGATCTTAGTAGGATTTTTAAACAAACATACATGATCACATAATTTATAAAGTGATCAAAATAATATCTGAGGTCGTGGTTTTCTTCACATACGACTTAATCGTGAGAATTTTACTTTACTCAAGTCATGACGAAAAATGAATTGAATTATCAAACATCAAATTCTTTACCGTATTTGATTTGATTGCAAAACATTTCTTTCATTAACACGAACCCATTACTTGACATTTATGCAAGTGACAACTTCTGATAATTTCTTCTGACAAATCATATGATCATCGTACAAATTAAAATTTTTGATCATTTCTTCTGAAAAATCATCTGAAATGATGAATGAAAAAGGATGAACAACCCTTGTATTCTTGTATTGAAGTGATGACATGAAAGTGTAATAACAATGCCCATTTACTAGTCATTAAGCTCATTACCTATCAAGGTTCAAAGTGGTGAAAATAATCTCATCCTAATGAGAATTTCATAAAATGAGAAACTTCACCCTCAAAAGTGATTTCCTCCTAAAAAAAGAAGTATTAGCACCAGCAAACTCCTAATCGAAGAATGTGACTTTTTCTAATAGAACTATGTAAATTTAATTCTACATATGAAGAAAGATATAGACACCTTGAGAGAGATTCAACACCATGAAAAATTTAGAAAATAATCTCTTTGATTCAGTCTAAAATACAAACAAATCAAAAACCCTTCATTAAGTTCTCTAAATAGGCACCAAGATTTCTTAAGCTAACGTGTGACGAAAATCGATTTCAACACAATTTAAAATATTTTATTATTTAATTTTGACTAAAATTGGTGAATACAACCAAGTATCTTTAAGAATTGATTTGAAGAAGGTATCTGGACCGGATGAAAGTTGGAGCAAATTCACTTTTAGTTTAAATAAGAACCATAAATAAATTAAACTGTTTGATAAGTTTGTTACGAGTTCAAATTGATTCAGATTCAATAATTTCAGTTCAATATATTATTGAACTCGAGTTCAAATAAGACAATATCATCGATTATATTATTGAACATTATTTAATTCGTTCAAAAATTGTTCGAGTCAGATAACAAAAGTTTCGGTATGATTACGAATAAGACAGTAAAAATAATATTTTTTGATTAATGTTAAATTTTAACGTGGTTCAAACTTGATTTAATATGTTATCGAACTTGAGTTCGAATAAGAGAAAAATGTTCATTAATATTAATGAAAAATATTTGATTTAATAAGAAATTGTTCGAGTTCAATTTGATTTATTTACAACCCTAGTTAAAATGCAACATTTTGATAAAACCAGTAGATTAGTCATTTAAATAAATTAAGGGTTAAAATTCAAAATTGAATATTAGGTACTTTTTTACATTGTTCATTGTTCTTTTTATGATCATAAAAACTATCGTTGTTGTTTTCTATATGCATTTGTCTAATATTTAGCTAATTAACACAAGTTCAAGAATATTCCAGTAACTATGAATTATTCTCGTAATAGCATAATTAAAAACTGTGACTTGTTGATTAAAGACTAAAATGTAATGTGTTACTTGTAATTTATTACTAGTGCAAATTGTATACTCATAGTTTAACAAATGCTAAATGTGTACCCTAAACTTTTTAATTTGGTGTGGTTGTATTATTAATTTGATCTTTTTTTTATAAGCAACTTTATTAATAATAATGTTGACTTTCCGAAGTAAAGTAAAAGTGATAACCATATGTGTTACATAATTGTATCAAAAGAGGCACCGATTATTGATCAAACCTAAAAACACTGCCATAAAGCTTATTAAGCAACAAGCTGATTAAACCTAAAAACACTGTCATAAAGCTTATTAAGCAACAAGCTGAACTAGGTAGCACTATTCATTTCCTTTTATTGCAAATCATTAGAAATCCAATGCGATTTGCATGCAAGATTACATACTCTTGAATGGGTGTGAAAAAATATTACATTTAATAGATGTCGTTATCTGAAAATTTGATAAAATTATGAATATATGATTGATATTCTTATGACTTGACTTCCTTATTTATATATAAGAGATCTTGATATGGATTATAAAAAATCTTTTTTAATTTCCCGAAAAAATATGATAAACTCATCTTTGTGAATAACTGAAAGATTGAAACGATTGGTCCAGAAGTACCATACTTAGTTATAGTAAAATATGAACATGTACTCTTGCTAATTATGTCCGTAATTAAAGTTTTATAAATTTATAAACGTGTTTTTAAAGCAGGTACTTTTATATGTTTTGTTCTTTTGAAATTAAACTAATACATGCATAAATCTCTGTTAATTTTGAATTAAACTACTAAATGGATATGCTAGTTAAAGTTGAGAACAGTTTTTAGTCTTTGCCTTTTTTTTTAATCAAACAGAATGATTCGGTTGAATGAAATTACAAAATATCATTTGGACAAGTCTTTAAAAACGATTTGTTTTGAATATCTTAGAGACTAGAAGAAGTAATTGAAAAGAACAAGGAGCAAAAGAGTCCAAGAGCTGTTAAATATCAAGGTTTAGGAGTTGATGTCAATATGTACGAGATACCAATGGTCGTAATTTGCGAATCGATGATAAGAAACCAGTGCTTAAAATTCATTGCACCCCAAGTCGTATTATATATTTACACTTACCTCTTCATTTCATTACCACCATTTTGATAACCAAGTGGCCATTCAATAATAACAAAGCAATGGCTGCAACGTTATCCGGGGTCAGCCTCTCAACTCCAAGAGTCTTAAGGGCTTTAGAAGCACCAACCATCAAGTCCCCGTGGTTGAAACTCAGCCAACCATGGAAAAACTCCTCTCAGTTTCGGTCAGGTCGGATGATACTCCAACCTGTGGCAGCCAAACCTGCAGACTTGTCCGAGAAAGTGGCTGAGAGCATCAAGGATGCAGAGGAGGCTTGTGCAGGTGACCCTGTGAGCGGAGAGTGTGTAGCTGCGTGGGACGAGGTTGAGGAGCTGAGTGCAGCGGTTAGCCATGCAAGGGACAAGAAGAAAGAATCAGACCCCTTGGAGGAGTACTGCAAGGAGAACCCCGAGACCGATGAGTGCCGTACTTATGAGGATTGATTTACAGAAAGTATCCAATCTGTTGGTGGCAACTTTTAATTTGAACTTGGATTATTGTTAGATGCTTCAAGTAAATAAGTTTATGTTGTGTTAATCACTTAATCTGTTGCCCATGTTAGTACTTGGTAATTGCTGCTGTTTGGCTCTACAAATCATAGCCTGGCTTGTAATTAAATCTGAAAATATACACAGATCGATATACTTGATTTCCTACATACTGTATCAAATCAGTAATTACTGTTACTAATATTCATGAAATCAGTACTAGCTAGTAGCTAGTACATATATGTATGTTCTCTCTCGTATAATCTAAGAATTTATATTAATATCAAGAGGGAAGTAAGGATGTTGGCCTTCTTAAAAAACGAAAATACCGCAATTCAAATGATCTGCTACCAAATGTGATTCGCATTTCGCAATGCATTATCATCATTTTTCATTCAGCTAGTAGTCAAGTACGCATATCTGTGTATATTTTTCACTGTATTTTCTAATTATTAGATTCCCATGATAGATAAAGATGCATGTGTTTCAAATATGCATTCCAAAGATGTCTCACATATGTTGAATTGCCCACCATCTCATGTTATAAATGCGTATTTGATGAAGTAATTTGCGTATGTACTTTGAACTGTTGAAGTTGCGATATTCGAGCTGGCAATTTTGGTATTAACAGAGGATATGCAGATCAATCAGCAACAATAGTAAACATCAAACAAAACAATCATATTATTCGATATACATTTCTCAAAAGAAAAATGAATTTGTTCAATGAATCAACCAAAAGGCCGAATCTGCACATCTTATTTCATATAGATATACATGATCAGCAGCTGATCGTGCAAAACTTAGGAGAATAATTGACTGGATTTATTCGTCGACAAGACGACAACAACACTGAATGAATGTTACTCAAAGCAAGACCTGCAACTAATCCCAAGTTAGCTGCTATTACTATCTCTTCTTATCACACTAGATTCAACCAATTAAATCTCGAAAATAAAATCAATTGAAAAACCTGGAGGGACGAAAACGAAGAAATGGGAGTGGTTTATTTTAGTTAGCAAAAATGGGACAAAGTTTGTGGTCAGCTATTATAGATGGTTTGGTTTTGACTATTCTGAAATCCGAACATGCTTGTTCGCATTTACTTTAGTTTTCTCACCAAAATTCGAAGATCAAAGCCGAGGACATTTGCTAATATTTTCTGTTCAAATGTGAGAAAAAAAATCATTATAATCGTAAGAACCAATAATTTTGTACAATAAAATTTGCGGGATCAATAAATTTGCAATACTTCGTTAAGTTTTCATGATCTCTACAATACAGCAGTTTTTGTCATTTCTGAAAACTCGCTTGTATGACAAAAATTCTCTAAAATTTTGCACTTTACAATTTTCTAGCATCCAAAGTCTATACATACATATTGGTTTTTTCTGTATTTCATGGTCCATTTTGTCGGCTCATACACAAATAAGTTGAGAATTGAGATCATACATAAAACAAAATAGGGGATCCAATTGTGACGACATTTCAAGTTGTATAGCAAAATAGGGTAGCTAATCACCAAGAAAGTTCCAACTTGTATAGCATTATTTGAATTTCACGTAAGAAAATTTCTTCCTTATAAATGTAAAATTCAGCAGACCAAGAGTAGAAGATAGTGATATTGATATATATCAAATGATAATTTTTGTTCGGATGAAATTATATATTCAATTTAGCGCTTAAAATCGGATTGAAAATCGGATTACACTAAAAATATAATTTTTTAGGCAAAAGTTTTATACATCATCTTAAATAAAGTACGGATGGGAAACCTAAGATGTAGGAGTGAGCAAAAAATCGAATCGAAATCAAAACCGATGAAAATTGAATGTAAAAAACCGAAACTAATTAAAAAATCGAACTGTTCTTAATAAATCGGTTTTGAATTTAGGTTGCAACCGAATTAGGAAAAACCGAATCGAATCAATTATTTAAATAAATAAATATATAATTTATATACATTTATAAAATTAATACAAACATATAAATAAATTGTTAAAAAACTTATTTTAATATTAATTCAGTCCATTAATATTTAGTCAATACTCCAGATTATAAGTTACTACTGTATTAATTTATCTCACAGAGCATACAGGTCAAAAGTTATGTAGGCTTTAACACACTTGTCTACTATAATGATTTCCATGCAGTTAGTCCGCTGAAAACTGCATTCTCCCCGTGGAATCTTGAACAAACATGATTGCCCGGTTTGTTTCCACTTATTTTGTGAAAAATAATAATTTATTTTCAAAAAAAATAAATATATTTTTTAAAATAATAAGTATATATGTACTTGTTTTGAAAATAAATAATTTATTTTTTATTTTGAAAATAATATTTAATTTTAAAATTTTAAAATAAATATTTATCTTTAAAAAAATAAAAAATGTAAAAAAATGAAATAAGTAACTTATATTACGTTTAAATAATCCTAAAGGGCCACAATATACAGTTGATCTAAGAACACTTATATTAATGTATCATATCCGAAATTCTACGTAGGGAATTCATATTTATATATTTCAATTTATTCAAATACTTCTTCTATTCTTAATTACTTTATTTTTTTTTATTTAAAAATAATCTGTATAATTACATTTCATATAAATTTTAAAATATAGGTAAAAAGTTTTTTTTTTGAAGGAAAATGACTTTCATCAATTCAAAGAATCACTCATAAGAGTCTTCAACAATTGAGTAGAAGGAGACGTAAAAATATTAGAACAATTAATCAAACAAGATAATATAACTAGCTCATGAGCCACTTTGTTTGCATGTTTTCGAATGAAAGACACAGAAATCCCAACACTATCTTGAAGACCTAACCAACTTTGTAGAACATGTCCTACCTCAAGTTGATTTTCAGTCTAACGCTTGTACGGTAATAAGGGAATCTGTTTCAACCACAGCTCGGTGAATTGCTTTCATTTTAATCCAAGAAAGCGCTTCGCATACTCCCAGAGCTTCAGCTTCAAACACAGAGTCAGATTTTAGCAGACAAAGATTCCAGTAAAACAAATAATTAGAGGCAAATGGAGTATATATTTTCAGAATTTAACGTATTTAGTAAAGTATTTAATTTATCAATTAAAATTTATCATCCAAAGGAGACTTTAATTATTTGTGTTTTTTTCTTCTAATAAAGACAGTCAATTTTGGGTGCTTCTCTCCTTTACGTTTGTCGTAAAAATCTATAGAAAAAATGGCAATCATATATATTCCCTCCCCCGTTCACCTATCACTCAACTGCATCCCCATTCCCCCCTGTAGACTGTATCTATATCTCAACTGCTCAACTCATCTCTCTCTCACTCTATCTCTCTCTCTCTGATGGGTTTCTTCTGTTCAGCAAAATTCTTATTACTAATCCTCTTAATCTCCGCCATTCCAATAGCCATTCTCATCTCTCTAGAATCCGCTAAACCAACCTCCCACCGCTACCACTTCCACTCCTCCGGTTACCTTCGAGAATGCTCCAAATACGACGCTCTAAACACCCGTTTCATCGTCTCATTCATGGAAGGCGGTCTCGGCATCATCCCCATCTCCAACAACACCTCTTCCAACACACCTCTCCCCGAGATCCCAGTAGTTAAAGATGCAGATTTGGCAGGCAATGCAACTCTCGGCTTCAGCATTGACACTAAGAGGAACCGTGTAGTTGTCGCGATATCGGACTTGTTGGGGAATAAGTATAGTGGTGTTGCTGCTTATGATCTCAGTGATTGGACTCGCTTGTATTTAACTCAACTAAGTGGTCCAGGTATTGTTATTTTTCGATTTCGACATCTAGTTTTTACTAAATTTGAATTGTGTTTTTTATTTTGTACAAGGTATTTAGTTATTACATACTCCAAATGAGCTTCAACGATGCCAACTGATGTTTAGTGTCTTAGTACGAGGATATGAGATTTTTAGTTTCTTTTATAAGTTGCACAAAATACTCGAGTTGATTCGTATATCTATTTTTGTCATACTTGACTAAGTAGGTAACATATGTTCCTTTTTGGAGGTCTGGTGTTTGAATTGAAGCCTCTCTTGACCTCCCCTTAGACTTTAAGAACTATATATAAACTATGGGAAAAAAGAGTTGGTATTATGATCTTATACTTGTGTTGAGATTTCAAAAGGTTTTATATTTTTATGAGGAAGAATTGAGTAATTATTGGTTAAAATTAGGGGATTAACAGTTTGGATTCAATTTAAGATCGATTTGAACTTTGATGAACTGTACTTGAATTTAAGATAAAAACGATCAGATTTGAGCACATATTTGCTACTTTGAACTAAAAAACGACCAAATTACTTGGCAAAAAAAGAAGAAGAGCAAATTAGGAATCAATGAGTGTCTAAGGCTCTAAACAGTAACAAAAGTGTTCCTACTGCTAGAAGAGGTCCACAGTTCGATTTTCCTAGTAAATTATCATGACATTTGATTTTGGTTCACCCATAAAATGCTTCTGCTGCCTTCCTTTAGTTCTCAATATACTTCAGTTTACCTAGCTTTCCTTACAGTATTTTTCAATCATGCTGGATACAAGATGATTACAAGTTAGTTAGCTTGTTGGTTAACTTTCTTTGTAAATGGAGAGATGGTTATGTTAGGTGGCCTCATTTACTTCTCCTTGGTGCCCCACCAATTTGGACTTTCTAGCGTCTTGGTTTTACCAAACACATAACTCAAGGCATTGTATAAGTTAGACTAATTAGAGGCATCCTCAACCTACAATAAAAAAGAAGATGAATAAGCTAAATTAGTTAGATGCATTCTGACATTATTAACCTACAATAATAAAGAAATAGGCACTGGGTTTGATTGTGATCGGCCGGATGGATGTATGAATGAGGAAGAAAGGAATAGATATGGACTAATTTCTTCGATTCTGTTAAAAATAACTTTCATTCTTACCAATTTTAGATTGAATTCTCATTCCATTAGATGTGCTTAGAATAGATCCTGTTATTCTTTTACCTTACAGTAATCTCCATGCATTGCTTGAGTTAATAAATTTGCTGCTCTCAATCATGTAGGCGATAAATCCATGGCAGATGATGTAGCAGTGGATGCAGATGGTAATGCCTACATCACAGATGTCAATAAGGGTAAAATTTGGAAGGTTGGGATCAATGGAGAATATTTGTCAAAAATCGAAAGTCCACTCTTCTCTCCAACAGTATGGTACCACAACTTAGTAACACTTAATGGAATCGTTTATCATCCTAAAGGCTACTTACTAGTCAGTCATACAACTACCGGCAATCTTTTCAAGGTGGATATAAATAACAACAACGAGGTTAAATTGGTGAAAATGATTGGAAAATCTTTGTCATTCACGGATGGTTTGGAACTTTTATCTCCAAACAAACTTGTAGTTACGGGCAATCCCAGAATAAGTTTGGTCAGAAGCGATGATGATTGGGAGACAGCAACTATACTGGAGAAGGCCCCGGTGGTTAAACACCGTTTGGCCACAGCAGTGACAGTGAAGGATGGAAAGGTGTATATTAGCCACTTGTTTGGTATGGGATACCCTAAGAAGAATCATGTTCTTGCCGAAGCAGTTTTCTCTGTACTATAGAAGGCTCTGTAGTCTCTACTACAGAAGAGGATGATTATTATTATTAGTTTTTTATATTCATGTGTCATCTATTTCTATCATGTAGTGTCTTGTATTAGGTGGTGGAAGGACTTTACAATGCTCAATAGGACACCTACCCTAAATAGTCTTGTTTGGGCATATTTGATGCTATAACACTGGTTTCAAAATTATCAAATTACTTGTTAGCTGATTGAAAGATCGCTATACTTATTTCTAAAGACATGAAAGTTGCCCTACTTGTTCTCTTCTCACCGCACAATACTCCGTATATCACATGGACATGGTGCAACTTTCTCTTCGTTTTTGCCAAAACAACGGCCTATGTTTCAGTTTGCAAACAGTACTAACTCAAAGAATGAGCGAAAATGTTGATATGTACACTTTTCTTTACATCTTTCAAAGGCGATACAAAAATTATGTGTAAATTTGTTATCTAATCTATGTACAAAAACGTAGAATCGTATAATACATAAATAATTGGCTCAGCCTAGGTCGTCGTCTAATCTAGGTATAAAATCATGAAATCGTAGAACACAAATTATAAATAATTCGCTCACTCACAATGTTTTATTTTGAAATAATTCAATTATTTACATAAAATTTTATTGAAAAAAGTTTGAATTCAGTACTCTACACATGTTTTTAATGTTCAAGTGTAAAACCGAGAAATATGATATTTAAAATTGAAAATTATAACCTATAAAAATAATTAAAATAATATTTTATAACTGTCCTATACTGCAAAATCTCTCCATCTTATACGGAGTATCAAATATTAGAGTTACCTGCAAAAAAATCTATTTAACTTTTCTCTAGTTTGTAAATTAACTAGTCATGTTTGTTTTTCACACATTTAACCAACAAATTTTATAAATTCATGCAAATTTAACCGTGATTAAGTTAAAATCTGACGTGGACACTTTTTACCGTATCACTCCTTGCAATTAGAAATTCTAAAATCATAATAACAAAAGAACATAAAATTGTAAAATTAAAATAATAAAATCATAAAATCGCTCAAAACCCTAACTCACTCGTTCACTCGTTCTGTCTCTTTTCGACCGTTCATCTCTCTCTTCCGTCGCTCTAGCAAATAGCATCCACGTCAAATTTTAACTTAACCACAATTAAAATTTTGCATGGTTTTAAAAAATTTGTTGGCTAAACATGTGAAAAATAAACACAATTGGTTAATTTACAAATTAGAGAAAAGTTTAATGAATTTTTTGATAGTTAGTTCCAAATATTATTAACAGTCCAAATATTTAAAAATTAGAATATTTTTAAATATAATATATATATATATATATATATGTCTACATTTATATTATATTATTATAAACCAACATAGGTATAATTTTGATAATTAATACTTAACCCAAGTGATTAATCATTAAATATAATATTAATGAATATTTTATATTTTAGAATTTAAATCACTATCAAAAATTTAAATTTTGAATATCGTATGTAACATCCCGTATTTTTTCAATTATATATTAAACTATTTAATTTAATATTAATAATAATATTAGTGAATTATTACTAATATTATTATTTGAATATGAATATAGATATTTTATAATTAGGATATTATTTTAGAGATTATTGGTTAAGAGAAGAAAAGAGAAAAAAAAGAATAGAATAGAAAGAAAAAGAAAAAGAGTTAGAGTTTTGGAATAGAAGTTAGTTACTTCAGAGAGAGAGAGAGGCTGAAGAAGAAGGAGAAGCCGAAAGAGAAGAGGAGAAGAAAAGCTTGAGAAGATTGGTTATTGTATCAAATTAGAGTTCGTGTGATGGGGACATCTATATTTTTATAGAAGATCATTCATATATTTGGAGGTTTAAGGTACGGATACATTCTACACTCTCTCTTTGTTCTCGTATTGTTAGTGTACGGATATCTTCGTTACACTCTCTTTGTTCTCGTTTTGTTATTCAATTCGTATGTATATTGTGTATAATTGTATTCATTCAGATTCTTATAAAATTTGTATCTCATTCGTTCTTTATCTGATTGCTGTGATTTTATACTACCTAGAAATGTATTTCAATTATCTACAACTTTCGTTCTTTACGTTTTCTAAAATTCAGTACGTAAGTATGTTAAAATCTGCCGTTTGTATAATCTGGTTGGTTATTGGAGAATTGTTCTGCTGTAAATTCAAAAATTCATAGTAAATTGAATATTTGTTCAATATTCATGTGTAATATCATTCTGAAAAGGTCTTCCCGAGATCTTCGTTCTTTGTTTACATTCCGCTGTTAAGTTCTGTGATCTTGGCGTCGTAAATCTCAAAATACTACTGTGATCATAGCCTGATTCTGTTATGGCAGTCCGCATTTTAATTGTTTCTGCATTCGTTACTTATCCGTTTTTGACAAACTTTATCATTCCGGAAAGATCTTTGAATCGTCTACAAGTTTCGTGTTCTGCACTATTTCATTTGAGGTCATCTTGATAGAGTAAATTAATAGTTTTTCAGACTGGTCAATTCTGATTTTATTTGTAATAGTCTATATTGTATGATATTTGGCATGAATATTTTGAGTAAGATATTTTCAGGTCTTTTGTGATATATGTATGATTTGGGAGATATTGTAAGAATCCGTCATGAGTGGATAATCTCATGCTTTGGCACCACCTATACGGTGTATTTAAATTGTATGGGCGTGTCGCCGGAGTTATGAGACACGTAGAGTCATGACTATTATGCATGTTCGTTTGGCCATTTGGGTAGCATTGTGCTTTGTACCGTGCAAGCCCCTGTAAGATTTTGGGTAGCATTTGATTTGTTCTATGCAAGCCCCTGTAAGTTTTGATGACTACATATTCTGGAGAACCGAAATGTAGGACATCCTGTAAGTATAAGATTGTCTCCCATATCAGTAAGTAAATTTGTATTTCAGTATATGATCCTTATGATACATGACTAGTAAGTGTACGAGTAAGAGTAAGAATATTTGTGATTAAAAAGTATGTACGTTGTGATTGTAAGATAAGTATCTATCATGTCTTTTTATTTGTTTATATCGTGAGTTAAGTATGACCAGTATCTTTTGTCTCTTTCAATTTGTTTCATCATTCTTTATTCAGATATTTTATTTGTTCATATTGTCATCGTTCTAACCTTTGTACTCTTTGCATAATTTTATATCCGTATATGAGCCTTTCGCTCACTGCCGGTCTATATTTCTTTGTTTCTCCCGGCAGGTTAGGTGGGCTAATTAATGGGAAGAGTGCGAGTTGCTGACATTGAGGAGTTGTAACGTTTATATTTAGATTTGAATTTGTATAGTTAAGTTGTAGCTTTTATTTTTGGATTGTAAGTTGTTGGATATTGAGAACTTGTATCGTTGATTGGATTTTTGGAGCATTTGAAGTAAGTGAACAATTTCGGGATGTTAAATCGTAAATAATGTGTTTGGAATGAAGTCAACAAACTTATGTAGAGTGAGGGTGAATGTATAAGTTGTATTCATATACATTTGAGACTTGATGTACTATTTGAGACTTATTAGTTGTATAAGTCAAAAATAGTAAATTCATGTACTATTTGAGACTTCTCGATATTTATTTTGATGACTTCACGATACCCTGCATGGCTGACTTTTTGATACGTTCATTTGAGACTTTTTGATAAACTACATAATATACTTCATTACATTCACTTCTTAGACCATCTCCAACCAAACTTCAAAATTGTATTTTTACACTATTTTAGTGTAAAATTCTCTCCAACCAAACTCTAAAAATTACATTAAAATGGCGTGACACAAAAAATTACACCAAATTTGTTGCAATACCAAAATTTGGTGTAATTTTTAGAATTTTTATAAAGAAAAATTTCTCCAAAGGATGACGTGAAGGAGTTCCCTCAGGTTAAGTTTAATTTTAGTACAAAATTAAAATGGTAATCTTGTAAATATTATCTCACCCCTGTATTCACATAAATACCCTTTTATTATAGTTCAATTTTGTTTTAATTTTAGGTAATCTCCTGAGATCACCCTTGGGAGCAACAAGCTCTTTTATAAATATCAACATTACCCTTACATTATTTTTAAAAAAAATATATATTCCTTTTGTATCCTAACAACTTTATTTTTTTTGTACTTCAGTGATAAAACAATTATTATAGTATAACAAATATTCTTTTTGGTGTGAAATTTAGTATAAATGTGTTGGGGTGAATTTTAAAGATAATGTAACTTTTACACTATTTTGATGTAATTTTCACACTAAAATAACGTAATGGATTGAAGATGCTTTTTGCACTTCACAATACAAGAGTTTGAATGACTTCACAACATGCATATTTCTCAATATTCTTATATTCATACTTTGTGATATACACACTTCACGACATACCTTACTTCATGACATGTCTTGAATTGGACTAACATGACATCTTCTATAATATAATAGATTCTAATTATTAATTAAATAAATGACTTTGCTATACGACTTGTTGAGACTTAACGAAATCCTCACTTATAGACTTCACGGCATAGTGTATTTATAGACTTTTTGATATCTGGTTTAGAAAAATTTCTTTATTTCTGCGATCCTTTTTTCTCATGGACTTATTACTCCTTATACATGCGATCAATTTATTGAACTTCTATCGGAACTTTATTTGAGGACCATGATTTACGGTTTGAGTTACATAATGAGAAGTTCTGTTTAACTGTAGATTACAATAAGATGTACATTTGAGTCCTTAAAATTCCTATGCATGTTAGAATTCCTATGCATGTGAATCTATAAATGTTTAATATCAACGGAACAAAATGACTTTATATTAAAATATAGTAGGTTTGTCTAGATTTAACATAACATATTAAAATTAAATATCTATATTATTAATTATAAAAATATTTAAAGGTTTATATCACATCAATCTTAATATAAATTATTTAAGTCAATTTTATTATATAAAATAATTAATATAACTAATAATATTTTATATATTAAATAGAATTAAAATAATTATTAAAAATTAATAATTTATTAAAAATTACGAAAATATAAATAATGTTGCAGATAATTTTTTTTTAGAAAACATTAACATATTTTATTAAAAACAAATAGTTACATGTAGAATCATTCATCCTTAATATAAAAATACCTCATGTAGTCACGTGTATCAAATGAGTACTCGGTAACTGGTAAAACACTCAACTAACGAATACAGTAAGTGAAAATTTTATGCCAAGTCAACAGTCAACCGCTCCTAGCTCCCAGTTCAACGTGATTTATATTTTTATTCGAAGGATCGAAGAGAAATTTTTATTCACTTATTCACTCATTTATTTATAATTTAAATTAAAAATCTAACCTATTAAATATTTATTGTATTATTTGTGTTCGTCGTTTTCTGTCCAATATTTATCATAAATATTTTTTAATCCTTCATTTTTATTTATCATCTATCAATACATTATTTTCCTTCATAATTATTATTTTTCCAATTTTTTATTTATTCCCCCGTTCTATTCTGAGACCACCCAAGTTGACACACTACACGTACTCGTGAGTTCCGAACGCGTATATATCGCACACCATGCATTATTTTTTTAGTGCTATTCTTAGTGCACGTGTTATTGATGACTTGATGTTAGCATATGCTTAATTGATGGTTGAAAGTCTTGTATGCAGGACAAGAAACAAGTGACATGTTCCTCTCTTTTTCTTTTATTTTCTATGCCAACATGTTATGGGATTCTTTATTGGTCTTTCCACACGTTTTTTGACAATTGTAATTGTAATTACAATTATTGAATCCATTTGTAGTTTAAATACTGGAGCATTTCAGTATGAATCACGCAGCAAAAACAAATATTTGAACCTGCAGGTGCTTCACAGTTCACATCAAATGGCTTCAAGCTCATGTTCTAATCAAGGCGTAGCAGCCACTACAATTGCTGCCCTTCACTCTGATATCATTGAAACCCACATTTTAACTAAGTTTGATGGTCCATCTCTTGCCTCATTGGCCTCTACTTCGAACTTGTTACATGCTCTCTGCAACGAACAAAGCTTGTGGAAAAACATTTGTGATTCCACTTGGAATTCCATAAAACATCCACTTGTCGAACAAGCAATCTCTTCCTTTCCGGGTGGCTATCGTTCTTTTTACTCAGATTCGTTCCCTGTTCTCCGTGCAAACTCTAGTCCAAGGAGCCTTCGTGGTCACGTTGAGGCCTCGGAAGTACTGATTTCAGCTGTTGATATGCACTTTGGGGATAATCCAGTTTACTCCAAAGTAACAGTCACGAATACGAATGCTAGCACCTTTCCTGGATCATTGTTCTGTGTCGACTTGACTGACCACAAGGAAACTGCAGAAATACCATTAAAATACCAAGGTGACGAGAACATGTTCATGTCAAAGCTTAAAGATAACTTGACACTGAGTTGGATTGTTATTGATCCAATTCTGAAGCGTGCAGTCAATGTGTCGAGTTTAAGGCCAGTTGCTGTGAGGCCGCATTGTGATAAGACTGGTATAGAGGTCACTTACTCCACAATTCTTTCGGGTGGTTGCTGTGGCATTGATACAACAGAGTTTGTTGAATGTAGGTTGGTAGCTATATTTGGGTGCCAAGAAGGAAACAATATCAAAGTGAGGGAGCTGAATTTGTGTATTGTGGACATGGTTAGATCGCGGTTGAATGGGGAAATGAGTTTAAGAATTCTCAAGGAGGCTATGCAGAATGGTGAAAGAAGAAAAGATAATGGACAAGGGAAAGAGTACCTAAAGAATTCGGATTGTAGAAGACAGAGATTTGTTTTCTGGATATTTTTAGCCATTCTCTTAATCAGTTTGCTAAGGTTTGGTTAATTATGTAATTTAATTACTACAAAGACATGATAGCGATATATCATATGGGTACTTGATTTGTTTCCATGTTAAAACATAGAATTGTAGTACCAATCAGTAGTTTTTCCCTTGATAATGAAATAATATACGCTTTGGTAATAATTTGTATATTTTAATTTGCGTTATTTCTTTAAATTTTATGTTTGAGCTTCTTGAAAACGATTAATTGGTATTGTTATTGATATGTAGGTATCAAACCATTCTTTCATTTCTCTGTATTATTTAGCGTTTGAAGAATTTGAACTGTAAACTTGTTTCTGAGATGTGATAGTGAAATATTTGATCTTTATGATAACTGATCCATTAAATTTCGATAGAAAATTGGAAAAATTCCTTTGAAATTAATAGATTATCCGAAATGAACCCACACAAATCTTAAAGTTTAAACAAAAGTTTACATAATAAAGGCATAAAAAATTTATCTGGACTTGTTATAATCTTTAGTCACTGAGTCGTTAACTTCAAATGCCTTGGAAATATTGACGTCCCATCCTGTTATCTCACTTGCTTTGGCCTCTTCAACATCCTCTCTTCATTTGGCATTTTCAAAATCAAGTGTTGGAGGCCACTGGTTAAAACCGATGTAGAACTTAGAGATGCAATTAGCAAGTTTATGGCCTGCGAAAGAATGTGAAACAAGTGTCATATGAAATAAATAGAGGGAGAAAAATGTAGTAATTCATTAGATACCACAAGGACTAAATATACCATAAATTCAGTGCAGAAAGGTCAATAGATTAGTCATATTACTAATTTTATAAATTGTTTTTTTCACCTCTTCCATGCCAATGCTGATCTCCTGTTCCACAACATCACTTGGAAGAAGTTCCAAACTCTGGAGGAAGGTTATGCAAGAGGTTGATGAAAAAGGAGTCACAACCAAGTCATCTGTCACCATAAACATTGTTTTCGCCCTTACAAATCCTCGTCTGCTACAATTTGGGAATGCTAGACCATATTCACCTGGAGAGGTGATGTACCCCCGAAAGACACAAATTCCTCATCATCAGAACTTGTATCATTATATTTTTTGTTAGCTGTGTCTTTTTTAGGGAGTAAAACAGGGTAGCCACATTTGCAGAGTTTTGTCAACCGAGGATATAGTAACATTTTTTTATCTCTTGTGAAATTAAGTATTCTGAAACATTTGGATCCAATATACTCTGATATGTATTTGTAACACCAAGTTTTGAAGCACAGTTGGTACTTAACAAACTGATCACTCTTCCTAAAGGTAGGATGAGAAAGCTAAACAGAACGTCTATAGAGTCATTGGAAGTTTGCACCAGCAGTGTCTTGTTATTGAATTTTTGGATAAATACTTTCATTGTCATTCTCATGTCATAGTTGATACATTCTTTACTTATCTGGGACCGAAGAGTTAGCGCCCCAAAGTCGTATAAGACAATATCTTCTAAGGGCGGAAATCAAGAGATACGATTCATCATATCTTAGAGAATATTCTAGAAGGAGGATTATCCTTGGGAATATTCCAAAAGGAGGATTTCGTGGGAGTGTATCAAGGGAGATCTTCGCCATAGATGGAAAGTTTGGATGGACTTGAGTCATCCAAAGCCCGCTTAGCTGCCTATATAAGGAGGAGTTACTTCATTCTCATATCATTCATGCATCCATTCATTCAGCAACACACTTGTAGAGAGAAGTGAGAGCAAAATACAGAGAGAGTTATATAGAATTCTAGAGAGAGAAAGAGCTTTGTAGTGAGACACTCTTGTATTGCTAGCAGTTAGTGGGTAGCTGTGCCGAGCTGTGGCAAACAGACCTAGATTGTTAATTCCTTTTTGTGGAGTAATAAAAAGGTTGGGGGTTCCCGTATATGCTCGTCTCGTTTATATTGTGAAGTTGTTACTAACCCATTTTGCAGACATCGAGTTGTGAGAGTAGATGTCTTCTTTCTCAAATACCATCAGCTAAAGGAGTCTTGGAGAGGATGGAGTACCTTACCAGTTTAAATATCTGCAAAACATGAAGAGAATAGGGCATTAAGTTAAACTGACGGACAAATGTTATATTATGCAGATAGGCTAACACTTAAAAATATACCTAGCCTCAAACCTTCAACTACTGTTACCAAGAGAAGTTTGTATTCACTAGGCTAAAATTCAAGGAGTTGCGAGTTTACGATATGTTTGATTATAGCATTACCTCACTGGTACCAAGTTCTAATGTCTTCTCCTCAAGCGATCTAAAGTCCACGATTCCACTCTTTTCTAATATCTCAAGTGTTGAACCCAAAATATTAGGAGTCACACGTAGATCATCGCTGATAATGAAAGATGCAGTCTGAGCAACAAAAACTCCTTCGTTTCGCATGATTGCACGCATACCTGGACCAAATGGTCTTGGTGGCTCGGACCGCTTGGTACCATCGATGTTGATCTTAAGATTTTGACACTCGGATTCTGCTGCATTCTTTGTGTTGATCAGCATATCTTTGCATTTTGATTTACTAAAATATTTGTTATCAAGATTTGACATGCTTCCGTATAAATTGTTGAAGCTCCCGATATTTGCATGGGGCAAGAGTTTTTGTAATGTACCCAGCGGCAATGTGAGAGAGCTGAATGGAACATAAACGAACTCGCTATTTGCTTCAGCAAACACAACTCTTTTTTTCTGTTTATCTATTACCACTTTTAAGGAAATTACATCATTCCTGAAGAAGTCATTTCAAATTTTCAATTACTTTGGTATTGACTACTGAAGCATAGAGTTCTTTGGTATTGAAATTATCTCAATGAATGTAATTAATATGGATATAAACAAAAAATAATTTTTATGTTACAACTTCTTAATATGCATATTTTTTTCAAAAATGACATGTAAAATTGGACCGAGAGTACAAATTATATATCGTTGTGTCGTGTTTGATTCTGTGAAGGTTATAAATTATAATGGAGTTGTTTAGTTAAATGTTTTATGAAGTACTATTGTATTAATTATGTAATATTTTATAGTCCAATTTTATTAATTTCTTAGAAATTTATATTTATTCTATTTTAGTATTAAAAATTAATTTATATTCTTTAAGAAATATTATTAAATAAATTCTTGTATTTTTTGTGGTTAATTGAATTTTAATCATTTCATTTAAAAATAATATTAAGTTATATTTGAATGACTAATAATATTTAAGAATATACATTAATTATGTATAGAATATAACTACAAAGTACCAAAATATTTTAGTCTATTTAGCAAATGACTAAGGAATTCTATGATAAAAATAATATTTCTTTCATTTCAAATTATTTGTTTCGTTCAATTTTTTGTGGTCAAATTAATTCAATTTTAACTGAAAATGTAACATTTCACATCGAATAGAAAGTGTGTTTGGGCCATTTATAAGGATAAGTCAATAATTAATGTATACCAAATTTTTAACTCTTTTGGGTTGACATGTGGTGGGTTGTTGGGCTGATATGCGTTTAGTTGTGGGTTTAAGTTGTTATAAATGATATTAGAGCCATACCCGGCCGGAAGTGCTAAGGACTGTCCGAATTTCATAAGTTTATTTGTGTGCTCGACGAAAAGTTGGAGGTATTTGTAACATCTCATGTCGAATAAAAAATATGTTTTGGGGCATTTTATAAGGACAATTCAACCACTAATCTATATCCACCACAAGTGGGCCCAACAACCCACCAGATGTGACTCAAACACACATTTTCTATTCAACATGGGATATTACAGAAAATTATATATATATATATATTATAATTAAATAAATTATAAAAAATATATTATTAAAAAAATATGTAATTTATTATAAAATATAATTTTCAATTTTTTAAAATTATAAATTAATAATTTTTACTTATATATTAAAGTTTAATTAATTTAATTATAAACAAATCAAATGAAACAAATAAATTAGGACGGGGAGACTAATTTATTTGTCATGCCCAAGAGAACTTAATAGGTGACTTTTAAAAAGATATGGGTTTGTTGATCATAAAAATTGAACCTATGACCTTTTTTTTATATAAGCAGATAGATATATATATATATTAAAACCAAGATTCGGTACATGATTCGCAGAGATCCTACCCAAAATAACTGTACTGAGACAAGCTGAACCTAAGAAACTAGACAAACTAAATAACCCAGTGAGAAAAGACATTGAACCATGCAAACTTAGAATCTAAAAGACCCTGCATCATGTTGTTCCTCAAATTTGGCCATCTCCAACACACATGTTCAATATCCATCAAATCAACCGGGAACTGAAAACCAAGCATCGGAGGATTGAGACCTCCTACGGCCACTCCTTTCCCCACAACCTGTTCTTACTCCTTCTGCATAGTTCCAAGTTTATCCAATACAGACTCCAAGGTTCCACAGACAACATGCTCGAGAATATGCTTTGTGGTGATGCCAGGAGCAATTTGCGCCTCCATATCAATGATTTCCTTGGCAAATTCTTTGGAAATATGTACAAGTTCTTTATTGTCTATGATTGTGGTAGCTTTTTGACAAAGGATACCATTTTCAGAGATAACACTATGAGCATACAGCTTTTCTTTACCTTTTGTGGTACACTTCTCAGGTAAAGGGTCCTTTGGAATCAACCCAGTAACTCCTTCAGACTCAGGGTTGTTGTCAATATTCATCCTAGTAGGAGCATCGACATGCACAGTAAGCCTGAAGTTGAACGTGTTATAAATATGAACAGGAACCTGAGATATTATCCTCAGAGATATTTGAAACCTCTCCTTCAGATAAAGGAGAACCTATTTCACTGTTAGCAGGAGACATCAAAGGCGGGGTGTTTGCATCCACCACCTCACCCAATCCCATATTTGGTTGTATCTCTAACACCGGGTGTTGTATCCCTAGTCCCATGTCAGTTTGCAGAATTTGTTGCAATTCCCCAAAAAGAAGATGCACTTGAACAAAAGAAGATGCCATAACCAAACTCTGGGACGCAAGATATGCAGCAACCATATTCATATCTGGGAGTGTAAGCGAAAATCTTCTAGCCGTGATATCAATGCGATAATTATTAGCGTGAATGATATTAATCTGTCTCAGGGCTTTCTCGATTTCTTCATCAAAGATAACTTCATCTTGATATCGAATAGCTTGGTACACATTGGCGTTGTCTGTTGTGAAGTGGGTTTTCTATTTTTCAGTCGTAGTGCTTAAACCATGGCTGTGTGCATAGCCCACAGTTCAGCTTGCACTTGATTCATACCATGCAGATGGCCATATCTGCCCACAGTAGATTTCCTTCATCATCATGTATTGTCACTCCAATACTTTTTGTGTTTTCATTTTGTTATATCATGCAACATCTATCTGATAGAAGAGAGAAGAAGCAAATAGAGGAGTAGATGGTTAAAACAATAAACTGAGATGGGAAGATAAATAACCAAGAGAAAAAGTATCATCATTGGCAGTATGGGGAGAAGCAAAAAAACTGTGCAAGCTTTATCCAAAGAGTAAAGCCATGCAAAAGAAACACCCAATGAACTCTTCTGCTTATCTCGGAATGAAGGCCCAGGCCTTGGGAGTATATAGCAGCTAGAGACTTTTTGCCTTTCCAAAAAAAAATATTTGTCTTGAAAATATAATGAGAGAGATTTGAAATGCAAATCCATCTCTATAGCTTTCTTTTCAGCTTTTTTTTTTTGCTTTTCTAAAAAAGAAAACGGTAGCCTTTAAAAAGACCTAGAACCTCCAGTAGAAAAAATTGAGCCCTGGGCTTGGGCAAGCACCAACAGGTCCCCTCTCTCTTTTATTTTCTTTTACTTTTGATCTTGTTTCACAGGCCTATTGAACCTCAGTGCTCAAGTAATAAGCACTTCCGCTTCAGCAAAATTATTCAACTCCCTTGGGACATAGTTGAGGACAACCTCATCTTGAATTATGTTCTTTAATTCCTTCCCCATTATATGAATGGGGAACCACGACTTCTTTCCTTCCGGAGATGGCTTGAGTCGAATCTGCCCATACCACAACAGATTTTTCATTGTCCTTTACAGACAAGGTTACCCGAATGATGTGCAACAAAGCTTCAATTTCTGCTTCTAAACTACTTGAGGCTTCCACAGGTGCAGTAAAGAGATATAAGAGTCTGTCATCCTTAGTTTTAATGGTACCTCCCATTCCTCCGGTCAACACCTTACTTTCATTCAGACCCCAAGCACCATCAACTGCACAAATAAGATCATATACTTTGAACTTATTTTCCCAGAATTTTGTGCCAAGCTTATGGAAATAGACCTTAATTGCTCCAACATGATTGACCAGCCATAATGGATCATTATGGAAAGGAACCAGATTTGAGGCCTGACCCCATTTGTTAAATACCTTAGATAGCTTCACCTTTGTAAAGGTGCATTCATTTCTGGCTAAGCAGATGGACCAGCAGGTAGCAACAACCACTGTCCTCCATATTTGTTTGGTTTCACCATGTTTAATTATCATAAAGAGCTCCTGAAACGAAAATGCATGAATCCTAGAAAGCTCAGGCCCAATGCTCCACCAACAGCCAATAAAATCCCAACCCCACCTAGCTAGCTCACAAGACAAAAACAGGTGTTGAAGGTTTTCATTAGCACCTCTAGACAACACATACAGATTGGAAGTAGATTTTTACTCTTTAGTCTAATGCAGAATTTTCATAATAAAGAGTAGTAAAATATTTGTTCTTGCTATTTATTTTCTATTTTTTTATCAATAAAACCTACAAATCAAAATAATTCTTCTTCATCAATAACTTGTATGTTATTGAAAATTTCTTCCGTCTTGTTTTTATAGTATTTTTGCACATGACCGAACCTCTTGCATTTAAAACATTGAGGTTTTCCTTTATGCCAACAATCCTTTTCTTCATGACCATTTTTTTTACAATAACCACACTTTTTATCCTTTAAAGTTTTAGCTGAAAAAACTCCTTCAAACACAAGTTCATTATCCATATTTCCCATGACTCTTCTTTGTTCTTGGGCTTGCAGTAAATTAATTAACTCAGATAAAGCCAATTACTTATATCTCTTGAATCTTCAAGAGATGAAAGTTTTGTCTCGAATCTTTCAGGCCTGTGAGAATTTGAGTGAAAATATAACCATGACAGAAGAAATAGAATACAGAGACCGACTTTGGCGATGTTACTATTGGAGGTTCAAATGGATACAAAAAATATGAGCATGAGACAGATGTTTGTCAAAATGATGAGAAGGAAATCATGTCACAAGGAGTCATAGAACAAATTTTGTTTTAGGATTGTGGGTGAGAAATGCACCATGGATATGGAGAGAAGTGCTCCATACTTCAAAAATAAATCATTTATCCTTAATGTGTAAATTAGTAAGAAGTACACCTTGAAGAAAATGGTGGAAAGAAGTGCTTCTAATTTGTGTAAAGAGAAGTGTTTCAACAAAAATAATGATGATGAGAAGTACATCATGGTCAAAAAAATTTAGAATTTTGAATTAAGAGGGAGTGTTAAAATAATAATTCAAAGTTGTTTTTTTATTATTATAATTGTTTTTGAATTATCTAATTTGTTATTATTTGCTAGTAAGATAAAATTAGTTTTGAATAAATTAGTGGCGATATATTAAAGATAATTATATAACTATTTTCTCGAAATAGATTATCCATTGTATTTAGCCTATAAAAAGCAAGTGTATGCATTAAAAAAATATAACGTAGAAATTTTCTGCATGTTATTTTCTTCCCTTATTTCTACACACAAATCCAACAATTTTCATATAACATAGACTAAACTAGCTAAAAAAAAATTAAAATCTACCCATGTACACCCTTATTTCGATCAATTATAATGAGAGTTGTCTAAATAAGTGTCTGAATACAATCACTCGAATCACAAATCTCGCTGAAGAGGCACCCCATATGCATATAACTTGCCTCTATATGCTTTATCAAAAAAGCTCTTAAAGAAAGGTTATTTTAATTCTGCAATATATACTTCCTACTACATTAATAGTTGTCAAAATAGTCTTAAAGGTGACTTTTTTTAATGTGCACACACTAAAAATTACTCTCACTGAGTTGAAATAATTGATATTTGATTTTTTAATATATAATTTTAGGAGTTTTGATTACATATTTAAAATTATTATTTTTTAAAAAAATTTTGTGAATAAAAATATTAAACTAAAATTTTTATTCAAAAAAAAAAAATGTTAAAAATAATAATTTTTATTATGTTTTCAAAATTCTTTAAAATGTGTACCAAAAAATCAAGCATCAATTATTTCTGAACAGAGAGATTTTTTTTAAGAGTTGTCAAATCCCTTCTCATTAATAATAATGACCCTCTCCATGCATACACAAAAATCTTCAAGAAAAAAATTTGTCAACTCATAAAAAAATAGTTAGTGTATCCAAGAAACACCCAATAAACAACAAATCAAGTGGTCAAAACACCTACGAACGACGTGCATTCACACTGATAACTGTACATTCCAAAGCATTAGCCGACAAAAACTAATGGCCAGCTAATCCAATAATTAATCTCACAAATCCCCTATTCCTTATGTTCATTCGAGTCAATTTCTTCTTTTATTCTTAAAAGATTTGAGGGTACTTTTTTCGTTCAATTATTTCAGATGAATATATGTAGACTTTTCCTCATGCAAGAGACAGGGAGGATCGTTGCTTTTAGTAAACAATGTCTAATTAAGTTGTATCTTTTGATTTAGTAAACTTTTTATTAAAAATAAATTACTTTTCAGTTACAGATAATTTATTATAAAAAAATATAAGATATTTTATTATTAAAAATATAGTTTTTAATTTGTAAGTTATTATTGATTCTAATAAATTTGTTAAAAATATCATATTTTGTCATTTATAAAATTAACAAAATAATAAAAAATATCCTAGTGTCCTTTAAAAGAATAGTATTTATTTTTATAATATCAATTTAAAAATTAAAATAAGAAACCGAAATAAGTATACATTTTCTGTTTTTCAAATTTCAACTCATGAATTAATTTTAGCTATTAAAATAAATTAAATAATAAATTTATAAATAATTTTCACCTTATAAAATACCTAGTAGGAAAATAGAAGGATCTTTGCTTCTATAATATATATGGAAATGCACCTATATGTTCTCTGCTACACATTATTTGCTTATTTTTTCCCACTATTATTTTTTCTTTTCTCATAACTTTCTTTTACAAAGAAACACTTCAATTATTGGGAAAATATTTTCCAATTAAATATAGTTCTTACGTACAGTTTTTTTATTATTTAAACTTTCCTCATCCATATTTATATATTTTTATGTGTGTACTGTACTGGAGCAGAATATAAGCAAAAGGTAACGCGCCGATTATCGAATCATATAATATAGCGAGGCCGGTAAGATCTTGCAAATATTTTATCACCTATTACTAAACTTTTGGTAATATTAAGTATATTGTTTTGATTAAAGTACATAAGAATTTTTATAGTTTTTGATGGGAATGAAACTTGAGCATAAGGCTGTTTACAAATAGGGCCGAGTCAAGTTTTGTGCTAAATGAGCGAGCTTAACTTTTTTTCTTGATCAACCGAGACCAGCCTAAAAAAACATCTCACGTGCAAATCATCCTCAATGATGTAGCCATACTTCCGTATTAAATTAGTTTGTTGAAAGAAATGCATTTGAGACTTAACTAAAGACTCATTTGTCAACAAAACAAAATCAAGTTAAAAAATCATATACTTTCATGTTGTGTTCTCCTTTCGTATATGGAAGTAATTTTGTGTATGATTTCTCGTATTCGAAATATTGATTATCATTATCGCTAGATAAATGTCCAAGTTTAAAATATGAGTTAATAAAAACATTTCAATCAAGATTTAAGATCTTCAAACATAAAATGGTAGCGTGAGATTAACCTCAAGTTGATAGTAAAACTATTGTTTTATGATATTATGTAAAATTATCAATTTTTTTAAAACCTTAAAGGGATATCAGAATTTTATATTATATTTTAACAATAATAATTCATTTTATAATTAAATAACTATATAAGTTGTAGACTATAAATAAATTCACATATTTTGATATAGTTACAGGTTACAGGATAAAACGCTGTGTTGGATTGCAGCAATATCACTTGTCACTTCCGGGATAAAACATGTTGGGTTACGGCAATATCACTTATCACTTCCAAGATAAAATAACACAGAATACTTCGTCCACGGATACATAGCACTCAACAGCGACTAACACCTCAGTTCGTCCAAAAACATATGCATTTATATATGCGAGGTAGGAGAAAAAGACACACCTCAATTTGCCCGACAACCTATGCATTTTTTTTTTAACTATGCAATGTACAAGTAAGAGGCGTAGAGCAACTAGATGCATTTATATATGTGAGGTGGGAGAAAGGGACATACCTCAATTTACCCGACAATCTATGCAAAAAAATTTTAACTATGCAAGGTACAAGTAAAAGGCGTAGAGCAACTAGATGTGCACGCCTCAATGCATAGGCATCTTGAGTTCTTCTTCTCTCAATATATAGACATCTTGAGTTGATCTTCTCTTATTCTACTCGATGTGGTATTTAGAGTTTTATAAAAGGAGAAAGAGGCACACCTCAATTTGCCCGACAACCTATGCAATTTTTTTTTTAACTATGCAATTTTTTTTTTAACTATGCAAGGTACAAGTAAGAGTCGTAGACCAACTAGATGTGCATGCCTCAATATATAGGTATCTTGAGTTGCTCTTCTCTCAATATATAGGCATCTTGAGTTGCTATTCTCTTATTCTACTCGATTTGGGATGTAGGATTTTTTTTAAAAAAGTAGAGTTTTGCAAAATGGGTTTTATTTGTTACTTATATTATTTAGATTAAGTAATATTAATATTCCAATATATATATATATATATATATATATATCAAATAAATTTACAATTAGAAGATATAAAGTACTCAATAGCATCATGTGACATAAACATTCTACTTACACTAGTAGTTATAAATAACATTAACACAAGATGCTATATAAACTTATTATCTTTACTTTACAAATTCAATGCATGACAAATCCCACATAACCCATTTTAAGCAAGTAATTTCAACTCAATTTTTTTTATGAATTTCACTAAGAAAATGTCTTATATTCAAATATGAAATTTTAAGTTCTCATAGCAAGAAACAACCTCTAATAGTTAGTTTCCGAAAATTATATCAGAACATATATAAAATATGCCTTAAACTTTTCATTTTTTAATATTTGGTGGGAATGAAACTTGTGCATAAGGCTGTTTATGAAGAGACGAGTCGAGTTTTGTCCTAAATGAGCGGAGTTTAACTTTTTTTTCTAGGGAGACAGCCGAGCCTAAAAAACATCTCACGTGCAAATCATCCTCAATAACACTAATGTAGCCATACTTCCATATTAAATTAGTTTGTTGAAAGAAATGCATCTGAGACTTAACTAAAGACTCATTTGTCAACAAAACAAAATCAAGTTAAAAAATCATATACTTTCATGTTGTGTTCTCCTTTCGTATATGGAAGTAATTTTGTGTATGATTTCTCATATTCGAAATATTGATTATCATTATCGCTAGATAAATGTCCAAGTTTAAAATATGAGTTAATAAAAACATTTCAATCAAGATTTAAGGTCTTCAAACATAAAATGGTAGCGTGAGATTAACCTCAAGTTAATAGTAAAACTATTGATTTATGATATTATGTTAAATTATCAATTTTTTAAAACCTTAAAGTGATATCAGAATTTTATATTATATTTTAACAATAATAATTCATTTTATAATTAAATAACTATATAAGTTGTAGACTATAAATAAGTTCACATATTTTGATATATAGTTACAAGTGACTCCATGTAAATTTCAAAGAAGTTGTTGTAACAGAGCTTATAAATATCAAACAAATGAAACGAGAAATAAATTACCACGTAAAAATGAACATCAGGAGGCGTATATATCTGTCGATCTTAGCTCAATTCTGCATCAATTTAGAATCGTGCAATATTGCAATGGAAAATCAACAAGCCGTGTTTTGATACTGCCTAGTTTATGAGAAGAAAAAAACTGCCTAGTTTTGCGCGCAAAAGTTTCCATGTTGCTGAAATTACAAAAAAAAGAGTAGTAGACTTGAAAATAAATCAAATGTACCCAAAACTCTGTAGCGAATTAACGATAGATGTACTATCTATATATTTTTTTATTATTTTTTTGACAGATCTATATAATTTTTTTAAATTACTTGTAAATTAAAATTTATTTTAACTAATAAAAACGCTAAACGGAGCCTGTATCACTATCTCTATTAAATGTTAAACCTAAAACTCACTAGTGTACCATTAATAATGATCAAGTTGTATATATTTGAAGTTTTTTTTAATATTTGTTAATATTATTTGTAATGTATTATTTATATTTCATTTTATTATAAAAACTGTTTAAATTACAGTACTTATATGTGTCCTAATTAAAATAAATAAAATTTTAATAATATAATACATAACACATATTTTTATTACTTGTATTTAAACTTTTTTTGATAAATTTAAAACACAATTCATTAACTTGAACGGAACTCAACCAGGACAAATCCCCAACCGACTATGCAACCAGGTTGAAAAATAAATAAACAAGCTAAACAATTACTCGCTTCATTTCCGGATCGCTTATCATTGGTGAAAAGCAATATTCTTAAAACGAAAAATGGATTCAATAGTTTCCCGAACAATCCAGCGTACACAAACTTTCAATGTTTTCCTGCAAATAAGTGAGATCGGATGTATATATATCTCCTATATATCTCCATAATATGAACAAACTTTTATTATGAAAGGTGAGCTCTCATGATTTTCATTACCACTCTATTCCATACCACTTCGATGCATGTAACATATCTCTCAATATATCATACAAAGCATCTGATTTTGACAAATAATTTACTCTGTTACCAGAAGAATTGGGTTACTATAATTGTTCATTTATCTGATTTTGAAAAATACAAGGTAATTAATTTTCTGACATTTTAGTGGCTGTTTGGTATGTTGTACGAACTTACTTATCACAGGAAGTTCCATTTCCAGTCTATAGGAAGTTTTGGGAAATTGAAAATTTTTATTTGGTTAACATTTTAAAACTTATACTTCCTCATAATTCATTTCAGTTGATATAATATTTTATTTTCTACATATTATTTATTTTACTTTAAGTCAATAATTTATTTGTTAATATATATCTTAAAAATGATTTTTTTTAGATTTAATTATCTAATTACTAACAAAATATTTCTTTTATATTTTATTAAATTTATGAATTTTTTCATTATTAGAGTTGATTTCTTTTTTTTCTTAAATGTTTTATTTAATTATAATTATTCTTTTTCAACGTAATTATGAGTTTCAATTTTTCACTTTTTTGTAATGACTAATTTAAATATTTTGTTCATTGTAATAATTTTTTTATTTATTAAATTTATAATTATATATATATATATAAAGTGTTATTCCAACTAGAACCATTCTTAAAAAGGGAACTAATAACCTAAATTAATTTTATAAATAAGTTTATTTATTTCAATATAACAATTATTATCAATACGAAAATATCACCAACACCCCTATTTGTTATGCACATCTTTTCATCATAACCATCGGCCATCCGGCACGGTCAATTCTTACGTCACCGCCATCATCACAACTATATCTACTTTATTACAACCACCACCATTCCTATTACCGCCTATAACATTAACAAATTTGAAAGCAAATCAAAGATTTTATGTCATCACTATCACGCAACACCAATGCCACTCGAGGATTTATACAATTCAAACTTAAATTACCAAATACATACAAATAATATATACATACAAATCACCAAATATACTCATACAAATCACCAAATAAAAAGGTAATTTGTTTACAGAATTTGTTAAACTATAGCAGCAATCACTTCCACCATGCATCCTGTTTTTGTCACTCATTCCTTCACTCGACAACAAAACTCTATTTGCATTTGACTAATATCGCATAGTTATACTTATCTTTTATATTGATAACGAATCTGAATAATGTATGCCACCATCAGAATTCAGAAAGTTATATATATATATATAAGTCAAGTAATCAAATAGAAATCAAGAAAAATCTAGAAACTAGACACTAAACACAATTAAAATACACATTCTCATCTAATTTACTCCGTTTTTAATTTGATTTCCCCCCCAATTGCTGAATGTTTTTTTTCAAATCTAATTTCACCACATTTTTTCTCATCTCCCAATGATCAGTTTGCATACCATATGTGCTATATTTCGACGACTTTTATTTTTTCTTGTAATACAAATTAGTGATTTTTACAGTATAAATTTGTGATTTATCTAATATAAATTAGTGCTTGCATTTTGATCTGATAACAAATGTAATATAAATTTATGATTAATTTTGAAGTCACCGAAATATATCACACATGGTATGCAAATTGATCGTTGAGCGATGGAGAAAATTGTGATGAAGTTAAATTTGAAAAAAAGTTTGTCAACTAACGGGAAAAATCAAAAAAAAAAACAAAAACGAGGGATAATGTTAGTTTCCAGTTTCTAGTCAAAGTTAGTTTCAACTAGAGTAACACTATATATATATATATATATATATATATATATATGTATATATATATATATATATATGTATGTATGTATATATATATGTATGTATGTATATATATAATAACATTTTTTAATGACAATTCTGCTCTTTTCAAATATTAATATATTATAATCTTTAAAAAAGTTTCATGTATTATTTGATATTGGATTAAAAAATTTATATATAAATTATATATGTGTGCACATATATTTTTAACCTAATATATATGTGTGTGTGTGTGTGTGTGTTTTGTATACAACAAGGGGGAGTGGGTCACTGACTTCCTATGTTATATGGTGAAAAACATATGACTATGCATATTTATAATAATTAGATGACAACTCAACTCTGAATAGAAAAAAAAGTAAATAATAAATATGATAACATGAATCAAGACGAAAAAAGTCAACTAGACACGAAGAATAAAATTATCAAAAGTATTTTGATGAGGTTGCTATTTAACACTGGAAGAAGTTCATTAACATGTTCAAGCATTAGTGAAAAATAAAGAAGTAGTATTTCAGAAGAGTTCAGAAGACACAAAAGATTTTAAGTGGCTACTACACAAAGATTCCAAAAGAAGAAAACTAAAGAGGAAATATAGTGAAGCAGAAGAAGGACAGAAGACCACAACTTAATAGTTAAAAGATGGAGAATATTTATTTTAGTATGACACAAATGAATCAGACAGTACATTTGTGTGTCAACTAAATAAATCAATATTTATCATCGAGCTTAATTGGTTTTATGACAGACGATAGAGCAAAGACGGAAAGATTTTGATGCTAACAACAAGGTTGTACAAGTCAAGAAAGTATTTTAATTCTACTATCAAAAATAAATTATTTATTTAATTTATTTAATTAAATTAATTCAAGTTGAAATTAATTTAATTTATAAATTATTTAATTAGATTAAGTAGGATTAATTTACTAGAAAATAAATGATTTTGTATGACTTTTAAATAGTCTTTTTAGACTTTTATTAAAAGTCATACCAAATGCTTTAAAGAAAGTCATACAGAGCTAATTAGAAAAGGTCATACCGAGATGTTCAAAAGATCATACCGAATGCATTTGAAGAAAAGTCATGCTGGAGTGTTTAAGGAAAGTCATACAAGACTTACAGAAAATCATACCGAATTTTAGACTTCAAAAGGTCATGCCAGAGCTCAACGAAAGGTCATACCGAGCCTTTACAAAAGTCATCCCGAACTGAAAAGTCATACCCATGGTATTTCGAAAAGTCTGTAGGCATAACAAAAGTCTGAAAACCGTCATATTGCAAATGCCATACAAGCTTCTCATCCTCTATAAATATGAGGTTTTAGACTTCAGTTTTCTATTGTTGAAAACATTCAAATTCATTAATTTGTCTGATTGTAATATTCACAGACTTTCTGTGCTGGTTTGAATTATAATTGTTAATTTAGAACAATTCATGTCAAAATCGTTCTAGAATTTTAAACAGTTATTTACACTTTCATCATATTAATTTTGTAATACTGTTCAAGTTAAAAATTATATCTTCTACTTGAACATTATTTCATTAAAATTAATATTTTGTGATTAATTAAAATAATATTTTTAAATTTAAAATTCTGCGAGTAAATTTAGATATTGTATTCAACCCACCTTCTACAATATCAGGGATCAATAATTGGCATCAGAACTGATTGATATTTGTAATATTAAATTCGAACCAAATATTCCGCAACTCATATAGAAATCAAAAATTATTTTTAATTCAAAATAATTTTATTTGAAATAATTTTTACCCAAATTTTTTTTGATTAGAAATTATTTTTCAGAACATTTAATTTTTAATCTTTTTAAAGATGAGTACACAAAAAGTGACTAACATTAAAATTCTTCCATTTGACCAAATTCATTATAACTTGTGGAAGCATAAGATGTTGTTATTTCTTGGGACTGCCAATACGAAATATACAAGGATTTTGGTCAACGGTATTGAGCCCCTGATTACAGTTATACTTAACATGAGGTAAAAGGGGTTGTAATTCCTCATAAACAATTCCCTAAAGATCCGACTGATTATACGGAGGACGAAGAGGAAAATGTAGCCCTGAATAACAGTCTTAAACTCATATTGGTAGAATCTCTAGATTATATTATGTACAATCACATTGTCAATTGCAAAAATGCCAAACAAATCTGGGATATAATAGAGATTATAAATGAGGGGACTGAAAAAGTCAGGAAAAACAGATTCGAGATCTTGACCTCCCAATATGAGCAGTTTAGATCCAACCCTGGTTAGGGTGTCTTTGAAGTGTTTCAGAGACTGAACAAATTGATGAACAAACTAAATCTCAATGGTAAATATTACAAGAACTAGGAGGTGCACATGAAATTTTTGCTAACCTTGCTAGAGCATCTGAAAAATAGGATCACAGCTATCCGGGAGTTTAGGGACATGAAAAAAGTAACCCTAGAAAGAGTCTGCGGAGTTTTGAAGTCCTATGAATGGGAATAGATCCATACTAGAGAAACATATGGAAAATGTAAGGTTCGTAGTTCTTCTAAAACACTGATAGTAGAAGCACCAGAGAAGAAGGAAATGAAGGTTTTTGTACCTTCAAACAGTTCAATGGAGTATGTGGTTTCAGAATTTGGACAGACTTCAGATAAACAGGAAGATTGTGAGTTCTACTCATTAGAAGAACTGGATCAACTAGAAGATGAATCTCTAGCTATGGTTGCCAGGAGGTTTGGCAACATAAGATTCAGAAGGAACTCCTTCTACCAAGTTAAACCTAATTTTAAAAGGTTTCAGAAAGGAGGTTCTTCAACAGTTGTGTCAAAAAGCGGCTACAAGACTGACTTAGTTAATAGAAGAAAGTTTCGTTACGTCAACTGTAATGAGCTAGGTCACTTTGCAACTGAATGCAAGAAGCCGAAGTAAGGAAAGAAGAGAGAGTCTTATGAAGAGGTCAAAGAAAAGCATGATGCACTTGTGAAAAAGTATCGAGACAAGTCTTATCTAGCAAAGGGCAAAAACTAGGACGATTCAGACAACGATGATGAGAAAGAGCTGAGAAATCTTGCTCTTATGGATTCATCCGAAGAATCAATGTCTCCAACTCGACAATGAGAAAAAGTGGTAGATCCTTCATGCCTTAAAATGTTTAAAATGCTAGGTAAAGAACTAGATGATACAAGAGATATAATTAAGAAACTAATTCTCAGAAATAAAGTTTTACTGATGAGAATGATGTTTTAAAACTGTTAAAGACCAGAAATAACAAATTGACTGAGGACTTAACTTTTCAAGTAAATAGAGTCAGTTGTTATGTTAAGGTTGAGACTTATCTCAGAAATCAGATACTAGAAGAACAAAAGAAGTGTCTAGCCTATAAAAATTCTTCTAGCATTGTAAAAAACCTAATTGACCAACAAGAGATAAAACGTAAAGTTGGGATAGGCTTTGATTACAATCAATCTGTAGGAAAGGCAAACAATATCACCCCGTTCAGGAAAAGTGCTGAAGAAAGGGATATTTCACATGTTGTTAAGGACACACTTAAACCACTTTTTATAACCCCTATTGCAGAACCAATCCTTGAGAGCTTTATATTAATTGCTTATGAATTGAATTTAGAGGACCTCGAGAAAGAAAAGAAAAGAGAGGAGCAAGTTAGGGACATACAAGGAGTTAATGTCCAAAAAGAGAAATGGGCACCTAAGACACCAATGAAAGATATGGAAACTTCAGATACCCCCAATCCTGGTATAGGTACTAAAGACTTAAAGAAGAATCTGAACATACCTATTAAGTTTGTTAATAATAGAAATAAAAACAACATATATCACTCTACTAAGAAATTTAAGATTGTTGATAAAGTTAAAATAGAAACTGTTAAGACACCTACTGTTTTGAATAACATGCCTATTAGTGATATATGTCATAAACCATGTGATGTTGTAAACTGTATTTTATGTGCTTTTAATGTTATGTCTGTATATTTTAAAAGTATGCATGATAATGATAATAACATGACACCTAGACAACATTTCAATAATAAATTTACGAAATCCAAGACTGCGATTCCTTCACCTGTCAAGAAGGAAACATATGTTCCGAAAACTAAATAGAAAGTTGTTAAAACTGTTTATAGGAATGTAAGAACAGTAAAGGTAGATGATGTTGTTGTTCAGAAGAGATCTGTTGTCAAAGCTGACAAAGGACAATACTTTAAGTATAACGGGCCCAATCAATTTTGGGCTCCGAAAAAGATTTAATCTGTTTGATAATTGTAGGGAGTTAAATAGGTAACCCGGGTTGTATGGATCCTGGACAGCAGATATTCAAGGCATATGACCGGAGATAGAACCCTGCTATCTGATGTAGTTGAAAGAGCCGACCCAATTGTCACCTTTGGAGATAACAGTAAAGGAATGACTATGGGATATGACAGGTTAAATGTTGAGAATGTTATCATTGAGAATGTTTCTTTAGTGAAAGGAATTAAACACAATATTCTCAGTGTCAATCACTTTTGTTATAAAGGATACAAAATAAACTTTATCAAGGGAAAGTGTTTAATAACTCATACTAAGGATGACAAACTAGCCTTACGCGGAGTAAGGAAAGGAAACTTGTACGTAACCGATCTCAATTCAGGAACTAAAGATTAAGCAAATCGTTTCTACTCAAAGGTTTCATCAGTAGAAAACTGACTATGATACAAAAAACTCTCACATTTAAATTTTAAAATAATGAACTTAAATTTTAAAATAATGAACTCTCTAGTTAAGATGAATATTGTTCGATATTAAATTTTTTTCAAAAAACATGTTATCGAACTATGTTTTTTATGCGTGTTAAAATACGCATAAAAAAGTTAAGGGAGGACGGAGGGAATAATAAATTAACGTGAACAAGGTTAAAAAAGAGAAACAGACTTTAAATTATGAAAAATGCTGGTACAAGCAAATATTTATTACAACAAGTGCTCAAATTATTAGTTTGAAAGACAAAAAAAAGTTAAGAATAACGATCCTCGTAGATGTTCCAAACTACAGTACTTACTTCCATCCACCTTCCTCTTCATTATTATATATTACAGCAGAGCAGATGATATATTCTAAACTTGTAATTAATAATATTTGCCAGAACACCAATCTCTTTATAGAAAAAGCTCCCGCCGTGCATCACAAATATCACTCTTCCTTCTCCTCATCCTCCACTAAATCACCATTTTTAATCTATGCAACGCGCATTTAATATATATATATATATATATACACACACACACACACACACTCCCACCACACGCAGGCATCAACACTAAACTAAATCTTGTTGTTGCACACAGTACACACAACCCATGGTAGCTCCGCCAGGCCTCAACGCCACCACCCTCACACTTTTCTTCATTCTCACCACCACCATCACCTCCGTGTACTCTGATAAACTCAAACAATTCAAGGGCTCGTATGGTATCGAACCTTCGTTTAAAAATGTAGTGTTCTATAACAACAAACTTCGGTTATATGGAAACGCATCAATACACCAAGAGGCCATACAACTCACTCCAGACAGCTCTGGTAGTGGTGACTTAGTCCCTAAACAGAACCAATCTGGCAGAGCCTTTGTTCCTAGAAAATTCAAGCTATGGAATGGAAATTTGAACCAATCATCATTAAGATTGGCATCTTTTAACTCATCGTTTCTCATAAATATTTACAGGCCTACTAATGATACTCCGGCTGAAGGTCTAGCTTTCTTGATATCTCCAACTCTTGAATTGCCGGTTAATAGTTATGGTGAGTATCTAGGTTTAACTAATGCATCTACTGATGGGCGGATAAGTAATAAATTAGTTGCGGTTGAGCTTGATACAGCTAAGCAAGAGTTTGATCCGGATGATAATCATGTTGGTCTCAATTTAAACTCTGTTAAATCAGTTAAAACAACTTCGTTATCGCGTTATGGGATCGAGCTTGCTCCCAAGGGAACTAGATTGTATAATGTTTGGGTCAATTATGACGGTGACAAGAAGGTTTTAGAAGTTTACATTGCGAATTCGTCGAAAGATGGACCGACCCCTCCACTGCCTGGTGAGCCTGTTTTGAAACGAGATCTGGATCTCGCGCTTTATGTAGACCAGTATTCGTATTTTGGATTTGCTGCATCTACCGGGGATAATATTCAGTTGAATTGTGTGCGGAAATGGAACCTCACGGTTTCGTATTTCGCGAAAGATGAGGTTCCTGTGGTGAAGATTGTGTTAGGAATTGGGATTCCAGTTGTTTTGTTGTTGATTGTGGGGGTGGGATTTTTGGTGGTTTATTTGAACAAGAGACGGAAGAAGAACAGGGGGGCCATGTCGTCGAATATCTTGGGAGCACTTCGGAGTTTACCAGGGACACCGAGAGAATTTAAGTTCAGGGATCTGAAAAAAGCAACTAACAACTTTGATGATAAGTTCAAATTAGGACAGGGTGGGTATGGGGTTGTGTACAGGGGTGTTTTGCCTGATGATGACAATTTGGAGGTGGCTGTCAAGTGGTTTTCGAGGGAAAGTCTCAAGGGTGAGGATGATTTCTTGGCTGAGCTTTCGATTATTAATCGTCTCCGACACAAACATCTTGTTCGCTTGCTTGGTGAGTTTCTTAATCTTCCGTATTTAGTTCTTGATTTACCTCGAATTTTACATGTTTATGCTATTTCTGGTGTTCGATTTATTGTCTGTCATGCTTGTTTGTTATAGTCATTCATGTCTATGGTACCAAGTTCTTTTAAAATTGAGGGCCGCTAGTAATTGTGTCTTTTTGATCTTAAAAAGTTAGAAATATGTTGGATAATAATGTTTTTTCTTAATTTTACACGATATATGTTACTATTAAAATTAGAAATCCCTGTGGCTATAAGATAAGATTTGCGTATATTTTATCATCGTCTCGTTTTATTTTCGAGTGCGACATTCTGATTATGTTCGTCTGAGTTATCGATGTTTATCCATACTCCGGTCCTGAAGAAAATTTGATTTTTATGAGAGTCTAAATCACGTACTCGATGCGTTGCCAAATTAGAGAAGAGAGTTTTGATATTCCTTGTCGATTCTTTTGGCATATTTGCCAACTAGCATATAGGATGATGACTTTGGACCAAAATGTGAGTCAGTAAAGGTGGCTAGGCGGAATAATAAGATGACAACGAACCAACCTGAATTGATAATATATTAACAAACAGTAACTAAAAGCATTGGATCCATCTATTTTCTAAATAATACCAAGATACTATTAGTAATTATTAGATACTACTATAATAAAAAAACTTAAAACTTAACGCAAACGGAGACTGGTTCCGTTTGAACTCCGTGCCCGTTGCTCGTTGGTCTTGAAAATTACTCCCCCTCCGTCCCTTTTCACTAATTTATTTTTTGAAAATTTATTCGTCCCTTATAATTGTTTAATTTTCAATCAGTTTTTTTATAACTACTTTCCAATATTAATTCTTTGATTTATTAATTTTAATGTTAAATTTTATTCATATACATGCTCCTCCCATTCTTAATTAGTTGTTTATTTGATTTATATATATATATATTATTTAAGATATATATAAAATATAATTTAATAAAAAAATTGAACTTTTTTTCTAAATAAAAATTTAATATTAAAATTTTTATTTTCAAAATTAAAATTCAAAAAATAATTTTTTGAATTATGTATTCTATACACGTTAAAGTAGATGTAAAAACTTTAAAAAATAATTAATTAGGAATGGAGAGAGTATCAAATAATGTAATAATTAAATATAAAAGTGTAAAAAGAAGAGCGGTAACTTGGACTTTACATGAGCATCTTATAAGATGAAGCTTTTTATGTTTTGGCAGATCAGGTTCTAATCTAAAGCTACTCTGATCGATAGTTGAAATACAATAGAAAAGTTATCCTTTCGTCTCAAATTAACTATCTTGATCTTTTATAATTAAATTAATTAAATTTTGACTACAATTTATATATTAAATATTTTTATATTTAACAAAAATAAAACTTATATTTTAAAATAGATTAGATTACTTTCTAATGATATAATTTTTATAATTTTTTCAATTATATAATAAATATAATTTTTACTTAAAATTTGACAATTTAACTAAAAAAAGTTTAGACAAATAAATTGAAACGGAGGAAATATTAAAGAACCAATTAATTTACAAGATAACTTAGTTTTAATATGTAATTTATTAAGTAAGTTGGAATTATTGAAGTTAATTGTGGTATTGGTAAAAAATGCAATGCATCCAAGTATCCAATGCCTATCTGAGTTTTCTTTTGATTTGGCTACATACTGACAATTAAATGCCAGAGCAGAACCATGAGGCCATGAATAAGAAAAGATAGAAACAAGAAATTTTGACGCATACATGATCTCGGTTGTAAGTGAACAAAATCTTGTGTCCAGGGCTCCCAAACTTAAGAAATTCAAAATTTTTAAATTTCTCTATATATATAAAAATAAAAAATTTAGTATATATGCTAGATACCAAAAAATTGTCCAAAAAAGTATCTCAAATGCTGAGTTATTATGCGTATAATTGATAATTTTCTTAATAATAATACTATGAAATCCTGCGTGCACATGTTCCACGTAAAACTCAGAGTGGACACCGGTTGTACTCTCAGCATTATGCAATGAATGATAGCGTTTTTAATGTGCTTAATGTGTTAAAAAAATAATACTGTAGTTGGTATGAATAAGGAGTACTCGATTCATATCAGTTATATCTATCTTTGACTTGTGTGTTGGGCAAGTGCTTCTAGCTTGCACTTTGACTAGTATGTATTTTAACAAGTTCTTGTGGCTTGCATATGCACATGACCATATTGCATTATTAAAAAAGAATTATGAAGTTTGTGGAGTTTATTTTGACATTCTACATGGACCCCACTAAAAATTAGATAGGAATGTTAGGTTTGGATTTGATTGGCTTACTAACTTCAATTTTAAATCATGTCATCATATATTCGTCTGTCGTATTAAAATGAGAATTTTATTCAGACTAATCATATGTACCAAATTTGGCTACAGGATGGTGTTACAAGAATGAAAAGCTACTACTCTTGTATGAATACATGCCTAATGGAAGCCTCGACATGCACCTATTTAACGAACCCGGAAAGCAGCCACTGAGCTGGGCACTACGGTACAAAATCGTTTCCGGAGTAGCCTCTGCTTTGCATTATCTTCACAATGAATACGATGTAAGGGTTGTTCATCGTGATGTCAAAGCCAGCAATATCATGCTTGATGCCAACTTCAATGCACGCCTTGGCGACTTTGGCCTTGCACGTGCCCTCGACAACGAAAAGACCTCGTATATGGAGGCGGAAGGAGTGCTAGGGACGGTTGGGTACATTGCACCAGAGTGTTTCCATACGGGTAGGGCCACCCAGAGATCAGATGTGTATGCCTTTGGAGCAGTGTTGATTGAAGTAGTTTGCGGACAGAGGCCTGGCACTAAAATAGGTGGTTTCCAATTCTTGGTAGACTGGGTGTGGTTTCTGCATCGAGACGGGCGTATACTCGATGCTGTCGATGAAAGACTCGCTGGAGATTATGTAGCTGAGGAAGCTGAAAGACTCTTGCTATTGGGGTTGGCTTGTTCACACCCAATTGCACAGGAAAGGCCTAAAACTCAAACCATAGTTCAGATTCTACTGGGGAACATGCCAGTGCCACATGTTCCCCCATTCAAGCCAGCTTTCATTTGGCCAGCAATGGGGCCAATTGAAGATGATGATCTTAGTCTGGCCACTACACTTGACACTGCATCCTTGACAACGTCTAATGTAGGGTCAGGATGGACTACACAAAATATCAGCAAAGATAGCAATGAGCAATCTCAAGTATAATTCTTTTTGTAAACAGATGTTACAAACGGTGTGATTTTTTTTGTTTTTCTTTACTTTTCTTGTAAACTTTCCTCTCTCAAACATTTTCTTTTCTCAAGTTTTTGTTGCTAGATCATTTAAAAGGGTAAAGGTAGGTATGTGTACAATTTTACTAGTTCTGTGATGTTTATTTTTTAAGTCTCCCCATTTCCCTGTACTCGGACTTTTACTCTTATTAACCATCTTCCAAGAAGATTCGATTATTTGCCCGACTTAAAAAATAAAATACTAACGTAGAAATTTGTAAAATATTGGTGGATCGCATGAGTGTGTGTTGTTAGAAACAAATCGAATTTGTTTGCTATAGGTATTAATTATAGTTTGCTTCCCCCTATCCTTTCCTTTGAATAATGAAATATATATAGAAATTTATTTATAATTTTGATAATAAATAAATTTTAAAAGTTAATTATAGTATGTATTATGATGACCTGAAAATAGTTTTTTATAAAGTATATCATCTGTATAAACAATGGAGAAGCGAGTAATAATCGAATCTCAACTAAACATGATACATTACTCTGTCATTTAAGCTATTTCCTCAATAACAATTACTTATAAGATAACAGTTATTCCTCAAAAAAAAGAAAAGAGATAACAGTTTTCTTCTTGTTTTATACTAGAGTTTCCGTAACTGATTGCTTAAAACAATGGAGGGTGCATCCCTAGTAACTATACTCGAACATTGCGGAGTCCGTCCACCACCGGACACCGTCGCCGTGAAATCATTACCACTCAATTTTTTCGACTTAATATGGCTCACATTTCATCCCCTTAGCCGTGTCATGTTCTTCGGGTTTCCATGCTCTACTAATTATTTTGTACAAAACATTGTTCCAAATCTCAAAACTTCATTGTCTGCTGCCCTCCAACATTTCACTCCATTGGCTGGAAAATTATCAATACCTTCCAATGCTAAGTGCAACACCGAATTCCGGATTCATTACGTGGATGGTGACTCGGTTTCTGTAACATTTGCCGAGTGCAGAGGTGATCTTAGTCATTATGCTGGTAACCATGTACGTGATGGCAATGTGTTGAAAGCTCTTGTTCCTCGTCTTCCGTCGGGAGGTACTTGTGTTGATGCACGTAGGGAAACATGTGTGGCTCCGGTTTTTGCTATACAAGTGACTTTGTTTCCTAACAGAGCCATTTGTATTGGAGTGACAAACTCCCATGTGGTTGGGGATGGGAGAACTATGTTCAATTTTGTACGTGCATGGGCTTCGATTGCTAAGCAAGTGAATATCTCGGATGCCAAACAACATGATGTGGTATATGTCTCGAATTCCTATAACATGTTTGAGTTGAATTCTTATTTACAATAATTAAGATGTCTTCTTTTTTATCGACGTCTATCCTCTATATATATGTGATTCTTCGGGGTGTTTTCAGATCCCAAATTATGATAGGAGTTTGATCAAAGACCCCCATGGTCTAGCTACTATGCTGGTGGAAGTACTAGGACCACTGCTTAAACAGATCGGACAACTGCCGAAGGAGATTATTCAAGATGCTTCGAATATCAAGGTCAGAGCAACATTTCTTATAACTGGCCCAAATGTCCAGGCTCTAAAGAAGATAGTATTAACCAAACGGCCAACCTTAACACACGTGTCATCATTTACGGTAGTGTGTGCTTATCTCTGGACATGTTTTGCAAAAATGCGGGCGACTGTTTGGGAAGAAGTGCACAATTTAGAAGAGGCTCAGAACTTCGGGTTTGCCATGGATTGCCGTGCTCGATTGGATCCCCCCTTGCCCGATTCTTACTTTGGTAATTGCTTAGTGCATTGTCTTGGAGTGGAGAAGGGCAGGGTAATGATAGGGGATGATGGCCTTGCTGCTGCAGCTGAAGTGTTGGGAAATGCAATTTCTTTGAAGATCAATAGTAAGGGAAGCCCCTTGCATGGTTCAGATAAATGGATGGAGGAGTTTGCTGGAGCATTGAGAGGGGAATGGTGTATGGGCATTGCTGGTTCCCCAAAGTTGGATTACTACAACAATATTGATTTTGGATGGGGTAAACCTCTAAAGTTCGAATTCGTGGAAGAGGCGTTATCCTTGTCAAGGTGTAAAGATTCAAAAACAGACCTTGAAATTGGTGTGATGTTACCTCAAAATGAGATGGATGTTTTCGCAACTGTTTTCACCAAGGGGTTGCATAGTTTGCAGGGCTGACAATTCCTTTCCTGAATTGAACAGCACTGGGAAGAGTTAAATAAATATGTCATTGACACGTTAAATTGTTCAATCGTTTGTGTTTATTAATAAATTAGTGATTTCAATGTCTTGGTCACTTGCTTTTATGTTCACAGGATTGTTACGTTTTGCATATGCACTTGCAGTAGTTCTGCATAGAGCAGACCATACATGTTGGACCTGCAGAGAGTTTATAAGACTAGTCAACATAATTTAACAAACAGAAGGATGAGAATGATGATAAGCTCCATTATACACGTAAGAAAGAAGTGCTTTGTCAAAGAAAGAAACATTCATTCACTCTCTATAAATTAAAATATTAATAAAATATTTGTTATTTACAAAAAATATTTAAAAATAATAATTTTAACAATGTGATCAATATTTAGAGTACGTATAAAAAAGATAAATTTTAATTATTTAAATATCATAGGAGTATCATTAATCAATCGAATTGTCATTTAATTTTATCTCCCAACACTTCTTTAAATTTGTCTACTTTTATTTTCTATATGAATTTCAAAGTATATCGACTCAATAGTTTCATAAATTAATTTTAAACTTTTTCTTTAAATAAAATTCTAAATATTAAAATAAAATTTACAAAATAATTTATATTAAAAGATAATTAAAAAATTAAAAGTGGGAGTAATAATCATAGGCTTTGATTTCTCCATGGAAACGAGATTGAAGTTGAAAACGAGAAGAATGAAGTAAATAATACATGGATGGTATGGGACATGCCATATCATATGAGAGGTTAGGGGTGAGCACGGTTCGGTTCGGTTCGGTTTTTGACCGAAACCGGAACCGGAACCGCATATCATCGGTTTTAAAAATTGAAAACCGCAACCGCAACCGAACCATCGGTTTCGGTTTCGGTTTTAAAAAGACCGGTTCGGTTTTTATCGGTTCGGTTTCGGTTAAAAAACCGGATAAATAAAAATGAAAAAATATATAATTTAAATCATTATATTTTTACATTCAAATTTTATACAATCAAATATTTGATCACATTCTGCATAATAACATTACAAAAGAAAGGTAAGAAACTTTAACAATCAAATTTTAAGGTTGAATCAACAAAATGTGAATGTCCTTTATCGTAATATGCAATCTAAAAAGCACATAATCATGTCTAATGCTGTTTACTCCTGATTATATGCTTTTTAATTGGAAAATAGAAGAATAAAATGTTGTAAAGGGGTTGTCATATTCCCACATTCAATATTAGTATAGTTGATGTTGTAATATGAAATATAATTGAAAAAACTATGTTCTAGGGAAATTTAATACTTAAATTATATATATATATATATATATATATATTATATATTTATTTATTTTAATGATCGGTTCGGTTCGGTTTTTTTCGGTTCGGTTTTGACCTATAACCGGAACCGGAACCGAAAGTCTCGGTTTTTAAAAATCAAAAACCGCAACCGCCGGTTCGGTTTCGGTTTCGGTTTTTTCGGTTCGGTTTTTACCGGTTTCGGTTCGGTTTCGGTTTCAATTCGGTTTTTTGCTCACCCCTATGAGAGGTCATAGGATAAGGTCTTAAAATCTTCATTTGTGTGCTCGCAAATACACATTCTTTTTGTTATATTACTGTATATTTTTTGCACTCGTTAATTGTGTGTATAATGTGCATGTCAATATGTGGATCATTGTATGCATATATACTCCCTCGGATTCTTTTTTATAGGGCGTTGTATGCAATTTTAAATATTAATAAAATAAAGTTTCATTTAATATGTTTTTAGTAATTTTTTAATAAAAATATTTTTATTTAAAGAAAGTTACTAAAAAATATTGAATATAACAGTTTTTATTTAGGAGTGTTATATAGTACCCTATAAAAAGGATTCGAAGGAATATTTTGATTACATTATACTTTTTAATATAAATTTTATCCTATTAGAGTGTGCATTGCAATTGATTTTATACTACAATTTTCATTTTTATAGTGTTTTGAAAATATTTTTGAGCCACCCAAAATATAAGTACACAATTTTGCTCTAAATATATATTATAAAAAATTAAGAGATAAAATAATCCAATAAGTTGTAAAGACCAACATAGTATAAGTTTCCAAACATAGCTAAAACAAACGTATTTCCCAAACATGAACACATCATACACATTGTAGGTTCTACAAGTGAAAAACTAAAATGTTAACAAAAAACTGAAACATTGGGCAACATAGACAAAGATTGGAGGCTTAAAAATTAATGATAAACTTCATTGCGCTTAATACTCACTGTGGTACGTCAATTACTTTTTTTTTCTGTGTGTGTGTGTGTGTGGTGGGGAGGGGGGTTCGTTTGAATATTGCAAGTATGTTTCTGTTCTGATGGTATTTACACAGCATTTGTGTGTGTGTAAGTTCAATGTGTGTGTGTGTGTGTATGCATTTCTGTTTTAAGAATGTGGGAGTGGATCTATATGTTGAGCTATAATGTAAGAATGTAGTTTCATTTTTTATGGGGTTTGAAATTTGAATGTTTTATATATTTAGGCTTTTTTTAGCTAGTAACATAACTTTCTGAGTTTGAAACCTCGACTTCTTACCTCAAGATAATTAGGGCCTAATCGATCACTTAATCAAAGTTACTTCTTCGGTAACGTTATTTGTAATTTGCAAGTAAAATGTGATTTTGTTCTCGTTATTTTTCCAATTGGATCAATGTGGGGGGGGGGGGGGGGGGGGGTTAATTTTGTTGTATATTTTGGTTCATTATGTTTTGAGGAAGTTTTGGCAGATTTGGTCCAGGTAAATAATAGTTACGTGTCTGCGTTTTAGATTGACGTCTGGACGGGGACATGTAGGAATGAGAATTTCAAAGAGGGTAATGAATGTTGTGAATCTGAATCTGAATGTTAAATGAAGATGATGATTTGTTAGTACTTTTCAGTTACTGAACTGGCTATATATAGATTTTCTAGTGCTAGTTTCATCTCCAATGCTAGTTCTTATTCATGCTTCTTTGGTCCACTCCCTTTTGGTCATTTGTTCTGAACTTTATGTGTCCATTTGTACCCCTTTGCCTCATCACGAAATGAAGTTGAATCAGTTAGTGCCAGATATATATGATCGTATCAAGCCGCTCTACTGATAACTCACAGTTTCAGGAGAGCAAGTATTTTAATAAATTGAAGGTAGAGGTTTGATTGATCGAATTAAAAAGTATAGGGGTTACTTGTCATATCGCATTGACTTTAATAGTTTAATGTCTTAAAAACTATTTTAGGATTGAAGAAATACTAAACTTAGTATCCTAGTTGTCTACTTGTCTGTGCGTGTGTAATATATTTATAAATTTTCTCTAAGATATGTAATACATTTTTGATAAAATGAAATAGATTTGCTTATCTCAGAAAATATCGAGATATAGATATGTGAAGGTGTGAAATGCATGTTGTGTGTAGATGGGAGTAGCATAATATATAAAGAGTGAGGAAAGAGTGAAAGCAACTTGTGAATTTGTCATCTCTTATGTAATTAACTTATCCTTTGTGTCTCTCTCCCCCTTTAATATCTTTTTGTTTCTCTCTTCTTGCTCAATTATTAGAAGGTGCTCTGATTTTGATCAACTCTACCTTCTTCATTAGCTAATCCTTTTGCCACACCCTTGTATAAATTTCTTACAGAAAGTACTAGCAAGAAGAGAAAGAAAATTGTCATGGAAAATTCTGACCATTCCCAGTTATTGAATGCAAACATTTCAGAAGATATGTCAGAAATGCAGGCTTCCAAAAAACAGTTAGTTTGCTAACTCTTTCCGAGTATTATATATTAATGATGTGAATGTGTAGCACTTAGATTTCTTGTATGTGTATGTGTTGTGAATATAAACAGGAAGATATGCCAGAAGCGAGTAGTAGCTGTGAAGATTGATGAAAATGAATATGAGAAGAAGCAGAAGAGTGAAGGGCCACCTTCTGATTGTTGGTCTTGGAGGAAATATGGGCAAAAACCAATCAAAGGATCTCCCTATCCCAGGTAAACCTATGGGAAGCTTTTATCAAATAAAAATGGATCCCTTTTTTCTTGGAGGCAAAAACGGTCAGAGGATTTCTTTTGTCATCCAGAAAGGACTCGTGGTGTCTTCCATCTCAGTGTAATCTTTCAATTATACCATAGATAGAGGCTCAAACCATCACATCCTTTTCTTCAGTTTCTTGGAGTTACTTTTCTCAAAGGAACTAAAAATATCAAAATCCTTTTTCATTTGCATGTATCTACTAACATACCCGAAAAGATCATATGTCGTACATGTGTCTTTTGTCTTTATCTCTGATTATAAAATAAGATTCACATAATAATATTTTCCTGGCACTTCAATATGATATTTTGCAGGGGATATTATAAATGCAGCACATCTAAGAGTTGTTCAGCCAAAAAACAAGTGGAAAGATGCAAAACAGATGCTTCCTTGCTCATCGTCACTTACACCTCAACTCATAACCATCCAAGCCCCAAAGAACCAAAACAAGTAGAAGATCCAAAACAATCAGAAGATCCAAAACAAGATGCACTCAGGAGCGAAAAAGGTCAAGAAGTGGTTAATGTCCAAGAAGATGGAGTAGGTAATGTCCAAGAAGGTGGATCAGTTAATGTCCAAGAAGATGGAGCTAGTACTGAAAATATAACTGATTTTTACTACTTCCAGTCGCCATTTACTTGCAACTCTGATCACCAAGACCTGATCAGTACTATTGAACATGTAGAAGAAAGATTGGGTAGCCCTTTGACAGAGAAGTTTGAAAGTGTAGTGTTTGAGGAAAAATCAGAGAAGCCACTTTGTTATCCTCATCTCATGACATTCTCAACACCCAAAACAGAAGAAAATGATTTCTATGATGAGCTCGGAGAACTGCCCGTATCGTCTTCCTTGACAAGATTCATGCGAAGTAATTTCTCTGAGGATAGGATTCTTATTCAGTAGTTGCTATTATAAGAAATAGTTTCTTAGTGCTTTTTTACTTATTACTGTATCATAAAAGATATGTACTTAGTTGTTTGTTCATATAAATCGAAGGTTGGTTTGAAGCACAAATCGTAGTATGTTGGATGACAAAAGCATCTGAAATTATATGGGTCTGCAAACAAACCCCCAGCTAGTATAAATATTCTCGGATTCGAATCATATATTTTTCTGGTTTGTATTCAATTTCTTTAGAAAGATAAACCAGTTGGAGAGAGGAAAGAGATGCAATCTCTAATTAGAGGGTAGAAGGGGAATCACAAGCTTGGTGCTAAAAAGGTGTTTTGCAATATGATAAGACCTTTTTCTAGCTCATGAGTGGTTCAAGTTAGTGGAGTAAAGAAGATGTATGTTCAGCATTTCTTTGGCGTCTACAGATTGTAACCTTGTGTCTAGAAGCATGAATATCTCTTTTTGTGTGCGAGTGTTGTTTGTCTCAGCTAGCTGTACCTAACGAAGAATACTAGAGGGTTGTGGTTCAGATGCGAGAATCTAAACGGGCATGTTACCAAAAATAAGTATCTAAACGGGATACGAGTCAGAGTCCGTTATTTTCTGATTAGATAAAACCGCCAAGAGATATGGGGATGTTCAAAACTTTGACGAATGTACATAAGGTTATCTATATTTTTCATAACAAGATTGCACAGATCAGCACCCGCGACTAAGAGAATGAACAAACTTATTCTTAATTTTCATAAAAAGGTTGCGGGTAGTGGTGAGCAAAGTCGAACCGAAACTGAAAAACTGAACCCAACCGAACCATATAGTTCAAGTCTACCACTACCCCCAAGGCCTTTCTCAAACAGATAATGCCAACTGTGAACTGCCATGTCATCAATTATTTGGAAATTAGCCAGACTTGAACAGAACGCAGGTGAAATAAAAAACAGTGGTGTTTACACCAAATTGTGAACAATTTCAATAATGTGGTACATATGCGACCTTATTATAGAATTTCGTGCAGCATCAAATTGCATACCACAAACATCATAGAGCTAGATTCTATCCTGAAATGTATTTAACTTTTTTGTATAAAAATATTTTAAAAGTCTAAAAAGTAATTAAACAAAATAATCATAAAAACCAAGTGTGCAGATTTTTGTTTTATATAATAATTTGAAATAATATTTTCATAAATGCGAGAACCACTCAAATGGAGGAATCGACTGTATTTCGTCAGAAAGATCAAACAAAGGTCTCATTAGTCTATCGACTAAGTTCAATTTAAAATTATAAAAAATTAATATGGTTAAATTATACAAAATATGGATGATAAATTTTAAAACAATTTTTTTTTTATTTCTTAGGCGGTCCAAAACCAAATTCGAAACGTATTTGGAAAATTTCTTATCGCTTTCTTTTGTAGAGGCGGTTATAAATTAGCGTATATATAGCCGCAGACACATATTTAAATAGCTACATGCATCACAAATAGGTTTTTCAAGAAGTATCTCAACAACAACATTCAGTATATAGCTAGGATGGGTACAGGAAAGAAGAAGATAGAGAAAGAGAAAAGAGAAGGAAGCAGACAGACTAGTTGCTTTCTCTAAGAGACGCAAAGGCCTTTTCAATAAAGCCCATCAACTCCAATCTCTCTTCAATGCTAAACTCGCCATTCTTGTTTTCTCCCCTGCTGGAAAGATTTATATTTACGGTGACCCTTGTTTCTATGACATTGTTGACAACTTTTACTTGATCACTAGTCCAAACCCTAATGCTAGTACTACTTCTTGTCGTGTTGAGGAGGACATGCATCGAGATTTTCAAGCGTGCAAGTCATGGTTAGAGACCATGGATTTCGAGGGTTGTGATAATGTGGATGATCTTGTTGCTGTTAAGAATGATTTGGAGCAAATTAGAGACGAGTTGATCAAAACAATCGGTGCAGTTGGTGTTTGTTAGTAGGTTTTTCTCCAATTATTTTTATGTTTTCTTAGATATTGAGTGTGCGGGAGTATTTAAATTTCTGTGAAACTATTACGCAATTTATATTGTTATCAATGTTATTTGTAATTATATCGATATGAGATCTGACAGTTTATAATTTTTCGTTTATTGAAGTTGCATCTAGTTAATTTTGTTTCAATCCTTTAGACAATATGTATAAACTTGTATTAGTTTTGCTATTTTCGACTATTTTTTTCGGTCTTTTAAGACCCTTTTTTTCTTGTAGTGGGACTTTAAGATTAGCTTCACCATTCATTATAATCTATTACAATCCATTACAAGTGTTACCATTCTTCATGGCTTGGAGAGGATGATAAATGGATTCACTATAAATTTAAGAGGTGACGGTCTCAAGTTTTTCAAGGCAATCACTGGCAATACCCGTGACCCACGCATCAAAGTTGTTGGCATTAGGTTCTTTTCCGACCATCTCCCTGTAGCAGTCTCTGCAGGTATCGACATTTGTCATAATTGCACTGACATCCGCATTAGCCTTGTAATAGTCTTCTGATTTTATGTCATCAATGGTATTCCTCATGTCCTCGATTGCTGCTCCGTAAACCTCTTTGCATTCCTGGAGGCATTCACGTGTTATTCCAGAGGTAGCTGGATGCTTCACCTGGTCATCAATGGTCTTGAGGAATTCTTCAGCCTTGTGGCTTGCAATTATCATGGTGGCCTCAATGAATCGCGTCATCTGGGCCTTTGCATCGACAGGCAGCTCAAGTGCAGGTCCTGATGCTGCAGCAGGTGCATCCATAAAGAATGTTGAGTCTGCCTGAGGAACCAAGGCAATGAGGGAGGCGATTGAGACAATGAGGAACAACTGGTTGATGTAGGAAGCCATTGTCTCTTCTCTCTTGGAGGAGAGAGGAGGCTAACTAATAGAGGGGAGGGATTGGAGGAAGAGCCTTGTGAAATGATGAAGACCTGAGTCTGCAAAGGATTGAGATTTTGTGAGATGGGAGGTTGGCTTTTATACCCAAGTATCAAGGAATTAACGAATGGTCAAGCATGATTCAGGTTCCCATGAACCATATTTGGGCTTCTTAAATATAGGTTATTGTCTCGAGAAGAAACAAATTTTGGCAGCTTCATCCTTGCGCTAAATGTTGTCATTCACAGCTCTATCCTCCAAAGAAAAATTAAGAGCTGGCTTTTCTATTACTCATTTATTTAATTTAACTTAAATAACAATTGGGGGGGGGGGGGGGGGGGTGAAATGGATATAGAAGGTATACTGCAAAATGTAGAGGTTAATATTGTACATACTCAAAGATGAATAGAGGTTGGATCCTCTGAAGGCAGATGAATGAAGAAAAAATGAGGAAAGCTTCATGAACATACTTGAATGCAACGTGGAGAGAGAGAACCACCATCCTGCAGGTGAAAATAGACAAATGTACTCTACAAGGGTTTTAGGTAAGACAGAACTACTACTTCCTAATCCCCACCTAAAACAGTAGCTTACCTGAACAAAATTCACCTAAAATTTGCAAAAATTCCTCCCACTAGATGGGTCGGCTGTACATTACCCCCCCCCCCCCCCCCCCCTCCAAGCTAAATTATCTAGTTACTTGATCATCTTCCTTCATGAAGGTCTTCAGAGAATACAGTTGTTCGTGAGATAACATCATTCTCAAATGCGCTTATCCCAGAATATGGACCTGAAGAGAAGATCGAAGATGTCCCATCTGACGCGAAGGTAGGACGGTTGTTGGAGGTCAACACAGAATCCTGATACTCCATAACGTGCTGCACCATTTTAAGTGACTGCACCACTTCTCCCATAGTTGGACGCTGGCTTGCCTCAGGGGAGACACAAGCTGCTGCAATGGTACAAACCCTTGCAAAATCTTCCTCTGGGTACTTTCCTCCAAGCCTGAGATCAGCAAGTTCATCAAGACGGTCCTTATCTCTAAGGATAGGCCTGGCCTGAAACATATACAAATTCTGTGATTCTGTACAACTGTGTTAAGATTGATGACTAATAGAAATGATCCACTACAAGTCTTTAAAGAAATTTTAGAGGAAGTAAGATAAAGAAAGCCATTAACTTGAAGAAAAATAATCTCTCTAAAATCTAAACCATGAATATTAGATGAAAAATAGCAAGTTTAAAGAACACGGAGTACAAGTTCATGAATCACAGTTACTAACCCAAGTTACAAGGTTTTCCTGTCCTGATGGCTGAGACATATCCACAGGTCTCCGTCCCGTCAACAACTCAAGGAGGACAACACCATAGCTGTAGACATCACTTTTTACTAGTAGATGACCAGTCATGGCATATTCAGGTGCAACATACCTGCAAAACAGTTCATATAACCTTAGCGCTAACTTTTATCTTGAAGCATACTTACTACTACATCAATAGTTACTAATTACTATAAACCAATTACTCTCTTTCCTAGTTTCGCTTAAAAGGAAATTTAATCTGATCAAATGACAAGGTTGAAGAGGGGGCTGACCCAAAGGTACCCATAACACGCGTAGACAGGTAGTTCTGCCTGCCTTCAGGGGCCAGTTTTGCAAGTCCAAAATCAGCAACTTTAGCCTGGAAGTTGTTCTCCAGCAATATATTTGAAGCTTTAAAATCTCTGTGTATAACACAAGGCTGGGAATCCTCATGCAGGTAAGCAAGACCTCGTGCAGCATCCAGGGCAATCTTCATTCTGGTGTCCCAGTTCAGTGGACAATTTAGTCCCAAAGGACCTACAGTGATACAGGATATTATTAGCATCTTTCAGAAGCTTGTAGTAAGGTCCAGTCTATCAACAAACTTTATAATATGACCCTTTGTTGCTAACAGTCTACCACTACCCAATATTCAATGTAGTCTATATACTTCGAGTTAACAAATTATGACTTTTTTGTCAGTAACACTTGCCAGCATACGATAAACAAGATAGCAGTAACTCTTTTTTAATGTCAGGTATAGGATCACAGCAGATAAGTATAACGAAAAACTTACCGTGGAGCCATTCCTCCAGACTTCCATTGGGGACAAGCTCATAACAAAGCAGCTTTTGTGAAGAGTCACTATTGCTATAATAACCTACAAGCTTCACTAGGTTTCGATGATGCAACCTACTAAGCATATCAACCTCAACCAAAAATTCTTTATCCCCTTGTTGTCCTCCACTAGTAAGCCTCTTTATCGCCACTGCCGTACCATCACTTAACATTCCCTTGAAGACCCTGCCAAAACCACCCTCCCCAAGCATGCTAATAGAGTCGAAGTTGTTTGTTGCTTCTTTTAGCTCTTCGTATGCAAGGAAGCGTGTGCTGGTTGGGTGGAGGGGAAGGGATCCTACTCTCGGAAGCACTTCCACTGTCGTGGACTTGGCTGGAATATTTATAAGGAACTAAAACATATTAACTTATGGCAGTCTATTAACTTTATCAGAGCAATGCAGTTCACAAAACAATCAGTTCACACTATCCAGCTCACATAGTCTTTAAATAAAACTGCCAATATGTTAGTGAAGTCTAACATTTGTTCGCTAAACACGATCAAAACTAGATTTTTTTTTGCCCAGTGCATCATGGAAGTTTCTAAAAATATTGAAGGAAATCAAACATGCCTTTATTTGAGACACTGAAAAATTAAAAAAAATATATCAATAATCTTTATAACTTTAATATATCATTAAGACATTACTGCTATGCTATAAATGATTTTATGCAACTAGTCAATTTGCAGATTGCAGTATCGCCAACTCAGAACAAAAGCCTTGCTTGTTTCATTGTAATGGAAAAAGAATGATTTGTTTGAGGTGTTCTGCTGAAACACACACACACACACACACATTTATGGATGTTGGTCCACATCATCTGTTTGCTAGAAGTATATTACTTTACATCATTAAATTCATATAATTTTGTAATGGTAAATACACAAGTGCATAAATATTACATAGTATGACTAGGAAAAAAAAATATTTAATCATATGAATTGTTGGTCTATATGGTTTTATTCTATACATCCTTAAGAAATATTTGTGGATGACAAGTTGAACTAGATGAAGGAAAAACGGATGAAGTATATTCTAAGGGGTCATACGTACTATTTCATGCAGCATCAATTGTAAAAAAAATTAACTAGGATATTCAGCTTGTTCTGAACTTAACCAAAGCAAAGGAATGCTAAGGACCACTCTTCCTATGTTTTTATATATATACATAATACATACACCCTTTCATGTGATTTTAAAACCTTAAGTTCAGGAATAATTCTTTCATGTTTTTTAAAAGAAAATCTTCCACAATGATCTATTTTGTTGGCATTTATCATGAATGCTAAAAACTCGTTACAACACAACTCGAAGTTTACCATTTTGCCTTTAAATGAGTTTTTCCAAAGAAGTGAATAATTATTTAATATCAATTCAAGTTCAAAAGTAGTAAGAAAGACGGGTACAGATAATAGGTAGATAAAACTGAAAATGGATTGTTTATTGCATTACCAGTTTCTGTGAGATAAGTTTCCTTCTTCTCCTTCTTTCCTTGTGGAGATGTATATGAACAGACTATAAGCATTGAAATAATGCCAATTATCAGAACTCCAACACCTATACCAGCAATCAAGATTATACTTGGCTGTTTCCTGTTACTTGAAGTATTCAGTTCTGTGGAAGACGAATGCTTGTATGAAGGTGCACCAGCTGGTGATGCTGCAAGACAGGGAGTTGTTACAGAAAATGTTGCACAGTGAATAGAAAAACAATGTCTTCATGTTTTTTTGTTGAAAAATTACTAGCTGGCATCACTAATACTACCATATCTCACGATCCCAATTGGAGTAAGCTCTTCTCTACTTAAAGATGTGTTCCTCGAAGATAAGTGAATTTCACCGATAATTGTTATTTAACATCTTACCTACTGGATGTAAAAAAAAGAAAGCACTTACATTTTCTATAATCATGTAATGGAAAATCAAGCTCACTTCAGTTGGGAGTTAAGGCAGAGGAAGTAGTACATCATGATACTAGGGTGCTTATGGCCTCAACATAGATATTTATTATGCCATCTACCCAAGTAACCACTTAACAATTTTTATGACTACACATGTTCGGTCAAACAAGCTCATTTAGGCCGGGGAGTTGTGTCAGCAGTTGTACAACCTAACGTGAAGTGCTCACTAGAAGAGAGATGGAAGCCTTGTGGGATCTCATTTTGGTCTAAAAAAATGTACGAGGCCTTGCTAATGCCCATAGAACAGGATGCATGACCTCAGCTTAAATTGCATTTGCATTATCTTCTCCAGTATAGTTTCCTTCACTAATTTTCATTTACAAGCAAAACCCCACCCCAAGAAAATTCATTTACCCAGCATTATGCAGACGACAAGCATCCTACCTTTATATAGTGCAGTTCTATTACAAGATAATCCGCCCTATATTGCTCTTTTGAAGTTTCCTTTACAACTTTACATCTTTATGTGCCTTTGGATCATCCGGTAAGAAGACCTCAGATGCGCATTTGAGCTTTCTGGTTAATAAAGCAATTCAGTTATGGTCAAGTACCAAAGTTTTGTGTGCCTTTCAATCTAATTATCATATAACAAAAACAAATCTTGGTTGTTTCTCCGTATACGTCAAGTATAATCAATTCTTCATAGGAGTCTTAGGAGTTCAGAAATTAAGTTGCGAATTAAAAGTAGTGCTATTTTCTTCTTGGCTATGATTGTGAAGCAGTATAATGTTTGCTCTAATATTATCATATGAGCTTGCTTAGGGGTAACATACAGAGAGAATTTGAGGAAGAAAGTGACCAATTTAATGGCCTACCTTGCTCCCATTATATAGTTATGAGAATTAATGGACCCAGTATGCATATCTATAGTGATTCTAAGAGCAGAAAATGTACATAGAAATTACCCTGAGAAAAAGCCTGAGGCTGAAACCAGGTAAAATTGAGTATCTTGTAATCACCCACTAATTTGGGGTTTGTACGAACCCTATGCATGGAAAGTGAGGACTTTATTCCTGATGCTTCAACTGCAGAGAAACTTTTTCCTGTATGTGGAGTTATGGCCACCGAAATGTTCCAATTTGATGAAGTGACTACATAAAAGTTTATTGGCGCAATTTGAGATCCCCGTAAACCAAGTTGATAAGCAAACTCTTCTAGTACAATATTCCAGTTTGGGTTCGATGAAACATTTATAAGGAGGATGTCAAGCTTTATAGGATATACACAATGGCAACCCTGTGTCCCTCGCTTTAGCACCATGTTGTGTCCACAACAATCTTGAGAAACATAAGCCAGCATTAGCATACAAAATTTAACATAAACTGTATCACAATTGAAGATAGTACGGTTTAATGAGCTGATTTGTAATTCAACTTCAGCAAGAGTTATTTACAAGTCTTTGAATTATAAACAAAAAAATTGAGGGATTATTTGTAAAAATATTAATTTTCTGCAATTGAATATTTTTTATTCACAAATGATAGTAAGCAAGAGTACAAGAAAATGCTTTACTCGGTGATATTGGTGAATGAGCTAAACCGGTAGTTATAGCACCAGGATCAGATTGTGTTGGAGAATTATTTTCCAACCATGGAGGTGACATGGCAGCAGTAGGAGGCAGTGACTTGCTCTTCCTCATTGACGGTTTCGAAAAATGTGAATTTGAAGGAGCATGAGAAGAGGCTATCAGAGGGCTATTGTAGGGAGGTTGAACAGGTGCAAGTGGAAGATACGGTACAGGATTATGTGTCATACGTTTCCGATGTGGTTTATGGAATACTGGGAGATCAACTAACAAGGGAATGTTAGGTATAGCTGATGCCAGCAAAGGCCTGTTAGTTGGTGATATGATCTGTCTTTCCAGTGGGGTATTGGGTAGATCTGCACAGGTGCTGAATACAGCATAAAGTGAAATCAGCATCCATATTAGCAATGATCTTTGGAACTTCTTCAATACTCCTGGAATTCGTTTAAAATAGAATCTCAATAAACATAACAAATATAGATATACTATAGTATGAAGCGAAGACAACATTCATTTCAGCAATGAGCTTGAAAACTTTTCAATAATCATGGGAAACTTATTGAAAAAAGAATATCAAACTCACATATAATAAACATATATATAGTAAAAGTACTAGCCTAGCCCCTACACTAATAGATCGATCAAGCTCAGAAGCTCCCCACCCCCACACACACCCAGACATCGATTCAAGCATGAACCTTAACAATAAAATATTTTCCCTACCCCAGTAGATAAATTTTTCTTCATCAATCAATAACTGAGTTATGGTGCACTACTATTGTTTATTTATTTTTTTTCCCATGTACGGCGCCAAAATCTTTTTGTTTTTTAAGTCATAAGAATAGGAAGAAGGTGAAGGTACAAAATAATATAAATAATTAAGCTTAAAAACCTGCAAGTAAAAGAACCTCCCTAACAAGATATATGATAATAAATGAGCTACCTATTGTGAAATTGAATGAAAGGCAACTTGCTACTCAGCTAGCCTAAATATTCATAAAAAACTCACCAACAATATTACTTGATCTTCGGAGCATACTGAAGTTTCCTTCAATATAATTTAGTTAGGAACCCAAATAAGAAAAACAGATAACTCTATGCAGCAACAGTCAGTTCACTTGTTACCCTAACAAATATTTTGTTTACTCAAGCATAGATGAGGGTGAAGCCAGTACCCACTCTTTGAGTTGTTTCCATAAGATCGCCAACTTCAGAAATTTTTTGAAATGTATATTTGTGCTATTGCTGAATACCTATCTCCAATAAAAACCATACTATACGCAAAACAAAACAAAACGCCTAAAAATCTAATCTTCTGTTGAAGTACTTCCCTATCTTCTAAACAAGTTCACGTAGCCGCATCTAAAGCAATCATTTTTTAAACTCCAAATGCTATAAAGTTTTGAACTTGAAGCTTCATTTTTCACATCAAGGCATTTCCCTCCACTATATTGCTAAAAATAAAGCCTAAATAACATAATAGCCTTACATAAAAAAAAACCCAGGTAGAATAATTACCTAAGTCACACAAATATACACACACATACATATTTTAAACCCTAGCTCAAATAGCTCAATTCAATTAAACAATAACAAAAAAAAAGTCATACTTGTAACATTCAGGCAACACAAATACAACCCACAAAAAGTCAAGACCAAACAAACTCACCAGAGGCACCAAACATTAAGAGAAGCCCTGACATTATATTCTGAATCTGGGGTTAAAAGATCTGGTGAGCTTGAGTAGAGTGTGAGTGAGTGTAAGTAGCACCAAGTCAAACAATTGTACAAGACAATGTAGGAGGACTTAATGGTTGAGAATGCAAGAAAGTATGAGATTCAGAATGTGTATGTATACATGTAAGTATCTTCTTCAGACATTTTGAATCAACCCCTCCAAAACAAAGATTTAATTTTGTGCAGGGAGGTAGAGAAAGATAACAGTGGTGGCCCCTTTTTATTACAGACTTTTAGATGGATTAAAAACTGCCTTTCGTTTAGTTCATTAATTTTTTGATATTATTATAAAACAGTAAGTAGTTATATTTTGAAATGAATTAAATTACCAAATAATTTTTAATCTTAAAATTTTTAGGGAATTTATCAAAAATACTACTTTCTGTAAAATTATTTATAATTTTATCAACTTCTGAAAAAAATTGCAAAAGTATTATTTTATTCTGAAAATATTTGTAAAAATACGGAGTTTACATTTTAGGTTGCATATAATTTGAACTGTGTAACTAATTTAGGTTGTATTTTAAATTTCATTTTAATTTACATTTTAGATTGTAAATTAGGTTACAAAGTTGTAGAACGTATTTTCGCAAATGTTTTCTAAAATTTGAGTTGCAAACATGGTTGCAAAGTTGCAAAACATATTTTTGTAAATATTTTTAAAAAATGATAGTATTTTTGCAAGAAAAAAATTAAAACATGAGTATTTATGAAAACCCCCCTAAAATTTACTATCTGCTTATAAAATTTTAAAAATTCAATTTTAAATGGGGTAAATTAGTATTTTACACTAAGTACTGTATTTAAAATTTTTACCCATGTATAATAGTTAACTAACTTTTTGTATAATCTATGATCCAGTCAACCAATAAATAATGGTAAGTTGATACAATGACATGCATTATACTATTGATATAAAAAAAATAATGACAAAATAGCACTTTGCACCCCTTTTAAATATTCACTTTTTCGATTTTATCCTAAACTATTATATGGTACAATGTACATCCAATAGTTAATAATTTTAATTCAATTCGCACCCATCTGGTTAACTCCCGTTAATTTTTAACAGTCCACGTTACTTTGACCGAGTTAAATAGAATATAACGGCTATTTCTTTATTCCTCTTATATATATAACGAGTTCAGTTGTATGTATGTATAACACCTTCAATGCCCTAATTTCTTCCCCATTTTCCCCTTCATTATCATGGCAGTTAAATGTTATTGTGGAGCATTGGTGATGCAACAAACAGCATGAACATCAGGAAATACGGGTCATCGTTTTTTAGCTTGTCCGTTTCAAAATTGCAGGTTTTTTAATTGGGTTGACCCGCCTTTGTGTGATAGAGCTCGAGCAATCATCCCAGGTCTGATACGGAGGGTTAATCGGCTAGAAGCAGAATTGAAGAATGTTCAACAAACTCAAATGATTCGAAACCGTGAGGTTGGTGAAGACTGTGTGATGAGTGAAAAGAAGATTGATCAAAGCAACTTGATCGAAGAAAGTGACATGGTTGATGAAAGCCCTTTTGTGGAGAACATACCAAATAGAAGCCATTGTAGCAAATCACTTATTCTGTTGTTATTGACATGCTTTTTTATTTTGTTTGTTTATGTAGTCTCTGAATGAAGATTTTGCTTGTAATGGTTTTTACTATTGTGATGCTTCTACTGGTTTTTAATGTTTTCAATAAAAATGGAGTAACATTTAGTTTAAATTGTGATGTTGTTTATTGTATAAATGTGGACGTATAATTTTGGCCAGAATTGGTAGTTGGAGTGTAGGATATGGCAGTTAATAAAAAGTGATAAAAATAGAAGACAAAATAGAACAAGCTGCACTTTCATTTAACTCCACTGAATGACCAAAAGAAAGTGGCTAAAGTTGCAGTCATTACAAAAGTAGGTTTGACAAAAGTTTAACCACAAAATAGACAAGAAATTAAAATAGTTCAAATATTTTTGGTCTGAAAATGAGATTAAAGTAACATTGTTTTACTCCTTCCTGCCAATTCTTTTCTTCAATTTTGACCTAGCTGCTTCCAAGTTTTTAAGATTTGTAAACTTCTGGCCTTCAACTGGTTCCACACCTAGTGGTCCATTGATTTGAGATGGTGCCTTGAAAGTCCTGATGATACCTCCATGACTTGAATCACCAACATTGGATCTCAAAACTCTCTTGTCTGGACTAAGCTGCAACTTTGCTGGAAGCACTTGTTGAGAGGTAGGTTTTTTAGCAGTCAATGGTTGTTTGCCATTATTCTTTTTCCCAGAAATTGGTTGTTTGCCATCTTCTTTAGTATCACATATCTGTCAAAATTCAATACATTACATATGGTCTACAATGCATATGCAATAAATTAGGAGTGGAAGATAAGGATTTACCTTGACAGTGCAAGTTCTCTTATTGTGTCCCACTAGTTTGCATTGACTGCAAACTCTTTGTTTAGGTTCCTGTTCTTCTTCAGGCCCTCCATCTTCACCTCCTTGTTCTTCTTGTTTCTTTTTCATGTCAATTATCTAGTAGATATACAATTGCATTCATTACCTCACAATAAGATGTACCAGTTCTTGCAGTTGGTAGGCAATAGAAAGAGGAAATTATGCATTGTAGACATACAATTAAATTTGAAACAATATCATACCTTTGTCTTGCAGGTCCTGCTATTGTGTCCCCATTGTTTACACCAGGTACATTTGACAGAAGTACCAGTTCTCTTCATCATTGTAGGGTCATTGACCCTTGTTTGTACAATATCATTAGTTTTATCTCTTTTTTTCTTAGGCCTACCAGGAGCAATTCTAGGTTTTGGTGGTAATATTGGGGTTTCAAAAGTCTCCTCCCAGAATTCCTCTCCATTTAAAGGTTCAAGAGTATGACTATAAATTCTCAAGTACCACTCTCTTTTGTGACACTGATGCATATAATCAAGGGGACTTTGCTTTTGAAAAAATATGCAAGCACATGCATGAAAACAGGGGATACCTGTCAATTGCCATTTCCTACAAGCACATGTATGGTTTTGAAGATCACATACTAGTTGATGCCCTCCCTCAGTCATAGTGACAAGATATTTGTTTCCTCCATTCCAAGAAGGCCTAGCCTTACCAGCCATTTCCATTGCCCTGGTAAATCACATAAAAAACATGACTATAGCAGTTTATAAAGAAGAAAACAACAGCACATCTCCAATAGGTAATGAAGAAAATATTTACTTGTGTAGTTTTTTCAGAGGCTTGTTGCAATATATAGTATCTTTTTGCTCCATTCTTGTTAACCTCTTACAAATCCTCTCCATGCATTTGTTCTGAATAGACTTCATCATTGTCACTATGCCCATTTCCCTGTACTTGTTTATAGCATGATTGAAAACTTCACAGTTGTTATTTACAAACATTTCACTTTTACTTGTTACTCTGAATGCAGACCTGCTCCATTGGGATTTTGGCTTACCTGCTAACCAGTCATATGCCCTTGGTGCAAGCTGAATTACATGTACAAGAATTACTATACATTGAAATTATGATAAACTTAGAATTACTATACATTGAAATAAGTAATACCTTTTTTAATGCTTCCATATTCATGTTATAATGGTAATCTGTAGTGGACTTAGCAGTACTCCATAATAATCTTCTAACTCCAATGCCCTTATGCATGCTCCATAAATTCTTATACAAGTGCATTACACAAAACCGGTGCTCAGCTTTAGGAACTTGGGAATCAAGTGCATTCACCAACCCTTTCTGTCTATCTGAGATGAATGTGTATGACCCTGTGTTTTCCATTCTTAGATCTTCCTTCAGCAGTCTGATAAACCATTCCCAGGAATCATTGTTTTCACCCTCTACTTGTGCCCAAGCTAGTGGATACATCCCATCATTGGGATCAGTTGCAACTGCTGTCAATAATATACCACCTAGGGGGCCCTTGAGATGGCAACCATCTAAACCAATCAATGGCCTACAACCATCAAGAAACCCTTCTTTTAGTGGCCCAAGGCACACATAAAACCTCTTGAACCTCATTACAGCCATTCCTGATTCAGCTGGCTCAGACATTATCTTCACTGTTGAGGTAGGCATTTGCTTCTTAATTTCATTTGCATATGCAAAAAGCTTGGCAAACTCTATTTCATGCTTTCCAAGGATATTTTCTTTTGCTTTCTTTAGTGCTCTATAGATCATGGATAATGATATTTTACACTTCAAATCATTCACAACTCTAGAATGAAATGCCTGTGTTGGCCAGGTAGGGTTCATTCTTATTTCATCTTCATATTCATTAGCAATCCATGTAGAATTAACACACTTCTGTTCCCAGGTTGGATTGCAAGTGTGAGTGTTATACAAAGTTTTGATCTGAATAGACTCTGATCTTTGCTGCTTTATCCCATAATATTTCCAGGAACAACCATCTTGGCAAATCCATTTAATCTTGTCAGCCAAGTTTTTCTTCAATCTTATAGGTCTCTGGTGGACTATAGCATGCTTTCTCACTGCAGCTCTGAATGTCTGCCCACTGGTGAATAACATTCCAAGTTCAAAATGTGGATCATCCATGTCTGTCATTTCATTGAACTCTGGAAACTGAAATTCCATTTCATCAGATGAAGACATGGTCATTCTTCATCATCACTATGATAACTGGACTCAGAACTACTATCAGACAAATTCTCTTTAAAATCAGTTTCAACATACTCTGTCTTCATTTCTTCACTATTTTCCATGTCTTCAACTGCCTCTGTCTTCATTTTTTCCTCAGCTTCATTTGTCTTTGAAGTTTTAGCTTCCTCTAATACTAGCTTCACTTTCTTTCTTGCCACTGATTTTTTTCTTTCCACTGGATTCTCTTCAAGGTCTTCTTCTTGTGTAGGTTGGGTTGCATCAGGTCCCTCAGTATCATCCAAGATGACAGGAGTATCCTCAGTATTTTTAAAAATTCCCCTTAATATTGAATATCTCCATCTTCTCCTGGTCCTGTAAGGAGGATTTCTTGGAGGAATTTTCTTCTTCTTTTTAGGTACTATATCAACTTCACTGTCACTTGAATCCATATTTGAACTATCACCTTCAAAGCTTAGCTTATCTGCATCTTTTTCTTCATATTCATTGTCTACATCATCATCAGCCTCACCTCCATATTAACACTCCTCCCTAATATTTTCAATCCTATCAATTCTTTGATCCTCTTCTAGTTGAGTAAATGAAAAATCATGAAAGTCACCTCCATAATCAATCACAGAGTCTGTGGTGTACAAATTCAAACACCTTGAATAGCATATAAAATCACATAATGCTGCAACATCTACAGAAGTAACAACATGCAATAATCCCTTAAGCAATTCAGTATCAGGAATGCAAAACCACATACAATATTCTCCTGCAACTAGCCCTAATTCAGTCATTATAGATTCCATATCCCTTACATCAAAATGACCTTCCGAACACATATCAAAAAAGTTAATTTCACCACCACTATAACTCCCAAGATCATCATCAAACATTCCACCATGGTGTATTTTGATTGAGAAATATTTGGAATAAGTTGTAAACAAACAGATACATATACATGAACATACTAAAACAAAAACATACTATAAAACCCTAAATAACAAATTATACAGGCATGCCACAAAAATATATACATATGATATGCTTTATAAGAAGATAACTGGGAAAAAAGAATAGTGTACCTCCATAATCTGGTATCCCATTCCCAACAGGCATATTTGGTTCTTCAATGACCGGAATTTGTTCGCCTTTTGCCAAAACACCATCCCAGTACTCTTTCGGCACTTCAGCCCAAGTGATTTTGCCGAAATCGCCATCAATTAGTCGTAATCGACCTCGCATTGTATTGATTTAGGGTTTTAGAATGGGGGAAATGAATTTGTAAAAAGGGCAGGTTTTGATTTATCGGGACAAAAGAGTGTTCTTTTAACGTAATATAACTGGACTCGGTCAAAATAACGTGGACTGTTAAAAATTAACAGGAGTTAACCAGATGGGTGCGAATTGAATTAAAATTATTAGCTATGAGATGTACATTGTAACATATAATAGTTTAAGATTAAATCGAAAAAGTGAATATTTAAAAGGGGTGCAAAGTGCTATTTTGTCAAAAATAATTAATAAGAAGTACATAAAAAATTTAGTCATATTCGAATCTAGTCTAATTTGTTCATCTTCCTTATAGTCTATCAAATTGACAAAAGAATATATACTAACGATAATTTTAAACAAGCCATCATAAAATTTAAATTTGTTTTGAGATTATTCTTTAAAATTATCAGAAATCAAATAAATGTTTTGATAATATATTTTATTTGTGCATGTTTTATAATATATAAGAAGTAAAAATAATATTTTTGTGAAGGTTTATTAGAGAAAATGGTAATTATTTTCACAAAAATTAAAAAATAGTTTTTCTTTTTAAAAATATGAAAGACTTGTTTTCTTTCAAATCAGTTTTGCAAAAAATTATTTTAAAATTTTATCAAACAATTTTTTACCTATTTTTTAAAAATAAATTTTATTAATTGCAATTCCAAATACGCCAATAATAATACATCTTCAAGTTTTCTACTTCCTCACAATAGTTTTAATTTGCTGAAACATTTTTTTTTCAAACTTATGATCTTTTAAACACGGTGCTACCTTTTACTACTAATACAAATTTTACGAACTAATTCCCTTATATTCTCTTAAATACGATGTTACGTTCTATCAAAATTGACGTATTTTCTTTTCAATCAATATCGCAATCTCTTCTTTTCTTAAAAGCTATCACCGCTTATTTGAAAAGGGAAATAGTAAAAGTATAAAATAACTTTTTATTGATTGATTGTGACATTTTGATTTGAGAAACTCAATTACAAAAATCAAGTAATTAACCAAGGTATGTTATTATTTTTATTAACTTGTGATTGTTATATGCTAGTGAAGCGGTGATAATATGACTCCTAAATAATGAAGTGGCTCTGCACGCGACGAGGAAAATATTAAAAAAATGCGCTCAATTAAATAAATCTCAAGAATGAGAGATTTTAAAATTCACAAAAAATTGAAACTCTATACTGATGAAAGCCTCGGTGAAGAAATTATAGAAGAAAATGTTATTCAAGTTGTTGAAATTATACAAGATAATGTGGTTGCCGAAGATAATATAGAGAAAGCGGATAAAGATAATGATAATGATAATGTAGAAGAAAGTAATGAAAAGAAGGATGTAAATTTAGAAGATAATATAGTCAAGGACCGTGGCAGAAGAGAGTGTGGCTCAAGATGTGGTTGATTATAACAAACCATACGGAACATTTGATATTTATGATCCGAGAAATTGGAATTAAATAAAATAAAATTCCAGGGATTTGTTGCTAGAAATAGGCCCGATTATAACTGTTGAAGTGTACTTTCAATTTCCTAAACGTAATAAAAGAAGACATTTTTCAGAGGAATACTACACTAAAATTTCACCAAATGGGAAGAGTATTGGAGGCAAGTATATATTATTGAGAATTTTTGCAACAGTAAAAACTCTACCAAAAAATAATTTTTGTGGTAATAGTGAGAAGATTGGGGATGAACATAATAGATTTTTTTTTAGCAAAGTTGAAATGTTTGCTGAATTTGATCCATGTATGAAAAGTATCTACAACACATTGATGAGGGAAAGACTTGTAAACATTATCTTGGTCACAATATACAAAATGAGATGATTCTTTTATTGACCGGTGAAATTAAAAAGATATTTGTGAAGAAGATTAAAGAATCAAAATACTACTCGATTATCCTTGACTAACAAAAGTCAAAATGAACAAATGTCGCTGATAATAAAACGTGTGGCTGTTTCAACAACTTCAACAAAGGTGGAAGAATTCTTTATAGATTTTATGAAGGTGGATGATACTTCTGGTGAAGGAATTTTTAACTCACTTATGGGTACATGAAGAGAGATTAATCTCGATATAGATGACATTTGAGGACAGAGATATGACAATGAATCTAACATGAAGAGAAAGAACAAGGGTGTACATAAAAGACTTCTTGATATAAATCCTATAGCCTTCTACGCTTCATCCCATAACTTGAATCTTACACTTTGTGATATGGTAAATTCTCATGACCCTGCTATTTCTTTCTTTGGTATTGTACAATAAATTGAATATACACATGATTCTCATCTTCTACTAAGAGGTGGATTGTTTTGAAACAATATGTATAGGACTATCTGTAAAACCATTATCCCAAACCCATTGGAAAAGTCACAGTGATATTGTGAAAGTAATAAAATATCAAACTTTTCAAATAAGAGATGTTGACACAAAATAGTGATGATCCTAAAACAAGAAATGAGGCAGAGTTTTTAACAATGCATGATTTACAAGCTGCAATTATATTAAAACTAAAGACATTCATATTGGTGATGCACTCTCTCATTTGAAACTACTTTGAAATTTTTCTTCAAAATTATAGAGATACTAGATTTGAAAATGCAATGATCGAAGTTAAGGAAATTTATTTGGAAATGAACCTTGATCTCCAACGTAAAATTATAGAGATACTAGATTTGTTCATGACCCTGCTGATCAGGGCCCTAAAAGTACAACTATATTAAATAAATATTATAAGGTAAATACGATTTTTAAATAGAAAATATAGAATATAAGTTATATATAATATAATATTATCCGTGAGCAGTTATATAAAAATAAGACTATCTGTTGTAAAGTTGTATGTATGATATATTTTTTCTAAAATTAGATTTTATTAAAATTGGAAGATTAAGATTTTTTTTATGATTCATCTAAAATTAAACGGTTAAGATTTTTTTATACTGTAATAACTGAGATAAAAAAAATGTTCTCTTGATAATAATAATATAGTGTAGATTGTGGCATCTATAAATTTACTAACTCAATTTAATAAAATTCGCTTAATTAACAACTTGAATAATCTATAGAAAAATAATTTCTCATAATAGAAGATTCTATTGCTCTCATGTCAAGGTCAGTTATTTTAGTCAGTAATTTTGTGAATGGTAAGTAGTAAATTCATTGCCTTCAAACTTATATCTTACGACTAAAATATTGTAATTTACGAGAATAAACATCACTATACTATGCAAGTTTCTTTAAATATATCTGCTAAAAAAATACTTCAATAATATCATATCATTCCATGTGAATTCCACTGCTTATATATATATATGACCCTATGAACGTAATATGTCTTTCTACATGCACAACTTTATGTCACTTTGAAATTTGCAAAGCAAGCAAATAATCTCTTCCGTTAAGCTCTTTCAATGGCAAACAATGTCCAGGTCTGTAGTTACAAGTCCTTTTTTCTACTGTCTAGCTTGCATGTTCTCTGTCCCAATCAAAAATTCAAATAATTATTTCGGTCTGGTCCGATCCGTATTTTATGTAGTATTTGAATTTGTAAGTTATTTGATTGCCTGAAAATTTCACAGACTTATATTCTGAGAGTAAACATAGGTTGTTGCAATGCATGCCCCAAGACATTAAAGAAATTGTTGCTAAAGAACAAGGGTACGTGTGATTTCTTTTATTTGTAAGGTTTAATTTTACTTACAATTTTAAGCTAGTGTTACTGCTGCGCGTAATGCTTGCCATCAAGTTATATATTTATCTGTGAAAAGGCCGTACCTAGCACGTACATTAAGGGCTTACTCTCAGATTAATTTTTGAAAATTAGTTTAATTTTTTTGGCCCAACTAACTTTTTATAATAAATTGATGGTAAAATTTAGCCTCCATTAAAGTTTTACATGTTAAACTTAGTGTAATGATCATGCATACGAATTGAATTATATGTCTGTCTGAATTTATACGTTTTTAAAATTAATTCATGCTTAGTATATTAAGTTGTGTCACTATATTTAATTCTATTACATTATGCATAACAATAATTTGTTATAGATTAATTGATCTATTATTTTCAAAGTGTCCATTTATTTCTTTTAGATTTAGTTCTTAGCAATGGTTGATCTTCGCTTTTGATACTGAAAAAATATATTATATTACGCTTAGGCAGAAGTTGGGTCTGTCACTAGATTTTAATGAAGTATATATCAGTAATGTTTTTAAATTTTATTCAGGTGTTGAAAATTTTGATGTCGATCAAGATAAGAGCATAGTATCAGTTACAGGCAAAATCGATCTTTATCAACTAATCAGGGACATTAAGAAGAAGATAAAAAAGAATGTAGAGCTCATTGAGAAAGAGAGCAGTGCTCCTGAGAAAAAAGAACCAAGTGATTCTGAGAATAAACAACAAAGTGAAAAACCACAAGAGCAGATGGCACCTGCAGAACAAGTTTCGGAAAATTTCATGTATTGTCCCTGTACTGAGCATATGCTGATGCCACAGCAACATCCCGGATTTTATTATCCAAGAATGATGGCGTCGCAGCCACCTCCATATGGCTATCATGGTTATGCTCATTATTAGCATAATTATGGTTTTCTCTATGTATTCAGATAATACCAGTACTTCGAATTTTTCTGTCAGAAGTCAGATGATGTGTACATCTATTTGGTTTGGTTTTTTAACTTTGATTGCTAGCCATGACATGCTAAAAAAGCTTTGACATGAGAAATTATGTTTTAGAGTAACATTCTTGCTATACAGATTAGTACTAGTCAAGTAGATTGCTTGAACTAGAGCTGGTAATGTAGAGAAAGTCTCTTATAAAATGACTGAAATGATGTAGTTTGTTGTAGTCATGCAGGTGATTTTACACATGTGATCAAGGCAAAATGAGGAAAATTGCTATGATTTTTTAATAATGCATTAATCATATAAATTACAGGTCATGTTTTGGAAACTGGGATGCGCTAATAGAAAAAATATGCAGATCCTGATATCCTCCAGTAAATAGAGACTAAATACAAATAAGTAACAGGCCTCAAAACACATACTTATATGTATTTAAAAGGCAGCATCTATAATTAGTTTGGTTAGCTAATATTCAATGGAATTGATTCCAAATATAGGAGCATTAGCCCTTTTCAGTTTTGTGATCAGAAAGACTTAATTAATCTATCTCCCCTTTTGATTGACGATTTGTGAGAAGATCTCATCAGGGTCATCTTCGGATTGTTCTATTTCATCGTGTTCACTTCCAAGGCTGAGAGTGTTCCTGTGCATAGCCATTATACTGTTATGATCAATATTTTGGATACTGCCGTTGGTGCTTCCACTTGGTACTCGAGAATGGTTGGAATCGCTGGGTTCTGATTCCAGTTGCAGCACAAATTCAAGGTTCCATAGGACATCTCCCATCGAGGGTCGATCCGTTCCATGATCAGATAAGCACTTCTCAGCCGTCTCAGCAAATTTCTTTAAACACTCAGGCTTTACTTTTCCTTTGAGGTGGGGATCGATAATTTCTTCCAATGTCCCATTTCTCTGGCAACGCATAGCATAATCAGCAAGGCTTACTTGTTCCTTGGGAAGACCGGGATTGAGAGCGGGCCTAGCGCACAATACCTCAAAAAGAACAACCCCAAATGAGTACACATCGGACTTTTCTGTCAATTGTTGTCTCCGGAAATACTCAGGATCCAAGTAACCAAAGCTACCCTTTACAACAGTGCTTACATGACCCTGGTTCATATTAGGACCGGTTTTAGATAATCCAAAATCGGATACCTTTGCAACCCATTTATCATCCACAAGAATGTTGGTAGTCTTTACATCCCTATGAATAATTGTGTACTTGGCTCCAGTGTGAAGATAATGCAAACCCCTTGCTGCCCCAATACAGATTTCCAGCCTTTGCTTCCAAGAAAGAGTAACCTTATTCTTATTATAAAGATGCTCCCTCAGAGTACCTTTACCCATGTAGTCATAAACCAGTGCCATCTCATTACCCTCTTCACAAAACCCAATAAGGGACACCAAATGCCTATGCCTCAGCTTCGAAAGCATCTCAATTTCAGTCTGGAATTCATTAACACCTTGTTCTGAAGAGGGGTTTGATCGTTTAATAGCCACCTTCATATCTCCATCAATAACACCTTTATATACCTTTCCAAATCCACCCACCCCAATAACATTAGATTCGTCGAAGTTCTTCGTAGCCTGTTTGATTTCAGCCAAAGAGAAATACCTGCAATTAGAGGCTGCATCAGATGAAATGGTTGTACTACCTTGGCTCTTGCCAGAGATGTTAGTAGCTGAAGTGTGAGAATTTCCATAAAGTGGAAGCCAATTAGACACCGAATCCCCTGGTCTCCTCTTTCTGTTCTGGGCAACAAAAATAAGGGCAGCCGCGATGCCAAAAGCAGCAGCACCACCAGCAGCTCCACCAATTATTGCACTAATGTAGCTTTTCCCTGCAGCAAATTTCTTGTTATTGTGCTCCTGTTGTGTACGCATCAAATCAGATAATTCAGGGTTGGGTCCTGCCAAGTTTGCCTTTCCATCACCGAGCTTAAATATCTCCAATCCGTTCAATACTGCATCATAAAACTCAGGTTTAACACCCACATTAGGGTGAAGTGCTACCCAAATCTCATTGTTATCCTGTTTACCATTCACATGTACAGCAAAATCCTTATTCATAGGATGATTTGCACCCCCTGCCAATGCAACGACGTCCAGGGTATCTGATGCAGTGTGGTTATTAATATAAATCTCAAACACCCTCTGATTCACTTTCTGATATAAATAGTCAAAAAAATGAAGCCTCACAAGATAGGTAAAATTAGCATCAACCTCAAAAACCCATGTCAAGTTATAATTCTTATTGATATTCGGATCCGGACCCATAGTTCTTGCAGTGCTGTACACATCAAGAGGGGCTAAAATATTTGCCAAACCTCCGACTCTGATTGTCGTATTGGCCTTATTTGTGACACCACTAGAGGCACCAAAGATATAAGCCGAATCATCGTACCAACTCCTCATTAACCCAGCTGAATCATTTGTTGGTGGAATAAATTGTCCACCAACATTCAATCTGTACATTGTCTCCATGCTGGCTTTCGTGGCCTCCACCGTCACACCTGAATCACCACCAGAAAATCCTACCATTCCTGTATTATCATCAAACATTTCCGGTGTTTCAATCACCTCAATTCCATTAACAAATGCAAAACTCCCACTATACTTATCAGACGGCTTGAAGGTTAAACTCAGGTCATTCAAATCCGACGGTGCCAACGTGTATTCTTTGATTATATAAGCCTGTGATAAAGCGAGGCCAGTTGTTGCAGCACTGAAATTGTTTAAAAGGGTAACTCCTCCTGCCTTAACCGAAAAATAAGAGTTGGATATATTGAAATTTGGATACGGAGATGGATAAAAATGTAGCCTGAGAAATATCCTACTGCTACCATTTACAGAAAATTTGTATGAAGTCTCAGCATTAAAAATCCTGGCTGTCATGTATGGAACATCAGAAGGGAGTGAAGAATCTTGCATTTCGGCTTTAGATTCCACCGATTTATCCGAATTTACAAGGTATTTGGAATCAGGCTCCCATTTTCTGCCATCAGCATCATTGCCACCTTTCTGATCTCCACAACTCAGAAGAATCTTTGTTGGTCCAGGACCAGGTTGTGCATGTATGACATTAAAGACAATATATACACAAACAAGAGAAAGAAGGCAATAAGAATTGGAATGCATGGCTTGGCGCACAGGAAAACAATTCAAGAAATAAAATTGGTTGAAAAGTTTTCCTGTGTGCCTGGATCAGGAAAAATGAAGATGGAGACTTTGTTTTTGGGACAAGGTTGTGCTAATCTATATCTAGTTGACCTTGGAGGAGGAGATAGGCCAACCTATATTGCTGGAAGAATCAACAGGAATGTTACTTTTGGCATCTTTGTTTCCGCTACTAAAAATAACCAAAACTTAAGGTCCATCTCATTGTAACTATTTTGATGCCATTGTACTTTGATTTTATTACAATCTTATCATTCAATTGGGAAAGCAGTTAAAATGAAACTACTGGCTCCAGACCTTCTATTTAAATATTTTTATAATATCTTATTACTTTATTACATATTACTCATAATTATATAAAATAAAAAAAATCTGATTATTACAATTGAGAGGATAAAAAAGGTGTATCTAAGCCTAACAAACAGAATAACAGATTTAGTTGCAGTCAAGTCTCGCTTGGCAAATGAATATAAATGTGGCACCAATGCACCATACTGTAGTGATACCTAAACATTTATGATTTCTACCTTGGTATTAACAAAATAAACAGCTTAAATTCTGCATAAGCGCCTCAGATCAAACGTTTTCCATAAGATGCAACTTAGAAAGACAGTACATTGATATAATATCAATACTAATACTCATGCTTCTGAAATCTATAGCCTTTTCCTTAAGAAAAAAGTTTATGTTTCAACACATTCGTCGTCCAAGACTGAAGAATACCATAAAGGGAGGTCGCATATCATTATCGCATTAAACTATCTTAATACAATACGTTGTCCGAGGTCAGGTAGTCCGATAACACACGCCCTACTGTTCATTCCATCCAAAATTGTCTTTTATTGGATCAAAAGATTTGGGTTGGAATCTGGTGAAGCTGTATTCAACAAATTCGACCATACAGACGAAGAATTTGTTTATAGAAAGGTAAGCATATAACAACAGCAAATAGTTAGAACAATAACCAGCTTATATCACAGAGTAAGAGTTTATCAAACTTTAGTTGGGTGCAAAATGAATGTGGGAGGAGATAACTTTACAATGCGGTTAGCCCCTGAAGGTTACCCTTCACATAGTCATGAACTCGTTACAGTTTATGACAAGGTTACATTAAAACATAGCGAATGTGCTTGTTACCAACATTTCATGCCACTTGCTAAAAAGTGTCTTCCACTGCATTTTAACTTTACCAGGAGAGTATTTATTTGTGAAGTTTGGAACAACTGAACAAAACAACTCAAACTTCTGTGAGTTGTAGAGCATACACAAAGTATATCAACTGAAAATGCAATGGCAACAAACTTTCTTATAGCTTATTCAACCTAAAGTGCCATAACAAATTTTCTTACAGCCGATCCAACTGGCAGTTTACAATGTTCTGAATGTCTATGCTATCAGTTTATACATCTATCAGGAAATTTCGTGCAGACATGGCATATTCTTCCTAAAGCAAATTTTACTGGTAATTTCATTGCCTGAATATCTACAGCAGAAGCAAGTATTTCCATTTTGAAACTTCGTGTTAGGCAAGAAAGAATATTGTTGATATGCTAAAATTTAACCCTACTCACTTTGCCATAAATTCTTCACAAGTTCTTGACATTCATCTTCTTTTGTTCATGATCTCCTTCCAACTACGACATCAGTAACAACTAGCAACAATAAGTTATTGTTTAGTAAATATATTGTTTCTGTTTAATATAACCATCACGTCCATCACAATTATATACACCTAGTCCCGAAAAAGAAACTACCATCTGAAAATCTAAGATTACCATTATGGAGTAGTATCCTACAACGCGTATGAACTCTATATATAAGAACATTGATACCTTGGGCAATTATGTAGCTAAAAGAAGTATTTATAGACCAGGCATGTACTTAATATGCAAACGTAACACAAATACGAGAGTGGGTGTCTGCATAAAGATCACAACTAGCAAGTAACGCAATAAGAGAGAACATGTACCAGCATGAATTAGAAATGGGGTATAAGCAATTGGAGGTGAAGGACTGATTGTAGCCAAGAGGAGTTCAAGATCAAAATATCGCGCAAAAGGTTAAACCTTTAGATCAGGAGAAAAACTTGAACTAACTAAACACTAAAAAGTCAACAAGTCATGTGAATATAGTACTGCTATGCCAAACTAGAACTCGGTCTGGATATTGGTTAAGATTTGTTAGTTTGTCTTCCATGATGTCCACATAAAACCGATTTAATTGCTGTATATTACTAACCAGATCTGAGGTTCTAGGATTTTTTTTAAAGTGATCAGAGGTTCTAGGTTGCCTCTCTTCCAGGATAGGTAAAACGTTAATTGAGAACACATAGTGAAGCAGGAATGTTATTTCGGACAAGCAAGGACTCCAGAGGGAATTTTATCATAATTTCCACCCTAATTTCAATAAATAAGTTTATGCATTTACAGTAATTTCTTAAACACAACATCCAGGTTTACAAATAAGAATCAAATTATAAAGTGTACTCTAGAACATAAACTTTAATACAAAAAAAAAGTGAGTTTATACATAAACGAAATCAAATCTGCTCGAAAACCATACATGATTTAAAATTAAAAAAAAAATCAAAAGAAAGTTAAATTAATAACTACCTTCTTACATCAATAAAGGATTATAATCTACACTTCAGGTATAAAAACATAAAACTTATAAAAGCAGAGTAAATAATTTAAACTGCCAACATTTAAGTGTGCATGTGATTGTATATGCATACCAAAGAGTCTTTACTAATTTCTTGATCTGCCTTGAAGATGATCGAACAAATGATACCAAAAGACGGATTACGAGTTTGTGTGTGAAACAACTGGCTCCAGAGTTTTTATTTATATAATTTTATTGTATCTTATTACTTTATTGCATATTACTCTCATAGTCTCATTTATCTAAATAAATAGATATGTGATGTATTACAATTTACAAGTAACAACTGAGAGGAAAAAAGGTTTCTCTAAGCCCAACAAATAGAATTATACATATAATTGCAGTTAAGCCTCTCTTGCCAAATGGCTAAATATAAAAGTGGCACCATACAGTGGTGAATACAAACATCTATGATTTTTCAGGGCAAGTCCAGTAGCAACTCTTATGCAAACTTGGTTTGTAAAAAGGAAAAAAGTTCCCAAAGGTGTTGTTATTGCCGGAGATTGTTTTATAAACATGCTAATGTAAGATCTCCCCTTTGCCTATATATAGGCAATTCTGTACAGTATTCTCATTACTTTAAAGTAAACCAAAAAAAGCTTAAATTTTGCATAAGCATCACAGATCAAACGTTTTCCATAAGTTACAACTTAAAAAGACAGTAAAATGATATAGTATCAATACTAACACTCATGCTTCTGAAATCTATAGCTTTTGCCATTAAAAAGAAGTTCCCATTTCAATACTATATTGTTCAAGACCTAAGAATACCATGAAGAGAGGTGCAGACCTTCTCAGATTAAACTATCTTCATACAATAAGCTTGTTCCAGGATGGTCAATCTATCACAATTCCTACTGTTCATTCCATCCAAAATTGCCTTTTATTGGATCAGAAAGGGTGGCTGGAACCCGGTGAAATTGTATTTAAGAAATTCAACCACAGAGACAGAAATTATTTATGGAAAGGTAAGCATATAAAAAAAGCAAACAATTAGAACAATAACCAGCTTATATCACAGAGTAAGAGTTTATCAAACTTAAGCTGGGTGCTAAATAAGTGTGCGAGGGAGGAGAATGCCTATGTTACTCAGACTCGGGTACGGAGTGTCGGACACGACACATATCCGAGTGTCCGACATGAAAGATCTGAAAATTGGGGACACGGGGACACTGTCCTATTTTTAGACACGGGTACGGGGACACACCATGATAAATTAATAAACAAGTATGGTAAGTAAGATATCTTAACAAAAAGTTACAATAAAACTTAGATTAAACATGATTTTGTAAAGGATTTTGCAAATTAGGTGTCTTCTATGCTTTTATCTCAATCTTGCTTCTTTTTTTCTTCTTGAATATTTATTTTGAATCGGAGGTTTTAGTTTTATTTGATCTTTAAATTGGTCAAAGTGTCCACATTTTAGTCAAAGGATCCGACACGAAATGAGTGTCGTGTCCGAGTGTCCAAGTGTCCGACACGGGTATGGCGAGTAAAACAGAAGAGTCGGAGTAACATAGGAGAATGCTATTAGCTCCTGAAGGTTACCTTTCATATAGTCATGAATTTGTTACCAACTATGACAAGGTACATTAAAACATAGCAAATTTTGTTTTTCTTGCCAATGTTACATACCCTATATTAAAAAGTGACTTCCACTGCAATACTGCTTTTTCAATTTATCAGGCTAGTATTCTTCTTTATAAATTTCGGAGCAACTGAGCAATACATCTGAAACTTCTATGAGTTTTAGAGCATAAATATAGCATATCAACTTACAGTGCTCTGGCAACAAATTTTCTTACAGCCGATTCAACTTAAAGTGCCATGGAAACAGTTTTCTTATAGCTGATTCAACTGGCTGGGTATCTTTTTTTGACGCACCTAATCCCATAAAAGAAACTACCATTTAAAAATCTAACACAAATAGCAGGACAACAAGAAATCCTCCAGGATAAAGTAGTATCCTGAAACATATGAGCTTTTAAATTGTGCTTAGACATCGATACTTTGTGCAGCTATATAAGCTAAAAGAAGTATTCATAGACCAGGCATGTACTTAGATAAGAGAATATGTACACGTAATACATATATATGTCTGGGTGTGCGCATAAAAATCACAACTAGCAAGTGCTGCAGAAAGAGAGAACACATACCTGCATCCATTAGAGATGTGGTTCAAGCGGAAAAAGGAGGTGAAGTCATTGGTCATAGCTAAGAGAAGGAATTTAACATCATACCATCACCCAAAAGGTTAGACCTTTGAATCGGGAACAGAACATAACCTAACTAAACTAGTTGAATTCACTGAAGAAGTCATGTGAATCTGCAACTGCTAAGCCAAACTAAAACTGGATTTAGATATTGATGAAGATTCTTTACTTTGTCTTCGATCTAAATGTCCACATTAAACCGATTTCATGCCATTATATCTTCATAATCAGATTGTAGGTTCTAGGCTGCCTCTCTTCCAGGATAGGTAAAATGTTAATGGAGGAACTCGTAGTGAAGCAGGAATGTTATTCCAGACCAAGCAAGGACTCTACACGGATTTTCTTCAATTTTATTTCATGAAAATAACATGATGATTTTCATTTCCGCCACAGATATTACTAGATTCAATCTAAAGATAGTGGTTTTGTACAATCAGTAGAAACAAATTACGTTCTCCCTGCCCTAAACTCAATCTAATTCACTAACAATTTCCACGCTTTCAAATTCCAATAAATTACTTAATGCGATTACTGTAATTGCTTAAACACCACAATCAGGTTTACATATAATAATTCAATTACAAATAGTCTAAAACATATAAATAAATAGACAAAAAGTGAGCTTATACATACACAATCAAATATTCTTGAAAACCCATACATAATATAAAGACATAGATATAATTTCTAGGAATGTTACTTATAAATTAACATCACATAGAATCATCTCTCCTTCATCAGAAGTCAAAACAAACTTAAATCAACAAGTAACATCGACAAAAAGTGAGCTTATACATACAAAATTAAATCTTCTCAAAAACCATAGCTATAAACATAATATCCAGTCGTGTTATTCAATAAATTAACATCACACAGATTTCCTTGTTTCTTTTACTGAAAATTAAAACAAACTTAAATTAATAATTAATATCATATCCAGTCGTGTTATTCAATAATTTCCTCGTCGCTTCTAGGCTGCCTCTCTTCCGGGATAGGTAAATCGGTCGTGGAGGACGGCCTGGTGAAGCAGGGAATTATATTCAATTTTCATTCAAGAAAATAACATGATGTTTTTATTTGATAATAGATTCGATCTAGGCATAGTGGTTTTCTCATATCGATAAGACTCCAGCAGAATTAAACTCAATCTAATTCAATTACAATTTCCACAATCTATAATTCCAATTAACCTGTTCATGAATTACTGTAATTGCTTAAAACACTACAATCAGGCTTACAAATACGAATCAAATTACAGTGTAGTCTAACACATAAGATTGAACACACAAAATCCAAGCTTATCTATACAAATACACAATCAAACCATACATGGCATAAAACTATAAATACAAATTACAACTGCGTTATTTGATAAATCAACATGACATAATTACAATCTTACATCAATAAAAGATCAGAATCCGCTAAATTTTCTTCATCTGAATTGTCAGAAAACCGAAGAGACATATTACGAGTTTGTGCGTGAATCTAACAAAATATCTCTGTGTGATTTCAGATTGGATTGGATTGAATTGTTAGATTCACGCACAAACCGAAATATGGTTCTTCTCTAGGGTTCGATCGTGCGCCGCGGCTAGGCCTATCTTTTTCACTATGCAGTTTATACAGATGTAGAGATAGGTTTATACAGCCTCCCACCCGTGTGTTGACTTGACTGTAGTTTCTGTTCGTAACGTACTGTCTAATATTTTTCTTTATTGTTTCAACATTACCATTATTTCAAACAAATATTAGTTTTTATTAGTTGAGATGTTATTTTTTACCCGAATTCAATTGTTTCAATATTTTCTTTATATAATTCAAATATATTTTAATTTTTATGATACTAATTTAATCTTTATTTAATGTTATATGTATATATATTATATAATTTTTCATATACTTTATTTGAATTTTAATAGGATAATATTTGTGTGTTTTGTTTAGAGATGTGTTTTATCTAGTAGATTAATGTAATTTAAAAATTAGGTCCAATAATAATCATCCGGTCCAAATAATGACTAAAGACTACCAAACTTTTAATTTTTCTATTTTAATAATATAGTATAGATGTTGGAATATTTTATTTCTTTAGAGACTATTTTCAAAAATATCTCTGATTTATAAGATAAGTAATATATAAAGTGTTGAGTATTGAACAAAGAAAACAAACCCAAAGCGAATAAACAAGAACAAGAAAATAAACGACAATCACACAAGACAAGATTTAACGTGGTTCAGATATTCCTTGATATCTCACAATTGTGTTGTGTTAGGGTTTTACAATTACAAGAGAATATTTTTAAGAAAAGAAACTGAGTCTAATTCAAATCATAACCCAAATATGAAAATCTTGTTTTCAGGCCTTGAATATTCCTTTCAGGGCCTTGAAAGTTTCTGCATAGTCTCCACAAAACCCAAAAATCTCCAACTTAGAGTCTTACCACATCTTTACTTCACTCTTGTAAATCTAGTAACCTCCAATACTTCAATCAATAACTCTAATTAGTGCAGCGCCTTCTCATCAATCAATTCTGAAGGCCAGTTGAAACTATCAAATCTTCAACTTTTCACTAGTAACCATCTTGGTCAACATATCTACTGGATTTTTTTGAACCATGTATTTTCTTCAAGAACAAAGTACCATTACTAATTAACTTATTCTGGAAAGCCTTCTTTCCTGCTGGTAATTCTGTTAAAGACCAAGTCTTATTATTCTCAAGAGAATTCATCTCTTCTTCCATGGCTGATTTCCACTAAATTGAATCATCCACTTGAACTACTTCTGAATAATAATGAGGCTTTCCATCCTCGGTCAATAACATATAATATACTGAAGGTGAAAATCTTTGCGGTGACCTCACAATTCTGCCAGATCTTCTTACCTCAGCCTCTAATTAAAATATTATCATCAACATTCCTCGAACTCCCATTATTTCCTGCAAGATCTTCTTCTGTAATATCTTCGAGCACTACTTTTTCTTTATCAGGTTGTTATTGTGGTAAATCAGAATCGACTACAAGCTTATCCTTGTACAATTCATTCTCATTAAAAGTGACATCTCTACTTCTAATGACCTTCTTCGTTAGTTCATCCCAAAAATTGTAACCCATATCATCTGAGCCATGACTAATAAAGATACACTTCTTTTCTTTTTGATCAAACTTGTCCTTGTCAGAATCTTTAATACACACATATGAAACACAACAAAAAACTCGCAAGTGCAAAAGATTTACCTCTTTTTTTGCCACTCTGCTTCAGGAATCCTGAACCTCAAAGGAACTAAGGTCCTCTGTTTCTGAAATATGTTGTTGTGTTAACTGCATCTGCCTAAAAAATCTTTGGCATCTTTGTATGTATTCTCATACTTTTAGCGCTTTCATTCAAGTTTCTATTCATAAGCTTTGCCCATTCCGATGTGGTATCTCTGGAATAGTTTTGATCATTTTAATCCCATATTTTGTGCAATAACTTTTAAACTCATCACTACTATACTCACGACCATTATCTGACATCAAACTCTTATCTTCAAGCTGGTCTGAGTTTCAACTTCAGTCTTCCACTTCTTAAAAGTGCCAAACACTTCTGATTTATTTTTCAAAAAATAAACCTATACCTTCCTAGTGGAATCATCAATGAAAGTAACATAGTAGAGAGATCCTCCCAACGATGCAACTGTTATTAGACCATTTACATCTATATGAACTAGCTCTAACTTCTCAGTCTTGGGCATCCTCCTTGATTTTGTAAAAGTAACACTTTTCTGCTTTTCAAGAACACATGGCTCAGAAACCAACTTTCACATTCTTCAGTTCTAGAATCTTCCCCTTCAAAGTTAACAGCTTCATACCCTTTTCACTCATATGACCAAGTCTTTGGTGCCACAAAGTTGAAGACCCAATCTCATCGACAACTACATTTGCTTTATTACAAGATTTCCCAATTATGTATAAAGTCCCTTTTTTTAATCTCCATGAGCAATATCTAGGTTCCCTTTTATAATCTTCCACTATCCATCTCCGAAAGAAACTCGATACCCTTCCTTATCTAACTGATCCATAGATATTAACATCTTCTTAAGTCCAGGAATGTAACTTACATATTTCAACATCCAGCTAGTTCCTAAAGATGTTCGGAGATTAATATCTCCAATTCCCGCAATATCGAAAATCTCATCATCAGCAAGACGAACTTTACCAAAATTTCCAAGTCTGAAATTTGACATCAAATCCTTGCAATGGGTAGCATGGAATGATGCACTAGAATCCATAACCCATGATTCAATGGAACATTCAACACAACAAATCAAAGCATCTCCATTCACCACTTCTTCAACTATATTAGCTGAATTATCCTCTTTCTTCTTTCCTTTAGGAGCTGCAGGGGCCGTAAACTGATTTCTGATGTGACCCTTCTTTTGATAATTCCAACAAACAATCTCATTGTGATCTTTGAATTGCCCTATCTTTTGTGACTTCGATATGCAACGACCCTTATTCTGCCCCTTCTCAGACTTTCTGCCTCTACTATCAGTATTCAATAAGGAACGCGACGACTCTCCTAAGTTTATCCTATGAATATCTTCTCCAAGAATCGAATCTTGTACTCCATCAAAAGTCATCTTATTGCCCCCAGATTAATTACTAATTGCAGTGACAATTCCTGACCAGCTGTCAAGCAATGAGGATATCAACGACAAGACTTTTACTTCATCACCGAATTTTATATCCACTGACGTGAGTCTTGATAGGATAGAATTAAATTCATTCACATGATCAGCAACACAATCACCTTCATTCATTCTCGCGGTAAATAACAAGCGAATCAAATATACCTTATTTGAAGTAGATGACTTCTCATACATGTTTGACAACGCTTTGATCAATCCATGAATTGTCTTTTCCTTGATGATATTGTAAGTATCGTTCTTCGCCAAAGTCAATCTTACAACACCCAAAGCCTACCTATCTAATAGCTTCCATTCTTTTTCATCCATTGAATCTGGTTTCTTTTCTTCTAGCGGTTAATGTAGTTTTTTCTAATACAAATAGTCTTCAATCTACATCTTCTAAAAACCAAAATCTCTGCCATCAAATTTTTTGCTCTTTACTTTCCCTTCTTCTGTCATCGCTCTCACTTGCCTAAAAACCTAAGCTCTTGATACCAGTTGTTAATTATTGAACAATGAAAATAAACCCAAATTGAATAAATAAGAACAAAGAAATAAATGACAATCACACAAGACAAGATTTAATGTGGTTTAAATTTCGTATTGATATCTCGCAATTGTGTTGTGTTAGGGTTTTACAATTATATGAGAGAAACTAGGCCTAATTCAAATGATAGCCCAAATATGAAAATTCCGTTTTCAGGGCCTTGAATATTCCTTTCAAGGCTTTGAAAGTTTCAGCATATACTCCACAAAACCCAACATAATGATATAACAAAAACAAGATAAAATTTAAATGGAATATTTTTAAATGAAATATTAATCAGATACACATATATCGTGCATATAATTTTATAATATATTACAAAATTATTGCAAAATATAATAACCAAACCAAAACAGACCAAACATAATCAGTGTTTGGGGAGGGTAAGATATAGGCAGACCATGTCCCTACTCCAAAAAAAAATACAAAGATGTTGTTTTCGTGAAAACCCTCAGCTTAGTGCAAAATAATATAATGGCATATATATATATAGGCAAAATTTCAATAGAGAACCTTATATGAACTACTAATTGGAGAACATGTATGTTCTGCATCATAATTTGCTTATTATATATTGTAGAATCTAATGCAAGACATATAGATCTCCAATTTGTACTTCATTTAAGAGTACACCGTTGAATTCAACCCATATATATATATATATATATATATATATATATAAAATTTGTTAGTTTATTTCTTATAGAAATAACATATAGAGAATAATAGAATTTTTTTAAATAAAGAGCTGAATATTGATATATTTTATTGTTCTAGAATCAAGCCTTTATATAGGCTACAAAATAAAAATTGAAATACAAACTTGAATGAAAAAGATAATGTTCAGCATAAAATCAGTGTTGAAATTTATTTGGAATGATTTATACCATAAAATCAGCTTTTGCAATTAATGAGGTAATATTTAAACACTATACACACACGGAAACACACATACATACACACACACACACATATATATATAATCTAAACATCTATAAACAATACTTGCACACAGTGATACCGTATACACAAAAAGCATAGACCACTAAGACATAATTTCAACCACCCGAATGTGTCATCTCCAATGAGTTCTATCTAAGGTCATGTCACTAGTGAGGTTTATATATAATTGATTGGCCCGCGTCCTCCTCAGACTATCATGATTTCGCTTTCCTAGAAAGAAAATATTTTCAACCTTTGTCACTAGTGAGGTTTAATGCCTTCATATTCAAACATAATTGATTCATCCACGTCATCCTCGGTCTATCACGATTTCACTTTCCTAGAATGAGAATATTTTCAACCTTTCTAGCCGGAATTGATGTATGCCTACATCGGACGTGTCCAAACCACCACAATAGTCCCTCCCTAATTTTTTTAGAAATAGACTCAACACTTAACAATTGTCTGAAAATTTCATAGGGTAAAGGATCCATCATAGTATACGCAATTCTGCCATCCCCAACTTACGTACTCAAACTTTCCTCAAAGTCCAACACTCAGAACTGTACAATAATGTTGGTCTGGTTGCCACCATATAGAATCTACCATTCAATCTCAATAGTACACTTTTATCACACAACACTTTTGTGGAAGCTCTCCATCTATCCCAACATGCCTTAATACGATGTGTAACATCTGTAACAATATCTCTGTTATCTTGTATAATGAAACCTAGGTATTTCAAACTATCAGTCTGTGGCACCCAATCATCTAAAATGCAAACTACAACATTATTCTTATTATCAGACAATTGTACATATTTTTATAGGCTTTATTTTGTGCCTGAACTACCGCCTTTTTGTCATTTTTCTTGCGAATTTAAAGATTTCTTTATTTTCGTTCTTTTCTTCCCCTTCTAGAGACGATAATAGCTCTGTAAAATACCTTTGTTTTAACTTCACTTTCTCGTATACCTCTGCATTCCACACCACGACTCTTTGTGATTATTTATGTTGCTTGAAGTCACCCCCAACAATGTCCTTGCTGCTATTCTAATTGAGTTGGCCATATCATCTCACATCTGTTGTGCATCTTCCCCTTGCCTAAAACAATCTTCAAGTATTTCTTTAAATTCTGTTGCTTTCTACCCACTTAAAATTTTTCATAATATTCTCCGCCTAACCACCATTGGTGTCTCTATTGATTTAGTAATCATATTTAAATCTATTATCAACAAACGATGTTGTGCATCATATGCCTCTGTCGGAAAAACTTGACAATTCCTACATAGTTGTATATGCCTACTGAGAATAAGAAGATAATCGATTTGAGTAGTATGCTAGTATATAATGCAGAACATATATATTTTTGATTAATATTTCATTTAAGAGTGCTTTATTTTCTATTGAATTTAATCTATGAAAATATATGTAATATATTAAAAAAATTAAATGCTTTAAATGAAACATACTTTAAATGAAATGAGATAATAATATATTTATCTTTTTCGCTTTTCCATTTATTTTCTCCGGTGGATCTCTCTTTCCTAGGGCGAGGCTTTTCACTTCAAACTTTCAATCGATTTAGTTGGTATATGGAAGAATGCATTTTTCTATTGATTTGACAAGTGTGACGGTTGAAATAGTACAAGGTTCGGAGCAAATCAATATGTATTACCAGCCTTCTAATACAACTTTTTCAAATAGAGGGAATGACATTTAATATGTATCATTAATATGAACATCAATCACATGAACGATCTTCTCATTCATACACAAAGCGAAGACAGTTACTCGGAATTGATTATATAAAACTGAGTTGAATGTGTAGGTGAATATTCAATGAAGAACTTTTAAGTATTGAATTCTTGTTAAAAGGGACATGCATACAAGTTTAAAGAGTAAACACTCAAATCAAACCAAGCTCTTAGGTGTTTTTTTCAAACCATAGAGTGCCTTGAGTAGAAAATAGACAAAGCCATGTGAATTAAATTATTTTTGAATTCAAACTTATATCTTGATTAAATATTTTTATTACATTATTTACTTTTAATATGTCTCATTTTAATACAAATTGATTATTTTTATTAATGTTTATTTTATTTAATGGTATAATAAAAGTTAATCATGCTTATCAATTTTAAATTTATTTATTAAATACATTATAAATTATTTTTTTATAAAAATGTTAACTAAAAATAATAAAAATAAATTTAAGTAGTATTTAAAAGTTATATTATTATTATTTTATATTATAATTATAAAAATTAATTATTAGTTAATGAAGTCTAAAATTAAAATGACAATTAAACATTGCTATTTTGAAAATAATTAATACTCTTAATGTTCTAAAAGTAAACAAATATTAGAATATAAAAGACATTTAATCATTACTATTTTATAATTAAATTGATGATTAATTGTTTATACCATAGTTAGTCATCTTAGTTAAAAAGTATAGAAAATGAATGTAAATGAGTCAATTTGATTGATTGAATATTGAAATATTCCCGTTTGATTGGCCGAAAACTCTTAAAAAAATCATTCATTGTAATCAAATATAGTATAATAAAAGGTTATTATAATAAAGAATACATTATAGAAAATTTTACTAGACATGTGTTCGTGTGTAACGTGAATATGGAAAAGTCATACCACGGACTTCATTGTTTAGCATATTTTTTTGGTAAAAATAATTGTTTGACCCTATCTCTCATTAAATTTTAACCGAGTCTTCCTTGAATTTTTTAAAAGGAGTTTAAGTTCTTTTTCAAAAAGAAAAAAGAGTTTAAGGTGATATAATTAATCATTCTTGTTCATTTGAATATTATATAATATTAATTGTTGCATAAATTAAAATTTGTGAATCAATATCCGGTCTATACTACAATTTGATACTGACCATGTTTGAAAGTTAGAAATTTGAGAAAAAATTAGAGATTTAAATCAATTTAGAAGTTTGATTAGATGAATTCTTTAATATTAGTATTTGATAATTAGTGAATTGAAATAACGGTTTGGATTTAATAAATTAATTTTTAAAGAAATAGCTTGAAATTTTTTCCAGTTCAGTGATTATCATGGATCCATTTAAAATATAAACAACTAACTTAATAATTATATATCAAATAATTTTAATTAAAACAGCTAATTCAATGAATTAGTCAAAACACTTAATTGAATCCGTTAACCACTAATTGTTAAATAGGGTGATTGATTTTTTTTATATCAGTTTCATACTCCCTCCGTCCAATTCAAATGACTTGTTTGATTTTTTACGATCAATTTAATCGAACTTTGACCGAAAATTAAAGATTATTTTTTTATAGTTATTAAAAATTATATTTTAAAATATATTAAATATATTTTCTAATGATATATATTTTTAAATTTTTTATAATTATATAATGTATATAATTTTCGATCAAAATTTAGTCTTAAAAAATTAAATAGGACCGTGGGACGGAGAGAGTGAAAAATAAACAAATAGACAACAAGAGACAAATTCAGATACAGCAACACGTGGCCATTAAAATAAGAAAAGCTGCGGCCTGCGTGTCATCTGTTTTGCTCGGCCGTTCCAATCACTTTGTGTTCCTCTTTGCTAATTGTTACATTAAATATTTAATTAACTATAATTTTCATTACAAAATTCAAGTCTAAATTATTTTTATATCCCATTCTCGATTGGCCTTTAAAATTATTAGAGTAAACAAAATACCCGAGTTGAATGAGACCAAATAAGTTAATTCAGGGCATTGGTTGGGAAGTACACCCACATTCATAATTTCATATATATCATTTTATTTATCCAAAAAAATACATAAATTCCTGTGAAAAATCTTTGTTGCTACCCTTACCTGGGTTTCTATCTTTTCAAAGACTAGGTAATGCCTGTACCCTTTTCTTTTCTTGTTTTAAAGTTAGTAACTTTTTTCTATTTGCAATTTACTTTTCTTGATTTTGTATATTATAAAGTTGTTATAAATCTTTGTTGATTTTGTATATGTTTTGGGGTTTGTTTTTTCAGGTTGTTTTCTGTTTGTTTTGTTGTTAAGAAAAAATTTTGATGTTGGGTTTTTGTTTATTTTATAGATTAAGCTGTTAATTTGGAGAATATAGATTATGGGTTCTTTTTTGTATTGTGTATGGTATGTCATGTTCTTTTTTTGTTTTACCATAAGAATTCTACAATAGAGATGTGTGGTTTTGACAAATGTGTTTCGATTTTTAGGCATTTTGTGTGTGTACATTTCGAGGGCATACCATTAGTTATTCGCAACTATGTAGGATAGATGGGGTGTTTTTTCCCCTCTTAGCGAAATAGAGAATGTTTTGATATGGAGCTTATATATATATATCAGCATATGCAGCTAGTAGGAATATTAGTTGCAAGTATTTCTTTTTATGAACCTTCTAGCATATTGTTTAATGATGTGCATTTGTTGTAGGTAACAATAACATAGATTGATCTTGCTTACAATGTGAAGAGTTCCTGCTGTTATGTCGTGATTTTACTTTGGGAAGGAGAAGATTCAAAGTAGAATTAATGGATTATAGTGCCGTGGAAGAAAGAGATCTTGAGAGTGGTGGAACGGGTATCGAAGATGAGCTACATAACAACATTTTTTCGGGAAACAAGCGAGCGAAGCATATGCTTGGTAGACTTAGAAGTGGCTTTCTTGGTTATGACAGATATGTTAAAGGTGAATGTAGTTCGAGCACATACAGTAAGTTAGATACATTTTGTGAGGACTCTTATGACAATATAGAATTGGTAGTAGACAAAGATTTAGAACAGAGCATAGAGCAGCTGCCTCTTTTGGATAAAAAGCACATGAATGGGAAAAGAAAAAATTCGATTAGAAAGTCATCTAAACCCCCTCGACCTCCTAAGGGCCCAACACTGAACGTCTCGGACTTAAAGTTGGTTGTGGAATTTTCTGAGCTTGCCATGAAGAAGCGTGCTAGGATAAAACGCATCAAAGCACTTAGAAAAATGAAAGCTGAGATGGCATCTTCATCTTCTTCATCAGCATTCTCGTCGACAACATTTAGTGGGAGTCTTGCAGCCATGATTGTCACACTTCTCTTTTTTGTAGTGATACTCTTTCAAGGTATTCATGTTATTTCTTGAGTTACTGTGGTATTTGCTTTTCTTTTGCACGGACTTCTTAGTTAGAAACATTATTAAATGATGACTAATAAATCTGTTGGAAGTGGAATGTCATATATTCTAGGCAATCAATTAATGTGTCTACTTTAAGTAAACTTCTAGGAATTCACTGCTATCTTAATTTCCCGTTGCATTAAGAAGCATGGAAGTTAAAGTTTCTCTATCTAGGTTTTCAGTTTCCATCTAAAGTTATGTTCCTTTATAGTTCACAGTTGTGTCATCTGAAACTTATAGGTGTGCATTTCTTGATTTCTTGGTATAATTAGGGTCACTATTTTTTTTAAAATGTATTTATTAGACTAATATGGAGATTCTACGGTAATCTTGATAAGCTTTGGAGTTATTAAATGTTGAAGAATTTTCCCTGTTAAAGGAACAATTGAATTTCTCTCAGTCTTTATCAGGAGATGTCTCGGTTTTGCAAATTCATGAATATAGTCTATTATATTGATTCTATAATACTGTAACCATACAAAGCAATATATGCTTTCTCCCACTACAATCCTTCGAGACACTTAACATTATGAGGAAGACATATATCATTTGCAACATTTCATAAATCACCCTTCACTATAAGAGTATGGTCCCTTTCTTTTGTACATATCCTTAAACTAAATCATAACTCAACCGTTTATATCCAAGTTAACAATCTACCACTATTCCACTGTTCGGCACCTTTTTAAAATTGCATTGAAGTCGCAGGTGGAGTTATGTAGAACCAAGGATAACACTTGGCATGCCCTGAGTTTTCAGAATATATTAGGTATGTATATTAGGAGCTGGAGCACATGCTTAATTATACTCTATTGTAAATACATCTGGTATAGAATATTAGTAAAACACCTTCTGGTGGGAATTATCCAGCTGCCAAAATGTAAGAATTTACCAGGAGAGTCATAAATTGCAATAGTATGTATGTACTTTTGTTTTAGAGTTTCCGTAGTACCCTATTTCACTTTACAGTTTACAGTATTTATATTTGGTTAGGCAACAATGTAAACAGATTTTTCCTCCATGATTATGTTGCAGGCATATTAGCTAGACATGGTTCAAGTGCAAGCTTACCGGGATCTCCGGAGCCAGCTACAGTAGCACATGGATTGATATCAGTTAGTTTTTTCAACAGCACCTCAGGAAGCCAGGGCACCGCACAAAATTCTATCTTACACAAGTATGCTTTCTTCTCTCTTTACTCTTTCTTCACTAAAAAGAATTTGTGGAATCACAATACTTTCCAATTTCAAAAAGCTGGCATGTGGACAATCGAAATGCACTGCGTGTTACAAGGGGAAAAATTTTTGGTTCGACAATTGGAAGTCTTAATTTATTAGATAAAGAATTTGTTGCAGTTATATATTGAACACCATTTTTTCCACTAAAAGAGGCTTATCTGACCTGTTAGTAATCAAATTGAACAAGTCCTGAAAGTTAATTCAGATTACTTCCAAGTTTACAGAAGTTCACTGTTATAGCATTTTAGGCTAGATATTGACGATTAATTGTCTTTCTCCCTCTGTGTGTGTGTGTTCACATGTACCTATATCCCATGAAAATATAATGGTACTTATAATTGAAGTTATAAATCTCTATTTAGTTAGTATTGATGCAATTAGATAGGGATATACGAATTTAGTTCACTAAAATATTCAGATTTTAAGGGTTTAACATGATATTCCTAGGGAAGGCAGCAACTTAGGCACCTGTGGGTTCCCTCCCGGGTCTTCCAAATTCATATAAAATTTATAGGATGCCCAGTAGGTTCCCTTCATGGTATTGCAAATTCATGAAAGAATTATTGCATGTAGCAGTCTACTCTGTGCTTGATGTTTAGAAAAATTATGAAATATATTATCCTTTTGGACTTCAGGCCTCAGGATAAAGCTGGTGGAGCTTCGGGATAGTGTGTGACGTGAACAAAGGCAGTGGAGTCGGGAGACACATTCACCCTGTTAACTGGCTGACTATGCGAGTTCATTCTAGATCTTCATTCGACATTATTCTGTATGTATATATTACATGTATAAACCGACTGACATTTCTAGAAAACAGATTTTAAACTAGACCGTGTACAGTTAGTTGAATTTTATGGTGATCAATTCTTTTCATACTCCTATTTCGAGTTTATACAAGTCGGCAGAATTCCGTCAGTTTTTTCTTATATTTTATTTATTGGTTTAAAAAACATTACAAAGTAGAACTTTATTGTAACTTCTTTGTTTTAAGCGGCATAATGTTGGAAAAATTACTTTCAATAAAACCTACAGTTATACAATTTATCAAAACTTACGCAAAATTTGATATTATTTTGTGGGGTTAAAAATGATATTAATTTTTTAACATAATATCAAAGAACAAATTAATATTAGTTTTATAAAAAAGTCTCTTATGGTCACAATTCTATATTGTAATATCCTGTTAATATTTGATTGTTTGTGTAGAAATTTGTTGTACGAAATCATGGAACCTACAATTAAACGAATGCGAAGAAACAAGGAAAAAGAAAACGAAAAAGGAAAACCTACGTTTACAACTGAACTTTCTAAAGCCAACTAGCAGTACCTTAGTTTCATTAAACAAGAAAATCTCTATGTAAAAACATAAGCTACATCCTGAACTAATCAAACTTTCAATTATTTTGCATCTTTTGTTTACAAAAAATTAAGGTTAAGATAAGGTTGTCAATGGATCACGACCTTCCGGCCATTGAATGCAAGCAGCACTGTAGCAGAGACCTACTTAACTCGCTGAAATGGTAACAACTAGCTCCATAAACAGAGATTACATATGTGATGCATCAATAGACAGTAGTACTCGGCAGCTCTTCAATTTTTAAAACAAAGAACATCATTGTTGGTTCAAAAAGCAAGCCAAACACTGGAGCAAGAACATCTGAGTCGCTAAATGTTACCAGTTGTTTACCTGTTATATATGAAGGAAAAACAAAGATTGTCCCCTCCTCTATCGACAGTGGCGCAAGCAGTCCAGCATTCCAAAACTAGTTTTTGTTTACTCTCATATCATTAATTGGCTAAAATGCTAGTCATGTAATTTTTCATCATATAAATCCGCAGTAGAACTTTTACATAAGATAAAGCAAAAAATAATAATTTACACTGGGATGTAGCAGGCTAGCAGGGTTCATGCAATAAGATTAAAAGTTACTTGATCAGTAACTGATCAATTACTTGAAAGCATCCGCATAAATATGTAACAAAAACCTGTGAAGAGCACAAAGTCGGTACTATTTAAATCTCACTTGTTAAAGTACAACATACAGTGAGATCCTCAGTACAACTTACTCGACAACAACAGAAACTGTTCAAGTCGCACGGTAAATACTGGCCACTAAATCAAATAACAGAAAAAGCTACATTAATGTTTCATCTATAGTTAAGGTGACTCCTCTCAAAAATCAAATCTTAAATGTTCTGCGACCATGTCCAGTAAGAATTACGATCCAACAAACAGCTGCACATGCTTAATGTATGACTTGGAGAAGCTCTAACGGCATAGCTGCAGGATCAAGCTCCTTGGAACCTTTGGGAACATTTGGAGCTTCTTGATCGGTAAGAAGGAAAGAACTTACCTGATGAGAAAAGCGAAAAATCTCTTTTTTTGGTACTGTCCTTACTTTTGCATCCGAATGCTGGCAAAACACAGCCTTAAAGCCACAAACTTTGACCAGAGGAACAATTGTTACACCTTTCTCTTCATTGAAATCTTCAAGTACTTCCACCATGTCATATTTATGCTTTTCTTCCTCTGCGGTATGCTCATTCCAGTTCCGAGACCAATTCCTGTAGAGCGCCCACACCTCGCCCTTCTTAGGGAAAATTTGGAATACTTTTCCTGCTTTCGTCCACCCTGCAACCCTGTGAGAGAATGAGTTTAGTTCAATACTGATTTTTTCCTTCCCAACACAAAAGTCTCCACACGTTTTATGAAATCCAGAATTCATCCATTTTATTGATTCCAGATCCATGTTGCTTTTGGAGTTCAGCCAACTGAGTTGCAGCTTAAAGGGCCTCTCTGATGCTTTCCGGATTAAAGCATATAGTCGAGGCATTCCATCATCCTCGTCGTAAACTGCCCAAACTTGGTTATCAGCAAATGATTCAAGGGTTCTATCATTGTCAAAGTCATGAAAATCCGAATCTGGAACCTCCATAGTCTTAAAGCCATCTTCTTTGGGACCTTCTGTAGCTGCATTTTCTCTATCAACTGCAGGATTGTGCTCATTATTATCCCTAACAGCAGCACGACATTCATTGAGCTTGTCAAGAATCACTTTCCTAGCCTTCATCATTAAAATGTTTCTTTGTACATCTGGTAACTTCTTTTTGCTGTTTCCCTTTCCACTCCCATATGTACCCACCTTTTCTGCTTGAGAATTTTCTGTCTGCAAAAGATGTACGCCTGTCTGACCATTACTTTCACTGGGCATGTAATTTTCTGGCATATTTTTGCTGCTATCACAAGTGTGTTCAACTAATCTCATCCTTCCTTTATGCTTGATGTGTGTACTACCAGTCGAACCAGCAACAGGAGGCAAACTAATGCCTGATTCCTTAAAATATATGCACCGAGACTTCGTTCTAGTTGCACTTGTTTGATCCCCCCCTACATGGCGTCTCTTCAAATTCACACGTGGTGACTGAAATAACTGTGCATCTGAGGAAACTGTTGTGAAGCCACTTCCATTATTTTCCAAGCCACTGCATAGACCAGGCGCTGGATGATTTGATTGTGTAACTGAGGAAACTAACTTTGGGATGCTTCCCTTGTTTCCCGATTTATCGTGCATACCAGGAGCAGGCTGAATTGACTGTGTAGGCGAGAAAAATAACATCGGGCCACTTCCTCCATTTCCCGATATATTGTACTGACCTTCGGGTAGCTTATCTCCGGAGATATTGTATAGATCAGGTGCTGGCTGAATTTCTTGTGCAGCTAGAGAAACTAGTCTTACACCACTTCTGTTGTTTCCCGAAACCTCATGGAGAACAGGTGCCGGCTGATGTAACTGTGTAGCTGAGCTTGCCTGTTTCAAAACAGAGGCATTCTGTCGGTTTTCTCTGAATCTTCTTCTGAGATCATAATCTTTTCTTGTATATATGTTCGACAAGGTATCCCACGCTTTATTGAGAAGTTTATGTGCTTCACGCGACCCGAGTCTGTTGTTTGTAGCCAGTTTCACATAATGTTGCTTCATTGTCTTGGTATCGGCTGAAGGATCCACACCAAGAACACTGTACCAGTCTATTTCCTCACCGTCAGTGGAGACCTGCACAATAATGTTGCTTAAAAAGCGTAAAAGTCTCTTGAGCTTTGGAAACATATTCTGCCAGCTTATAGCTAAATCTACTGCTCCTTTTACATCATTTTCCTGCAATCTTCTTTCCAAATATTGTACTGCGCTGTTATTGTCCAATACAACAGAGTCCATTCCCACTAGGTTCAGGCTCTGTAAACAAACTAACAAGAAGTGAAGCTACGCTGATGTTCTTGTTTCCGCAGAAATCCTTGACAACTTTGCGATCTCTGATATTACCTAAAGAAATAAGCTCAACTAAGTTATCTGCTGCGACAAGATATAGTAGTGGATCCAAAAAATACATTTACTTCATGAGATCAGCACATTAATATGCAAGGTCATGAACCAAAACAATAAATTTTATCACATAGTTAAAAGCACGTATCTAGGGAAATATTTTGCTATAGTCAGCAGAAATCCGGAACCCAAGTTAAGAAACAAATATAGAAATTATTTCTAAACTCCTAAATGAAACGGTGCAGTTCTATGTACTACAGAACATTGTAATTAATATCCCTAGTCAAATATTGCGTAATTACACGCACAAAATCTGACTGCATTTGTCGATACATCCAACTGCAAGGGCTACGTGTCTTCCATTGACAGTTGTAAAGATCTTAATTGAAAACCCTTTTATTGGAGGCAGCAAAAATTTAAAAATACTTACACAGCAAACACATCAACGAGATTACCAAGCATTTAAATTGGAAGCCAACGAAAATTTAGAAAAAAATTGTTTTTTCAACATCTTCATTGTTTTTCGCAAATTATTTCATGTTTTAAATAAGATTGTGTTTGGAAAACATGTAATTCATTTCAAATGACATGTTTTTTCGCGAATCATTCCATGTTTTAAATAAGATTGGGTTTGGAAACATGTATTTCATTTCAAATGACAGGAATTGAGTTGTAATTTCAAATTTTCAGATTTATACATATATTCAAATGTTTTGGATTTCAAATGAAATGAAATTACAAATCCATGAGGTATCCAAACATGTCATTTGATCGAATATAGAATTTCAAATGAATTACAAGTTTCCAAACGGGCCATAAAAGAACAAAAACAATCAAAAAATAAGACAGGAACAAGTGAAACTAATTGGTGCTACCAAGTCCTAAAAAGATAGCAAGTGCATCTAAATTGATGTGTAGCAAGGGCAACAATTGAAATCAAATCATACAAAAAAGGGCATATATGCACAAAAATTAAAAAGAAAATAGCATTCTTAACCATCCAAGCTATACTGAACAACTAATAACTTATGCAATCAAATATAAAATTGGGATTAAACATATGTAACGAAATCAAGTAAATTAGAATGAATTAAAAAGAAAAACTCAACAAAAATCGAAATATGTACCTTATGATGCCCCTTGATTACAGAGATGGGTTGATTACGAATTTATACATACAAGTGTGTGTGTGTGTGTGTGTGGGAGATGGGGGAAAATTTATCAAATGTGAAAACAAAAAGGAGTGGATTTTGCTTGCACTTACGTTTTGTATTAGAAACGGCTGGGAGAAAAATGTAGAATAAAAGTAGTTGAATTACTTGTGTTGTGTTTTGTCTGTATATATACTGTATACACTAAGCTACCTGCATGGCATTGAGCATAAACCTCAGGCAAGGCTAAACATAGATATGGTCATAAATCAGCATTTTTGTAGTATTTGGAAAATCTAGTGGGCACTTTTAGAGATTAGAAACAGACTATTAAATGCGGATATGTTACCATACATGTCTATCTCCCAACAATATATTATCTCAAGTAAAATTGACCTATTTTAAATATATAAATATTATAACAGAGTTTAATATAGCATATATATCTTTAATTAAAATTTTAAATCATTATAGCTTCTAGTCAAATATAGAATAATATCAGAGTCAAGAATATAATATTGGGGGATATCATGTATATGTGTTCACAATGATTTGATTTCAGCAATATTTTTTAAAATATAAGGATGAGTTTAAAGTTTTATTGGAGTCTGCAAAATTTTCAGAGACCCTCGGAACCTGAAGAACCATGAGAGTCTAAAGACCGATAGAATAAATAATACCAAAGTTTATAAAACACGAAACTATCAATTAATAGATAAGAAGTTTATTCCTGATTTATTCTAATTACTTTATTGTTTATTTAGTTAAATAGAAACATTTATATACATTTTCTATGTAATTATTATTAATGGTTGAATTTCATTGAAATTGTATTATGGTTATACAGAAAGATGATACCTAGAATAAAAAGTCGTTCTAAGTTTGTTTATAAAGAAATTGTCAAGATTTATATACAATCCTAATAGAGTTTTTATTGAATTATTATAACACAAACTGAGTTTTTTTTTTTTTTTTTGTGTTATTTAATTTTTACATTCGTATCTACTTTATTGTTACTTGCAAAGAAGTATTTGGTCACTAAATCGATCAAGGTGTATGCAGACAAAGATGGAAACTCTAATATTCTCATACTCAAGACAATGAGTACACGCCATCTGGACAACAAACTCTAACTATCTAGAGAGAATCTATGATTGATTATTCGAGCCATTGAAACTTGTTATATAAACTACTGTTGAAGGAAGGTGATTGATGAACACTTTGTGGATAATTCAAAGGCGTAGTAGATCAAGGATAACAATGAGAATGTTCTCAACGATAAAAAATTGAAAAACATTATCTGTAATAGCCTATACTTTGTCTTCACAAATTGTGCAATATCCTGCAAAACTGCCTAGAAAATGTGAACTAAACTTAAAGTATATTGTGAAAGGATAAAGGATGTCAAGAAAAATGTTAGATCCCTATTATTTCAGAAGTAAGGGTATTTTAAGGCTAAACCTGTCACGAAACTTTCTAACATATTCACTGGACTATTTAATGAGATGACTTTCCTTGGTAAATTTTTTTAAGTATGAAGATACGAACACTAAGTTTTTCAAGACACTTCCAAAAGAGTGGGATAATAAGACCTGTGATGACGGAAGCTAGAGACTTGTATAAAATTACTTTATAAGAATTGTATTGGAGGCGGAAAACTTATGATCTTGAGTTCCAATAGAAAAGATCAAGAAGGAAACAAGATGAAGGTCGTTGTACTTATAATGGAGTGTGAAAGATTGCAATTAATTTTAATTTTGGACTAATTCTTACAGAGTCGATGTAGAGTCTCATAATTTTGTATAGAATCTTCAACGTTTTCATGGATTTCAAAAATAATAAAGAACACTATGAAATCCATCATTTTACAAAACTAAAAAAAAGAAAGTCATCAAATTTTGAATACCATCATATTTTGATAAATATTTTGAAATCCAAATTGAATACCAACATATTTTAATAAAATTTTAAAAATTCTAATTGAATACATCGAAACTTTAAAAACCTTTTAAAATTCTAATTGAATAACACTAGATTTTAATGAATTTTTAAAAAACTAAATTGAATAAATCTGAATTTCTAAAATTTAAAAAAAGTCTAAAAAAAATAAGATTAAGTACATCTATTAACATTTCAATATTTTTATAAATTATTGACATGTATTAACATTTGATTAATTATCTAATTTAGATAATTAAACCTTAATAAATAATTAGATTAGGTCCAATCGAAAAAATTATATGATTTTGATAATAGTAAGGTCGTTTTATTCAAAACCCCAATTATGACATCCCTTGTCTCCCTCTTCACATCTTGGAACGCATCGTTTCGTTCTTATAGAGAGAAAGACGCTTTCACATATTCTTAACCTGAAATAACTGATGAGAGGAAATATTCCTTTTTTTGAAGTATTCTCGGGAGCAGATCCAGTAGAGACGGAGTGGTTTTTTTAAGATATTCTCGGGAACAGATCCAGTAAAGACGGGGTGGGGCCTGTAGCTAAGAGGATTAGAGCACATGGCTACAAACCACGGTATCGGGATTCGATTCCCTCCCCGCCCACAACCGGCCCAAAAGGGAAGTGCCTTTCCCTCTAGAGGTAGGAAAATCTTCGGGATAATGGAACTTTGGTGTAGGTCTTTTGTCGAAATGAAATGGCACTTTTTAAATTCTCCATTTAATAATGAATTGTAATATGAACTTTAACCTATATATAACTATACAAGTATCTTGTAATAATGGTATAAATTGATGAAGTATATATTTGGTATTGGTTACAAAATAGGCCTTTAATATTCAATTTTGACATATTAACTTCTATTTTTCAGGAAAACGTTGTATGAGGTGCAAGATTGGAATACTTTTTGAAGTTTTTTTTTACTAATTTAACTAACCATATTAAAAGAAGAGAATAGTATAGAGGAAGCCATGAAGATTATATTTTGCCTAATATAATTCTAACATGGCGAGATAAGAGTCTCGATCTCTTGCGAAACCAAGGAGAAGAAGAGACTCTACATGTTATATACCTAACAAGAGCAAATAAGCTATCAGGGTCTAGAAATCCATTATCATGCAAACAGTTGTTCCTTTACCGCCAAATCTAGTAGTTGTAAACTTGTAAGGCCAAGAGGACTAAGGCTCGAGATATAGCAAGCCTACTCTACTCGTTAATGTAGGTGAGGAAATGAACCCAGTTAGAGCATTGCCCCAATATTGGAAGATGAAAAGATGAGCAAGAGTCCGTGGAAAACATGAGTTAAGGGAATGTGAGAAGGATATGATCCTTTGTTTTATGTCCTGTAATACAAAGAAGATACTGAGAGGTCTGGGCCGGTCCATCCATAATGCTATAGCTTATCTCTGGTTGGAAGCCTCTCATGACAAGTTAACTATTGAATAAATGCATATACGGGAATATGCAACTTATGCTAGACCAAATCTGACCAAGACAGATGCATTCAGAAGTCCCTGATACTCTTACAAATCAATCTAGTCTTAATTTTAGTCAGGGGGTAGTATCCCCTTGCACTACATCATCTGACCTATAGTCGAATTCAAGGTTCTGTCAAAGGTAAGTATCCACTTGATCATCTCCATGGTTATATCATGGTGGATATCCAATATATTCCAAGTGCCATTTTGGAAGACAATATTAATAGTAAACATGCCATTCTTATTGGGACAAATACAGCTGTGCTGGAGTCAGGAATCATGTCATAAGTAAATGTTGTTACCATTACCAACCTTGTAATGAATACGTCTGAGGGCAATGGTATGAGTTGTAAAAGTTTCCTCCAAATCCAAAAGCAATCAACAAGTATCTAGACACTACGTAAAGAGTTACTTGAAATCCTGAAAATCCGCACCCATATTGCCCATAGAGATGTTGACTTTTTGTCTAGGATTCTACATAATAAGACTAAAATCTGTGCCTTGTTCCACTCTTTCATGTCTTTGAACCCTAATCCCCCTTCTTTTTTTGAGAAGGCATACCTTCCTCCAAGCAACCTTGTGTCCATCATATTCCTCTAGCTTTGCTTTCCACATAAATCTCGCGAGGATGGACTTGATAGTATTAAAGACAGTATTAGGCAGGACAAAGTGATGAGTCTAAAAAGCCCGAATCGATAGCAAGATAGCAAAGATGAGTTGGGCACGAACAACATAAGACAATCACTTAGAGGTCCATTTTAGAATCCTTTTAATAATCCATTCAATAAGAGGAATACAATCATTGTTAGTAAGCTAAGAAGAAATCACGGGAACTCCCAGAACTTCACGGGTAAGGTCCTTCTAGGAAATCCCATATTGTTATCAAATCATTCCACAACCGATAGTTTGACATTCATAAAGTAGGAATTACTTTTTTGGCTATTCAGGCGTAGCCCACTCCACAAGAAAAGCTTGCCTAAGGCCTACTAAATACATTTTATAGGGGAGTTTTCAACTTTGCGGAAATGGAAAATATCTTTAGCAAAGAACATGTGATTGAGGTTCAATCTATTACAGAGACCATGATGCTTAAACGAAGAGGGGGAGAGAAAGCATGTTCATTAGAATGATAGAGAGAGATGAGATCACCTTGCCTAAGACCCTTCTTGCCTTTAACATATCCCTCTAAGACTAGAAGGCACTACACTCTACCTCTATTATAAAGCTCATTACCTCTCATGGACTTAAGCACGTCATCACCAATGAAGATAAGGTCGTACCGTTGTATTTTTGTGAAGATTACAATGTCGATGATGATCACTTTTTAAACCAACTGAAGGATGCCTATGACAAGTTAGTCAAGACAATGAAGAAAAACTTTGAAATTTACTCATTTATTTGCGTCACACTGTTTATGATCGTAAATGTGCAAGTGAATCATCATTCTGCTCTGCTCCTATTGATATGGATTGGTTGTCTCTCCCATATAAAGACCCCATGTGTAAGAATTTGGAGCGGATTTTCGAGTACCCTTGTGATTTGGAGGAAGCGGGGCCGAATCCTAAGTTGATTATTGGACTACATCGGAAATTCATTGAACTGTATTGCGCTAACATTTTGAAGTCATTTGATCCTTCAATCTATCTATTCATCCGTAAAAAAGCTGTCGACTTGGATATTAAAAGTCTCAAGAATCTGAGTTTGAATATGTTCTGGGATCGAAAATTTTCTCGAAAATCAAACTTAACACTTAACAAAAGACATGTGATGATTATTATTTTTATATATTAATAATTAATTAATTTATATCAATTTTATTTAAAAACTTATAATATTAACATTAGTTGTATAATTATGTCATGTACTTGAATCCGACACCTATATACTAAATATTATTATTTATTTTTATATTCTCCTACATTCATATTTGTATATTTAAAATATAAATATTAAATTTCTATATCATATTTTTATGTAAATACAAAATTATTCGATTTATTTAATATGTCAAATTTTTTAATAAATTTTTTAGTTTGGCCACGAAGATTATTACACAACACCTACCTAATTTATTTTTCGTCAAAATTTTCAATTTTTAAAAATTAACAAAAAATGTGGTTGAACAGCATTGTTGGAATTTTTTTGGCTTTCATAAAGAGCACAAATTTTATTTACATTTTCTATGTTTTCGAGTACTAATTTTCTATCATTTGTTATTTCAAATATATTTATTTCAATAAAACCAAAAAATATAGAAGAAAATGATAAATAATAATTTAAAGAAAAAAGTAGTAAAAAATTCATTTCTAAAATTTCATTTCACGGGACATGTATTTGGTATTTTCCTTTTCCTCTTTCAAAAATAATACTCCAGAACCTTTTTTTTTTACTATAAACATTTAACACATATTAAACCCAGGTAATTTTATTTTAGAATAAAATATTTAATAGTGAATAATAATAATAATAATAATAATAATTTTCTTCTTAAAAAAAGAATATTTTTAACCTTCAACACCCAAATATATATACACAGTAATACACACAGTTGGTTCTCTCAACTCGTCGTAGCCCCCAATATTGAAGCATTATCTAGGGTTTAGTCACAGAACCCTAGATCCCTCACCAACCCATCTCGTAATTTTTTCAAAGTTTGAAACTTTATCTATAGCTTTCAATATGGGTACAGAGCGTAAGAGGAAAGTGAGCTTGTTCGATGTGGTTGATGATAGCGCAATCGCCAAGCTCAACAAAACAAACGGCGCCGTTTCGAGTAGTGTGAATTCGTTGATTAATCGGTGGAATGGGAGGCCCTATTCGCAGAGATATTATGACATTTTGGAAAAGAGGAAGACTTTGCCTGTTTGGCACCAGAAAGATGAGTTTTTTAAGGCTTTGAAGGATAATCAGACGCTCATTCTTGTTGGTGAGACTGGTAGTGGCAAGACTACTCAGGTTTGTTTTTCGGGTTCGGTTCGGTTTTATTTTTTATGGAAATATTTGATCTTTATGTTGATTTATATGTTTTTAAATTAAATTTGTGTTTAATTTGGTTATTTAGTCAATTTGGTTATATTTGTTGATTAAGTGTTTTATTGATATTGGTTGATGTTAATTGGTAGTTTGATGTTTGATAAGGATGTATGAAAAGAAATTTTGTATTGTATGACTATCTTGCAGCTGTTTACTTTTTTCAGTTTCGGTTCAATTTTTGATGGAAAAATTTGATCTTGATGCTAATTTGTATGTTTTTGAATAAAATTTGTTTTTAATTTGTTTATTTAGTATAGTTATATTTTGTATTGTACTACTATCTTGCAGCTGTTTAGTTGTTTCGGTTAGATTTTTTTAAAAAAAATTGACCTTGATGTTGATTTATAGATGAAGTGATTAATTTGCAAGTTATTGAATGAAATTTGTTTTTGATTTAGTTATTTATTCAATTTGGTTATATTTGTAGTAAGTGTTAATTTTGGGTTGGTTGATGTTAATTTGGTATCGTATGAGTGTTTTGCAGCCTTTTTATAGTGACAGGGGCTTTTCTAGCATTCATATGTATAGGAATTGATATGTTTTGTGTTGCATCATCTTTTAGAGTTGGGTTGGTGTTGATTTCTAAATCACTTTTGTGTAAAAGTAGATTTATAGAGTTGGATATGAGATGGTCTTACATATATATAACTTGTTATTTGATTCTGGTTGAACTAATTTTTTCTGCTTTTGTTAAATAGATTCCTCAGTTTGTTCTGGAAGCTGTTGAATTGGAAAGCCAAGATAAACGGAAGAAGTACATGATTGGCTGCACCCAGCCTCGTAGGGTTGCAGCAATGTCTGTTTCTCGTAGGGTTGCTGAAGAGATGGACGTAACTATTGGAGAAGAAGTTGGTTATAGCATCCGTTTTGAAGACTGCAGCAGTTCACGAACTGTTTTAAAGTAAACTCGTTCCCGTCAAAAAAATTATTCAAAATCAAGCACTTCTTAATTACTGTATTTCGTGAAATTAGCACCTACTACTTTAATCCAGTTACTTGAAATTAATACCTGTACATGTATTTTGTTCTGAAAGGTACTTGACAGATGGTATGCTTTTAAGGGAAGCCATGACAGATCCACTTCTGGAAAGATATAAAGTGATAATTCTCGATGAAGCTCATGAAAGGACTTTGGCAACAGACGTTCTATTTGGGCTTTTGAAGGAAGTACTGAAAAATAGACCTGATCTGAAACTAGTTGTGATGAGTGCTACTCTAGAGGCTGAAAAGTTTCAGGGTTACTTCTTTGGTGCACCTCTGATGAAAGTTCCAGGAAGACTACACCCAGTGGAGATCTTCTATACATCGGACCCTGAGAGAGACTACCTAGAAGCAGCTATTCGCACTGTTATTCAAATACATACTTGTGAACCTCCTGGTGATATACTAGTTTTTCTTACTGGGGAGGAGGAAATCGAAGATGCTTGTCGCAAGATAACCAAGGAAATTGGTAATTTTGGAGATACTGCTGGACCTGCATTAGTTGTGCCTCTATACTCCACACTTCCTCCAGCTATGCAACAGAAAATATTTGATCCTGCTCCCCCTCCTTTAACGCCAAATGGTCCCGCTGGAAGGAAGATTGTTGTCTCTACAAACATTGCTGAAACGTCGTTAACTATAGATGGCATAGTTTATGTCATAGATCCTGGCTTTGCTAAACAAAAAGTTTATAACCCACGAGTGCGTGTTGAGTCTTTGCTGGTTTCACCAATATCGAAGGCAAGTGCCCACCAAAGGTCAGGGCGTGCAGGAAGAACGCAACCAGGAAAGTGTTTCAGACTGTACACGGAGAAAAGTTTCCATAATGATCTTCAGCCTCAAACATACCCTGAGATTCTGAGGTCAAACCTTGCAAATACAGTTCTCACGTTAAAAAAATTAGGTATAGATGATCTGGTTCATTTTGATTTTATGGACCCTCCGGCCCCCGAGACACTAATGCGTGCATTAGAGGTTTTAAATTACTTGGGAGCTTTGGATGATGATGGAAATTTGACCAGGCTGGGTGAAATCATGAGTGAATTGCCCCTAGACCCGCAGATGGGAAAAATGCTTGTTGTCAGCCCAGAATTCAACTGTTCAAATGAAATTTTGTCTATATCTGCTATGCTTTCAGGTCTGTGCCTTGTTTATCTTTCTTGTCTCTCAATATTGTCTCATTTTACTGTGTGTCTCAGTTCATAATGCTAAGTGAGGTGTGTATAGCCATCTCACTAGCCTGTCGTCAATCTGTTTTAGCATATGCATTATACACGTATACATGATACATGCATATGGAGTACATTTCCAAACGTATCATGTTTGCCCAAGCATGTGCTCCCGGGTCCGATGCATGCACCTCCATAGTTTGTCATCAGCTACTATCAAGTCTTGGTTACATGTCCCCTGTTGGCATGCGCTATAGAATTTGTAGCAAGTGCTGATGCATATGGTACATATAGTTGCAGTTTCTCAGTTTTCTCTCTTGAAGCAATGGTATCGTCTCGCCTCTATGCATCTGCTGACCTACCATGGGCCTCCTCTGTGATAACAAATTTTTTCTTTAGTACCCAATTGCTTTGTCCGGCCTAGGGAGGCTCAGAAAGCTGCAGATGAAGCTAAAGCTCGGTTTGGGCACATAGACGGGGATCATCTCACACTCTTGAATGTGTACCATGCCTATAAACAAAATAGTAAGTTCTGAATTTAACTCTGCCTTTCAGTTTTCCCAATTAATTAAAAATATGCATGCCATTATTATCACAATTTAGTGCTCATAAGCTTCTTGTTTAATTCTCCAGGTGACGACCAATCATGGTGTTATGAGAATTTTGTCAACCACAGGGCACTCAAATCTGCAGATAATGTGAGGCAGCAGCTAGCTCGCATCATGGCTAGGTTCAATTTAAAACTCTGCAGCACAGACTTCAACAGCCGGGATTATTACATCAACATTAGAAAGGCCATGTTATCGGGATATTTCATGCAGGTGGCTCATTTGGAACGTACCGGACACTATTTGACTGTCAAAGATAACCAAGTATGCAAGAAATTCCAGAAAATTTATACTTGTTGAGAAATTATTTATATGCTGTTTGAATATTGCTAATAAATTCCTCATTGTAGGTGGTTCATCTACACCCATCAAATTGCCTTGATCACAAACCAGAGTGGGTAATTTATAACGAGTATGTGTTGACAACCAGGAATTTTATCCGCACAGTGACAGATGTTCGTGGTGAATGGTCAGTATTCTTTCTGATTGTGCAATAGCTTCTGGTAACATGGTGTTGCTTGCATGTTTTTGTTACTGAAAGATCATAATATTTGTCTCTGTTGTTCAATGAAGACCCAAGATGTTTGTCGTCGTTGGTAAAAGGCTATTGTAGACTCTCAATGCCGAAGCTTTTATTTTTAAAAATTATATTTGTTTTTTTATAAATAATTTCCTTTATCATTAATAAGAAAACAAATAAACAATATGATGTTTCAAATATAGAGAGGCTGCTTTGACAGTCACCCCAGAGCTTATGTGCAGGGATATAATTGTAACGTATGACAGACATTTTAGATATGCACCAATTGTAATGATAGAGGGGAATGTCACTTGGGGAAGAAAGAAGGTTTCCTGTTTTTTTGTCAAGAGAAGATTTCCTTTCTTGATTTTAAATTGCATCGTTTAATTATGCATGTGTATATTTTTGTTGTAATAGGGTCTAGAATCAAATGTCTTTCTTCACTTGTTTGATACTTGTATTAATTTTCTAATGCTGCTTTTGCATGTGGATGAAACAGGTTGATTGATATTGCTCCACACTACTTCGATCTTACAAACTTTCCCACATGTGAAGCAAAGCGTGTACTCGAAAAGTTGTACAAAAAAAGGGAGCGAGAGGCAGATACAAAGAACAAAAAGTAGAAAGTATCAATGGCCTCAACTGTGTTGGAGCTGTTTCGTCGTGGCTGTTGGTAATATGACTATTGTTTTCGAGCATGGGATTCTTTGAGGACTATGGTCCAACCAGTCAGCTACCTACAGCCACCAACTCCATATAGAATTGTGGAGAACTTTCCGAAGTTCCAGTGTTCTTATTATTGACAGTAACCAGTGCTCTACATGTATTCTATTTGTTTTGACTGCTCCTTTGGTAACCATTATTATCAGTCTTTCATTTATTCTTGTCTTTTTACTTTTCTGTTCCAATACGCATGACAGTGAGAAATGTTTGTTGGTATTGCTTAAATTTCATCATTTCTATAAAAGGAAACTTGTTTAGTAGAAGTTTTTATGGTTGTAAATTTTGTTACACGTGATAGCCGAAGAGAACTTGACTTGGACTGTCAGGTTGTAAATATAAATCTTTGGCCTCGTTTGGTTTCATGGTAAATGGACTTATTGCAAAACAAGGTAACCTAGTTATCTAGCTAGGTCATGCATGGTTATTCCGTATGTTTTGTTTTTATATATTGAATTATAAAGTTTGTGAAATTATAAAATATATATTAAAATGTAAAAACAAATTATATATAATAAAAAATAGTCACAAAATTATAAAAAAATATAATACATTTTTTATGTAACAAATATATAAAACATTTTTTGTAAATTTATATAATAAAAAATAACCACAAAATTATAAAAAATTAAAATACATAAATTAAGTTTTTTATTAAATTGTTTAAGTTTCTTATTAAAATGTTAAGATATATAGTTAACTATTATTTTAAAATAATTTATAATATTATAATATATATATATATATGTATGTATATGTATATGTATGTATATAATTTTATTATAAATGTATTATTTAATTCTATTTGTATTATTTGTATTATATTATTTTTGCTAAATTATTATATATTATATATTTATTTGTTTATTTAATTGTATAAATTAATTCTATTGTTATTATACATTAACAATTAATTATATAATATGTAATTCATAAATCAAATAAAATTTACTAATTAAATATTTTATAATTTTATATATTTATTTATTTACATGAGTAAATTTCTTTTATTATTATAACTAAACAATAACATAGATAAGTTACATAATTATATATGTAACCGTAAAACTTGCGAAACAAACTACCCCTTTGTTCCACAACTCGGACATAAAGTTGGCTTTTAGTTGGAGGTTTTAGGTTCGGGTACATTTAAAAAAGAAGAATGTATGAATAAAATTGTGAATAAACATAAGAGAGTTTAAATTTATTATGATCAGGATTGTAGGAAAAATGGTGAAAAAATAGAATGAAATATTCGTTTCAAAACATGTGAGTTACAATTCTAGTTCAAATAGTTTAGAATGAAAAAAATGAAAATTATAAAATTTTCCCTAATCCCATCCAAATAAGAGGTATAAATTTCATTTCATTTTCACCCCGTTCCATTCCATCTAAGTTTCCATTCCACACAGCCTAATTGAAAAAGGTAAGTGATCAACAATAATCATGTGGCCATACTAGTTTTTTTACTATTGGATCATATTTTGGACAGCTAGATTGAAAGAGATATTAGTATGGGTCTCAGTTATTAAGCAAGACTCGTGTGAGAATTAACCAAGGCTCATTCTGCCCTAATATCAAATCGCGATCATAGCCACAACCCATGTACATAACATACATATATGCATGAATGAAGCTAATATATATAACAAAGAATAAATCTTGGCATACATCCTTGTACACTACAAAAGCACTGCTATAATTTTAGGTAAATAATTACTTTTTTTTTTTGCATTATCTTTAATTTAATCTTTTTGTTGTATTCTCTCTTTATTTATAACTAATATGTAATATATGGTTAGACTCAAATGAGAACTAATTCTACTAAAAATTAGTATGTTCTGTACTTTCATGTAAATATTTTTTCATTATTTTTTTCTCCAAATACATAATTTAGTCTTCTAGTTATGTTTTTATTTACAAAACACACGTGTTCTTCTGAAAAATGTGATATTTTTAAGGAAATGAGAAGTGTAGTACTAGTATGTTCGGTAAATCGTATGTGTTCTGTAAATATTTTCATTATTTTTTTTAAGAATTCAATTTTTTTTCTCTTCATATAATTGTAATTTGTATTTACAGAACACATGTATTTTGTGATGATTTTTACAAAATAAGAAGCGTTCTCCAATGAAGTAGTTCTCCATATACTATATACACCATAATAATTTTAATATCATTATTATTTATAATAAATATTTATTTTATATTATTTAAAAAAGTTACTTTAATATATTTTCTTATAAATAATTTTTTATAAGACTAGTCAAATAATGTAATTTATATACAAAAATTGAAATTTAGTCAAGTAATTAAAGACTTTGATTTGTTCTATAAATTTTTTATTTTTAAGTATTTGAAATTCTGTAAATAACAGATTTAATATTTTAATATTGTAAAAGTTATATATAACTATTAATTTAAAATATTTTTGAACTATGTAGTTGGTCCATTCTTTTATAGTTTTTTTTATATAAATTTATATTTTATTATTAAAATGATATTTGGTAAATATTATCTTCAATAAAAAATTACAATACATTTAATTTGTTAAATTATTTATTTTACACAATAATGATTTTGAAAGTTATAAATAGTAATTAAAAAATGTAAAGAAATTTCGATGTTTATGACCGATAAAAAAAAAGAGTATTTCAAAAATAAAACATTTGACAAAATTATTTATTTATACAAAATAAAATGATCCGACAAAACTAACATCTTTATTTATTAAAAATTGAAGTAGTATTAATGAAGAATGAAAAAGAAACTTATAAGAACATTGTTTTGTATAAAAGGTGGTGTTTTGGTCTTTTGTATTCCCTCAAGAGCGTTTAAGCTAACCAATGGGAAAGAGCATCAAAATTCTAAGAAAGCAGTAGATCGATAAATCAAGTATGGAAGGAAGTGTTCTAATGTCTTCGACGATGATGACGTGCCAAGGAGGTGCTCGCATTGAATAACAAGTGTGATTGGCACTACAATATGATTAGAGGATTGACATTGATAAGCAAGGCTACATAACTTCCCAAATAGCCAAAACTTCAGCTTTCCGGGGCGAGGCTGCCGAAATCAATTCAGCATTTCCATCAGTTGCGGGTTTCCCGGTCATAAAACTCCAAAAATAGCAATCACAGTCAAGCTTCACGAACTAGATAACTTAGTTGCAGCATTACACTAATTCTTTAGTCAACAGGATTTCTATATACTGCAAAGTAAAACTAGCTAATAATAAATTTAGCAAAAAAAAAAAAACTAGCTATTCAAATATCCGGGGTTTTGAGTTTATCAGTTTTCTAAAATAGTAACACTGTTGTTTATACAATTACAGTTAATTCGAAAATGAAAGGGGGCTTTGGAAACCATGAAATTCACAATAGTGAGCCTCTAACAGCTTCAAGTTTACTTTACACTAGTATGATGTATAATTATAGATGTTTAACTTGAACAAAGACTTTCTAGCAAAGGTGGTGTCTCCCTGTGCAGAGTGTGCATATTTCAGTCTCATCATATTGTACAAGATGTCTCTATCCGGCTAAATGCTTTTTGCTTCCTAGAGTGCTTAACACTGTCCCAAGCATTCTTATCACCGTGTATCTTGGAAAGCATTGAATAAACAGCAGGATGATCTTGTTCTAAACTGTCAAGTTCTTTTGCAGCAAACTGCCCAAGTTCTAAGCATGAATGCAATCCACATACCCCAATCAACGCACCCCATATGACCGCATCAGGTTTGAAAGGCATTTCTTTGATCAGTTTCTCTGCCTTTTCTAGCTGGCCTGCTTTCCCAAACAGATCCACCATGCAAGCATAGTGCTCCTTTTCCGCTTGGATTCCATACTTCATATCCATATCTACAAATTTTTGTTCACCTTCTTCGACAAGTCCACTATGTGCACATGCTGAAAGAACATTAATAAATGTAATCTTATCAGGTTTGACACCTACATTTGTCATCCTCTCAAATACCTGCAGTGCCCTTGTTGCAATCCCATGCCTTGCATAACCTCCAATGATCGAGTTCCATGATGCAACATTCTTCTCTGGCATTGACACAAAAATGCAGTATGCCGCTTCAATGTCACCACATTTTGCATACATATCAACAATGGATGTCAACAAAATGAGATCACGAGGGGTTCCAGATTTTAAAATACACGAGTGCACTTGATTTCCCAACATCAGAGACGAGCTCCCTGCACAAGCCTCTAATACACTCGAAAATGTAAAGTGATTAGGATAAGGCCCTGATCTCAACATTGATATAAACAACTCAAAAGCATCAAAAAACTTCCCATATCGCACATATCCTTTTATCATTGCAGTCACAGCGAACACATTTCTCTCAGTCATCATATCAAATTTAAAACGAGCTTCATTCAGTCTCCCATTATTAATATAACCATTAACCAAAGTTGTCCACGAAACAACATTTCTTACCGGCATCATGTCAAATGATCTCTGAGACTCCATAATCAGCCCCAAATCCATAAACCCCAAAATCAATGCATTCCAAACAGACACCTCTTTCAACGATATCTCATCAAACACTCTACGCAAACCATCAACATCCCTCAAATCAGTGTAAGCCCTCATCAACGCTGACCCCACATAAAAATCCAAATTAAAACCAGAGCAAATTATAATACCATGAAACTGTGTAATCAAAACCCTCAATCTTGTACTTATCAACGCGGTAACAACTATCGAGAAGGTAAACTCAGTCGGCCTAAACCCAACTCTAACCATTTCCAAGTAATACATATAAACCTTTTCGGGGTTTCCAGCCTTGTGAAAACCCGATAACATGGTGTTCCAAGAAACAATGTCTCTCACAGGCATTTCATCAAACAAGCCTTGAGCTTTCGACATTTGGTTGTTGTTGACATACCCACTGATCATTGAATTCCAGGACACTACATTCCTGGCACTGGGATTTTGATCAAACAGTTTGCGAGCATCATATACATTTCTATCACGAATGTAAGAGTTGATTGTGTGGTTTAGTTTTGTAGTTGGGATAGTACAGAAGTGGCGGGAATTCCATAAAAAAAGTTTTTTTGATATGTGCATGAAATGGGTAATGACGGTTTGACAGATGCAAACATTTTTATTCACTAAAAAAATGTTGATTTTAAATATACATATATGTTTAATGCAATTAATTTTGATATTGCTAATTGATACCTCTTCCATCTTATATAATTTTGATTATTTTTTACGTGGTTTGAGGTGTAAAGAAATTTATTTATATATATTATTTTTTAATTTTTTAATTATAATTTAAATATTATATTTTTATCCAAAAAATTTAAAAATAATATTTAACTTTAAATTACATGTATAAAGTTAAAATGCCACTTATTCTGTTTAGAAAAAAATGACACTTATTTTAGGATAAAAAATTAAAAATGAAAGTATTATTTTACTATCAGTAAATTATAATATTTTGATAATATATATCTAAACATGTGTTAATCTTACTTGGACATGAGACATAAATGCTAGATTTAGATTAGGTATAATTTAAATTCACATATCAAAACATGTGATATTCTTTTTTAAAATATGAGATCAAGTATGATTATTAAGCGCACTAATAAATTACTAACATTTATCATTTTTTGATAACTTGTAAATTACCAAGCTTGCATTCTTGTTAATAAATCTATCTACCTATCTATATAATAGTTTCCACTGCCTGTTTGTTACAGTTTCACTCCTTTCTTAAATTATTCACATGCAGTTGCTTCTAATTGCAAAAATGCCACTGCTATTTCGGGCGCTTCAAAATGTGTATCACATGTGTCACCCGCTACGTGTCAACCATCGGCAACATGTATATGTATTATGTACTCAATCTTCTTCAACACACTGTTTTGCTTATTCCTACGGGTAATACATAATCGAGCCTCCGCGTAATAAATAATCTTCGTTACCAGCGCTTTTTAATGTATTAAACATGTACTTCATTTCAAATTTCCTCTAATAATCTACAATATTTCTAATTACCTCATAATTCTATATTCTTTATTGAAGAAGCCAGTAGTACAGTCTAATGAAAGAGGTACTAATCAAACATTCTGCACTCCATGAATTTATGTTTCGAAATATATTCATCTGCTTACTCTTTTTTTTCATTTTGCCAGCTACATGAAGGAGACAAACCGTGGCATCTTTTTACTTCTAAAGATCTAAATATAGGTATCAAGTGCTCGATAAAGTACATTTTTTAATTTGATGATCATTAACCGGATTTTGTAATTCAATTGTTTATCATATTGTATAATAGGTTTTGATAGGAAGAAGAGAAGAAAATATAAACGATATTCAAACAAGGAGAATCATTTGTCTCCTCCAACCTTAGGATCATCTTCTGTACCATGTAGTTCAACACCTTCTCCTATGTCTACAATAGGTACATACAAGGAATTTATGTTTTTTTGTAATAAATTCTTATTGTCATTTAACAATTCTATCTTTTATCTACATATGCAGTTAATGAATGTCCATCCTCAGGTATTTTATTGTCTTTGTCTTATGACCATTATTTATTGATGTAGATAATAAATGTCCCACATGAGGTAATTTATGGCCTTTATCTTATGATCATGACTTTTTTTGTGTTTCAATCATGTGGTCTATTTTATAAAGGTACGGTAAAACGGAATTCTAAAGTCATCGATACCCATTCAGTGGAAAATACTCCTCGGTGCCCATTGTCTAATGTAACTAATGTTGAAAAAAGTCGCAACATTAATGACCAAGATGAAAACTTTCCTCCATTATATACTGTATCCAATCTTCATGGCACGATAAGAGGAAAAAAGTTTTTGTCAAAGAATAAACCTCGACTACACTCTTCTGAATTAAGTCGGAAGTTATTTAAAGAAGAGCAACTTAATGACTCGGAAGAGGAAAGGAGTAATTTAGGTGATTGCAACATATTTTAATTTTAATTTAATATGAATTTTAAATGATATATAAAAGGTAATATGTTGATGATGTTGTATTTCTCCGCTCAGACCACTAAACACGTGAGGAATTCATGTTCAGTGATGAAGAATGCAGTGGTGATGAATCTCTTGGTTAGTTAAAAACATGGCTAATATTTTGAGAACATATTTATTGTCTTTCACATATGAGATGATATTGGTTTGTATAATATTGTTATACTTTTTCATGTTTATAGATATTTCACATACTCAACAATCGAGTCATATGGATGATGAATTGGAAACTGATGAAGGTAATGTTGACTTTGTAATAGCTCTAAATTGCATGACAAACATATATACTATAAGGTAATCCTGCATATTAATCTATGTATCTAATAGTTCTTATATTGTTGTGCAGATAACGAAGGCAATAATTTCGACCAATCCTATTGTAATAAATCTGTGCGAAGTAAACGGATGGTCCCTGAAGAATATGCAAGCTTGGGTGGTCCGACTGCTATATGTTCAAAGTGCAATACCCGTATGTGGAAAGAAGAGCATGTAAATAAGAACTCCAATATTCTCAATGTGTTGCCAAAAGGGTGAAATCAAGATTCCCGATCCACTTCCAACTCTTCCTTACCTAATGCATCTCTATACTGATAACATAAAAGGTCCATTTTTTGAATGACAAATCCGCTTATATAATTTCATGTTTTCCTTTATCTCAACTGGTGGAAATATTGATCATTCTAGTTTGGATAATTTTCGGTTCGGATCAAATCGATTTTCCAATATTTATTGGATTATGTAAATTCAAATATAAAATCAGATTCAGTTCTATGAATTTTCATTCAATTTTTTAATCCAAACCTATTTTGTGAGGTCTGGTGACGAGCATCATATATGTTTCTGTCATAAATGTAAGAGTTGATTGTGTAGTTTAGATTTTAGTTGGGATAGTACAGAAGGGGCGGGAATTCCATTGAAAATGTAGGGTTAATTTTATTTATTATTTTTATAATTAATTAAAATATAAGAAATAATTTTTAATTTTTTTTTCTCCAGAATCTATTTGAAAACTCTAATATTTTTTTACCGTTTGATAAGATGTAAACATTTGTATGGTAAAAGTGGAATTGTAATTCTTATATCTTGTTATTTTACGAACTACGATCAAAAAACATAAATAATAGGAGTATATTATTTTTTGTTTATTTTAATTTAATTACGTTTTGAGACCTATAATTTAAAATGCACTTGTTTTTAGGTCCATAAAAATATTTAAAATGTGCAAATCCACTTCGCAAGGCCTGCAACCCCATCGCATGTCACATAAGCACTATATGGTTTTTGGAAAAAAGTGGTCAAAATTCTCCGAAGCCCGTTTTCATATATTCATATTATATTATGATTAAAGTAAAATGATATATTATGATTTAGTTTTATTTTAATTTAATAATGTTAAAAAATATAATATTCAAATTAAATTGATTAATTTTTTAAAAATTATTATTAAAATATAGTAAGTATCGTAACATTATTATTAAACAACGTTTATATAGAAAAGTAGATAGATGATTTTCATAATTTTATTTATAAAATAATATTAGAAAAGACAAAAAATAATAAATGAATTTGATACTGCTCGCTTTTTATATGTTTCGTCTGATGAATATATTAGTACACTCAGGTGCAAGGACCGTTTATAGTGTACCGAAAAGGCAAATGACTCCATAATTGGAGGGTCTAATTAGACTCAAATGGTATGATTATTAGAGTTTTTTAAAAAAGTTTGACGATCTTTGAACCTTCAGGTTGATTCTGAGTTATTGAAAGTTAGTCGGATGGCTGAAGGTTAAATACTCGAAGATTTCTAATATGAGCAATGCTAGGTAACCCAAAAATTATACCAAACATATGACTTATTTTAATTCGTAAAGCATATATATATGCACACATGTCTTATATTATTATAAAAGGTTATCAATTACACACATGATAATTTAATATTTATGACAATTTTTTGGGTACCTAACATTTTTCTTCTAATATATACATGTAACATTTTACCTCTAGATCGCAACATGTTAAATAATTAATTTAGAATGTAAGATTAGTTATTATTACTAAGGGGAAGAATAAATTATATATTTTTAGAAGTCAACATTTAATTTATATATTATTCAAAATTTTATATTTGAACCAAAATACTTTAGATTTATTTTGATTTTGTATCAAGATTAGTCCCTATCTTTTAAAATAAAAAACCCGACATTTGACTGTTATCATGCATGTAGGATATTAGAGTTGGTTTCTGAAATATTGATAGGTTAAATTATCAAAGGTGGAAATACGAATTAATGTTACTGATATTATCTTACAATGACAAATTTCTAGGACACATAGTTAATCAGTATCATCCATAATGATAATGCGGTACAGTCTGAATCTATAGAACTATTTGTTCAACTCACGTCAAAAATTTAATTACGACAATTTGTCACATTATATTCTCACGTTAAAATATATGAGACAATTCGTTAAGAATATTAAATGAGGTACTAATACTAATTACACCAAGAAATTATGATATTTTGGTAATTAATTTATAGTAGGCTTGTGGGTTATATACTTGTATAAGCTGTTACATTTGTGTTAAAATACTGTAGGTACAATTTAAGTTCATGTATGTTATGCGAAATAGATTATTTGAAAATATATAAGAATAAGTATGATTATTAAGTGCATTAATAAATTATGAACTTCTACCAGTTTTTGGTAACTTATGAATGAGAGTACCAAACATGATTGCATTTGTGTTGGTAAATTTAAAACTTAATTGAAGTTCAACGGCCATATAGATACGTATTTTGGATAAAGGAGGGGATTAAACCTTTATTCGGTGCATAAAAATTAGTTGACTTATAAATTAAACAGGGGAAAAGCCAAAAAGGTAGATGTAGAATCAAATTTCACGAAAACAATAAATCAATATAAGATCGTGGTTTAGATCTTATCTTTAGCAATTAACATCACTAATGAGAGTCATTCTTATCAACATAGATAATAATATGAACTACAGTAAGCTATAGCTTTATGCAGGAGCAACGGCCTAAAATTCCTATCAACTCTGAAGCCACATCACGCCTAAGATCTCAAACTATATGCTAAATACAAAACTAAATTCATTTTATTTCTTGCTTGTTGCAATAAATTTAGGGAATTAAAATATTAAAAAATGAGAAACAAAGAGGTGACATGAGTGTAAAAGATTTGTAGTCTATTTACTCTATTAGATGTATGGTTTTGGTTTTTGTGGTTTCAAAATGGTAAATGAAATTGGGATCGAATCACCATGTATTGTTATTTTATTGAAGTTTTAATTATTTGGAATGAAAAACACTGATCACTCAACATTTAAAGATTTTAATCATTATCATCATTATGATCCCAAGTTATTGAAATGATAACTTTGAGTTTGGATTGTCGATGAAAAAAAAAATTATGAATTAAAGTTATTGAAATGATAATTTCGTGTTTAGATTGTCGATGAAAACAAAAACTATGAATGAAAACCCGTTGTAATTCATAATTTTTATTTTCATGGACAATCCAAACACGAGTTTCTCATTTTATTCACTTTTATTCATAATTACCTTAGTTTATTCACTTTCATTCATAATTTTTGTTTTATCGATAATTCAAACATTCTTAACGTAACTGATAAGAAAAAGTAGATCTGTAATTAATAAAAGAGATGGGAAATTAAATTTGAAAATAATAGAAACGAGGAAGAAGAGAAGAAGAAAGGTACATGCGAGAATGGGAAATTTGTTATAAAAATTACCCAAACAAAATTTGAAGTCATAACCTTCACTCCCTTAAGTCTAACACCTTAAAACAACAACGTTCATCTAGGCCTTTTCCTTCATCGTTAAATCTCGATGGAGGGAAAATTTATACAACGGCAATAACACATCGAACATAATTTTAGATTTAGTAAATCAGCTTCATTCATAAAAACTACTACATAAATCCAGCTTCATTCCTAAGAACTACTACATTAATCCAGCTTCATTCCTAAGAACTACTACTACATAAACCAACTTCAAGTACTAGTTCTATTTAAAACCATAATAACTAAATTTGAGACAAACATCTACTACAATAATTAAACATACTAAAAGACAATACTACCTAGACCACAAGCAACTCCATCTTCACTTCCAAGTTTACTCCTTATCATCGTCATCACTCTCTTCATCTTCCTCCTGATCTTCATCACTTTCCTCAGCTTCCTCTTCTTCAAGTGGTGGGACCCAGTTTCCATATACCCATTCCCTATGCAACCTCAGGTCAGACCCACTGAACACAATTTCTTCCTTAGAGGGCTTGAAGAAAACAGTGAACCTATCTCCCTCGTGAACCTTAGTGATAAAACCTTCCCACCACCCATCATCATGATAAGCATCGACTTCCTCACCCATCTTGAAAGTCCTGACCCTTTCTCGGGGTGCACTTGGCCTTGCTAGAATCGCATTGACATGCTCACGAAGAGGCTGGGAGCCGTCATCAGTAGTGAGAGTATCGTATTCGATGTAAAGGTTCCGGGTCCTCTTCGTTATCGTCCTGATCACCGTACCAGAATACCAGGAGCCCCTGAAACCTGGATCATCCAAGTTCACTTCAATATGTGCACCTCTTTTGAAACTTTCTCTCTCGAGCTCTTCCATGTTCACCCCTGCCCCTGACCCTGAAGCTGCCATAATTTTTCTTCTACAGAGTAAATATTTTTCTTATGAACAATGTCACTGTTTCACACAAACACGTATCAATTTATAGTGCAAAGAAATGGAGAGGAATATGAAAAGGACAAGGTAAGGTGAAAATGACAAAAACGTGAAAAGAAAGCATTGTTTTATTAATTTTTTTCTATATTTGTATAATTTATTCACTTTTTTCTATTTTAGTGCCGAGCGTATAAACTTTTTCCCATTCCTTTTTGGGAATTAAGCTAATTAATATCATTTGGATATACTTTTTGCAGTGTATGTAAATTATTAAAAACCAAAACAACACACAAGAAGTGTGTACATCTCACAGGAATGACAACAGTAGAGTAATCCAACATTCCAAATTATCCCATAAAACAATATGTTTACAAATAATTTTTTTATCATGTATGAACAAATATGTATTTTAAAAACAGAACATAACTGTCCTTCACTTTTAATTTCGTAAAAATTATCACATATTTTATTAAAACACATGTGTTCTGTAAATAAAAATAAAATTATGAGAATAATTCATTTATACAAAAAAATTAGTGAAAAATGGTTTTTTCAAAACCATATTAGGTGCTGAAAATATTAGTAGTCTGAAAAATAGTACTCAAGCACTGTTCTATAAAAGAAAGTATATTATATTAAAAACCTATTAACACGCTAAAATGTGTACAGGAAATTACTTCTCACACAGAATGGCATGATTTTATTGTTGTATTTTCTTTCCCTACATTTGTACCTTGTATTAACTTTTGAGTAGTCAATACATTACTGTAATTCAAAATCGAACACTTGAAATATCAATATTTATATTTTATTACATTTTTTTTACCTTTCGTTAATAATTTAGGGAGTACAATCCACTTTGTGTACTCACACTTTAATTAAAAAAACATCACTTGCAATATTTTAATTCAAAATCTGGAATAAAGTGCGAGTACATAAAATGCACATTAAGTAAATGTGAATACATAAAATGTATTTTACTTTTTAAATAACTAACAGAGTTAATCCAAATTAACGGAATGCAACAAAGTGTAATGAAATATAAATATTGATATTTCAAGTGCTCGATTTTAAATTATAATATTACATGTGGTGTTTTGAGTAAAGTTCAAGAACACAAAATACACTTTACTCTTAACTTTTCTGATCAGAACAGAACCTACTATCTTTTTTCCAGAATCGAATTCTTGTTTTGGCAAGCTAATTAATATCTATTCGATTATATGTCTATTATTATGATGTTTCAGTAAAATAGCACACACAAGAAGTGTGTACAAAAGCTACAAGATAGCACATCTCGATCACCACACCCCACACAAAAACTTTATAAGAAAATAATTAGTAATGTAAAGATTGGCATCTTGATTTTTGGTGTTAATTCGAAAAATTTCTAAACGCATGTCTGCAAAGCTGGACAGACTTCATGTCATCCTTATTTTTCTCCATAACAATCTCTTGGAAATGCAGGACATAATTTCTTACTAGTTGTTTATTAGAACTGTTTCGGCAAAGCGTTCTAAATCTATACTAAAACCAAAATTGAAATGATTGAATATTTTCGAAAACGGATAAAGTTAGGATTCAAATGACAACTAAATATCCGAATTAGCATATTTCTTGCTCGAAGTATTTTGAGAAATGAGCTGAAACGGGTATTAAAAGAATAAGTGAATAACCATCTAGATTAAACCTAAATAACTATAAAGAGCTATACAATTTTTTTTCCAACTCTAGACTTATGCGTCCCTTTCTCTGTTCCAGTGTATCACATCTCTTTTCTTGTTCGGTCTGATCACTGGCAAAGTATAATAGTAGTACCAGGCTAGTTTACCAAAACTCTTTCTATGCTGACTTCGATTCATGTCACACTGCATTGATGATGTGATCACCATTACTCAGAGGATAGCCTTGACCATCATCGAGTCGCCATCGCCATTACTCTACGATCACTCCAACATTTTTTTGGCTCCACAATATATATGTTCCTCGAAATATTGTTATGTCAACCAAAGTTCTCAGGAGCATAATTAGGTCCTCAATCAGGTTCTATGCAGCATGATTGGTAACAACTGTAGGACAAACTCTTAATATATTTAGTGGGAGTAAATTATTTTATTCCCATCGAAATTCACGAGGGAAAAAGATCTTCGCAAACTAGATAATTGAAATTCAAGTAGCTTTTGATATAGAAGGTTCTATCCATTTTAATTGCTCTATGGATGCTACATGTCACTATCGAGTGAACAACAATACAAGTGTATAAGTGATCAATATCAGATCAAACTAGTTTAATTAACATCGTAAAATTCAGCTTTGATAGGCTTGAGCAACTGAATCATTAAAAGAAATGCATCTTGGGGGTTGGTTCGGTTTTGAACTTCTGATAAATTTTAATGTCCACGCTGCAGAGTACACCAGTCCATGCAGAGTCTATACTTTTAATGCCATAAAACTTCCACATTCACACGAATACCTCTGACCATATTCCATATTTCTTGATTCTTTTGCCAAGTTACCCGCTTTCCATTCAACTTCCCAAACTACCCATCCTTCTTGACTTTTCTTTTGTTTTTTCTGCATTTATTCCGCCAAATATGGGAGTCATGTGAGAATAGTGTTCCCAACTCGGGACATTATGTAAGGTGCAAATATTTTTTTGTGTGAGTATTTTTGTAATTGTATATAATTCCGTGTAATTACAATAAAACTCTCGTGTATTTATATGAATTTTTTTTTAACCTCAAAGAAAGTTATCTGAGATAATCACAGGAACATTAATCTCTGTCATAAATCATGACTATTTTTATAGGAAGTTGATCGAGGGCAAATATATGCCAGATAAACTTTCTCCCGCATAATTAGATTAGTTCTTGGACGGATGAGATTTTAATAAAAAATAGAATCAAACTGTTGTTAATTATCGCGACTCGTTTACGGGTTGATTTTAATATAATATTATAAATTATATTTTGGTGGATTTGTAGAACTTTAATATAAAATTTTAGTTTTTATATCAGTTGGATTCTGAAATTTAATTTGATATAAATGTTAAAAGTAATAAATATATTTTAATATAATTTTTTAACATCTCAATTTACGTGTTAAAAAATAAAAACAATTAAAATAAGACAAATGGATATTGTGTTTCAATCTCGGATCCCGACTAATCCGAAATCCAACACAACCCAATAACACTCGCAGTCCATTCCACTATTATCAAACGAGCCCAATTGAGAGAAATGAATTCCAAAGGTTTGTAGACTTGTCCACTATTAACTATTCATCTGTTCCCCACAAATTATTTTCAATTAACTTGTTTAAATAAATTATTAATACATCATTAAACATTTTTTTGTCATTTTTAGATCACATCACATATATTAGTTAACCATTTAAATAATTTTGATCCAAATAATTTGTTGGGAAAAATGCGTGCTAGATAAAAATTGAAATGGTTTGTGTTGCAAATAATATTATTTAATATCAAAGAATTAAAATGATCAATGTTATGTTTAATATTCAGGCATGGGTTCAGAGCAGTACCAATATTGCAATTTCCCGGCTAAGCTCACCTCTGGACTCGATTGGCATCAAAACCCATTTTCATATTGAATTGCTAGAAGACACACAAAATATCTTAAGGCGCTTACCCTAACGTGAGATCGTAATGCTAGCTAACCAGCGAACATTCTAACTTACCAGCGCTGAAATCGATTCCCTGCATCTCATGGATGATCTAATGTTTATCTTAAGAGTACATAGACCAGTTTCCTAATTGTCATATATCTCTTCTGACTCACATTGATCTTATGTAAGAAGGACCCAGTTCGGGTCGCATGCTTGGATTGCTGTATCCTGAATCGCCTCGCTAGCTGAGGGTACTTAGTACGGATTTTTCATAAATAACTGGAAAACTCCTAGTCACATGGGCTCACCTCACATGTTATTATTTATTGATCTAAAGACTAGCTCTATAGGGTTGTCATGTATTTTTTAGTCCAAAAGCCATAATGAGATAACAGAAAACACCAAAGTCAGTTATGAATGATACCTTAGGGATGTCATTGGGGTGCATTCTGATTTGGTTCTAGCCACTGAAACCATCCATAAAACTAAGCATTTCGTGCCCAGCTATGGCATCAATTAATGTGTATATTCTTGGCAAGGGGAAACAGTCCTTTGGAAAAGCATCATTCAAGTCTGTGAAGTCCACACACGTCCTCCACTTTCCATTAGCCTTCTTGACCATCACAGGGTTTGCTAGTCACTCAGGAAATTGAATCTCTTCAATAAATCCTGCTTCCAATAGCTTCTCACATCTTGTTTAATGGCTTCTTGCCTTCCAGGAGTAAAAATTCTCTTCTTTTTTTTGACGAATGTACGCTTAGGATCTACATTCAGCTGATGTGTAATAAGTTTGGGGTCTATCCCTGGCTTGTTGGCGGCTGTCCAAGTGAATACGTCGCTGTTGTCTTGTAAGAACTAAACTATTTGTTGTTTCAAGTCTTTGGGGAGTGAAGCCCTAACATAGGTCACTTTCTTAGGATCTTGAGGATCTAGGGGGATGGTCTCTAGGTCTTCTGCAGGTTTCCCCCTCCTTTTCTCCTGGTCTCGGACATCCATGTCTTCAATGAGGAGGACCTACCCCTGGTGCCATCGGGTTTTAGAGCAGCCACATAACAGCTTCTGTCCATTCTTTGATCTCCTCTCTCTTCTCCTACCCCATGCCTAGTAGGGAACTTTAGCTTCAAATGATATGTAGAAGCTATAGCCTTGAAGACATGCATCTCAGTCATTCCAAGGATCGCACTGTAAGTGGTATTCGTCTTAATAACCAGAAAATTTCGCATCTGTGTTGATTGTCGAGGGTCCTCACCCATAGTCATAGGTAGTTGTATTATTCCTTCAATCTGAGATTCCACTCCATTGAAATCATAGATGGACATGTTGGAAGGAGTCATTTGTGAATCATTGTAACCTATTTTCGTAAAAGTATCATAAAAGAAGATGTCCATTAACTACCTGTTGTCTACCAAGACTCTTTTTACAGGTGAATTCCCTATGATAGGGGTGAATTCCCTATGATAGGGGTGATTACCAAGGGGTCATCATTGGGGAACTTCACCCCTTCCAAGTCAGAATCATCAAAGGCCAATGAGACCTCAGTTCTTGCTCTCTTAGGAGCTTCTCCAATGATACTCATCACTTATCGGGCATAATACTTTCTAGAATTTTGGGAGTTACCCGCAGCAGTTGGCCCCCCTAAAATTACATTGATCACGGGCCCACAGGGCTGGTTGCTCCTCTCTTTGGGGTCATGTCACACATCAGTTTCATGTCACACATCTCTGTGAAACCGACAATACACATTTTTGTTTCTTTTATCAGGATCAATCCTTAGTGGCTTTGTCCATTGAAGGTCCTTGTCCTTCTCAATATCCTTCAATATTTTACTCCTAGCTGTATTTAGCCTTGCATAATCAGTAAACCTTGATCCACCCTTCCTCTTGGAGTCATCAACATTATCACTTTAGCATATTTGGTATCGACCGTATACTCGGTGTCACTTGCTCGTTTCTTAGAGTATGTATTAGAGCCTTGGAACCCTTGGCCTCTCCTCATACTCTCTTCAGCTTTAATATATTTTCCTGCTCTCTCCTAGAGCTCATTCATACTTTCAGGATCCCTCTTAGCTAAAGACCTCTTGAAATTCTTGTCTGAGGTCCCTTGCTATAGGGCTATCATAGCTACCTTCTGGTCTAGATCAGAGACCATCAAGGGTTTTTTTGTTAATCTGTTCATATAATCCTCAGGGACTCATTCTTTCCCTGATGCATATTCATCAATGATGCTGAGTTCTTCTTATAAGTTTTTCTACTGATGAGTTAACCTATGAAGGCCCTGATCAAATCTTTAAATGACTCAACAGAGTTAGGGGGTAGATGGCTGAACTATCTCTAAGCCATACCACTTAGAGTTTGGGGGAACGCCCTACACTTGATAGCGTCATTTACCGGCTGCAACAACAGTGCATTAGTGAAAGTAAGAAAGTGGTTTGAGGGTCTCCAGTTCCATTATAGGCCTTGATTGTAGGAATCTTCCACTTTCTTGAGATTTTTTCATCCATAATCTCCTCCGTAAAGGGATGTACTGGATCATCAAAGTCTTCAAGTGGTAACAGGTCATGGGGATTAGTCCTAACTGTTAGTAATTGTGCTCTAGAGACAATACTTTTATATTTTAAGGAAAATATTTATTATTAAGGATTATATTTTATTGATTATTATTTATTTATTATATTTTATTTACTGTGTAATAAATTGAAAGCATAATAAATGTCCTTGGAATTTTGATACGTATTATATATCTTTAAGTATGTGACTTAAAAATGAGATTATATGAATAGTATCTTATTCATAAAATTCCCTAGTCGAGTATTATTATTTAAGGATAATAATAACGCATAAAGACTAGTATGTTTCTTGACAGATGACCACATCTCATTGGTCATAGGTATGGTGATACCAAAGTCAAGAACATAAGTGAATGTCTCAATGCATGGCACTGGAATGACCCACCGTGAGATTCTACATGTTAAATAAGTGTCATAAGTAATTCTCACTGTGATAATGGTGTAATGATCCTTAGACCTGAAATTATTATATTTCTATACGAGAATTAATATACTTTGATTACATTAAAAGTTACCTTTGACCGGGTGATGATAAAAGTGGACATTGGGTATATTATGAATCGTATGAGAAATATGAATGATCTAGATGTGATTTAATCCTCCTAATTTTAGGAGTGATATTATTAGCCTCTTATTTGAGTGAGACTATGAAATGTACGGTCGTGCTCAAATGTTGATTTGATATTAATAGTCTACTCATCGATCAAGAAAATAAAGATTAAATTATGAAGAGGATGACACGAGACATGCCTTGAGTTTAATCTATAATATCAAGATTAAAGGGATTATATTACATGGAACATTATTCACGAAAGGCTTAATCGAATCACCGATTTATTATTTTTACTTGGGTAGCAATGATGTATTACTAGATGCCGCACATTGTTTACAATTTTAATTAGATATTAAAATTATTGCCAACGTAATAATAACCTACAGGGTCACACACAAATAATACTTGAAGGAAAAATAATTTAAATTGTGAATTTAAATTAAATAAGTAATTTGTTTTATTTATGATATTAATTAAGTATGACTTAATTAATTATATAAATAGAATAAATGAATTATTTAAACTAATTCTAAAATTAAAATTTAATTAATTAAGTGAGACTTAATTAAATAATTTAGAATTTTGGATTAATATTAATTATAATTGGATTATAATTAGGAAACTTATTCCTCTCTCTATATAATCTCTTTATGGGCTAATTTAATAAATGAGACCTATTTTACTAAAACCCTAGCCGTTCTGAGAGAGGAGGAAGATAGAGAGAGAAGAAGTTTTCGGGTACTAGTACACATCAATCTTTCATGAAAAGTGTTCGTGTGGATACCGTAGAGCGTAGATCGCGAGAGCGGGATACGTAGTGATTAAACAAGCTTTGGACCTCCATTAATCTTCCATTAATGAACTGTTAAAGCTTCTAAATGTATTTATTATTTATCTCCGAATTAAATCTTTTATTTTCGCATGGATCCTGCAGATGGTTTCGCTATTTTGATTTATTTTTCGCGTTTATTCCGCTGCGTTTGTGCCTCGAAACCCTTCACTAACATGAATCGACCATACCTGTCTTCTTGTTGGAGTCTCATCAAGGTCTATCACAGATGTATTATTTGTCGATCCTCTAGCCCCCTCGGCTCTCGGGCGCGAACGCCTTGTTAACGCCCTATCCAGGTCCTTCCTCAGTCGTTGAGCTTCAGCTTTATGAGCTCGTATCCTCTCTTGATGGGATGCAGAGTTAGTACTTTGAGTCCCTCAGGGCTGGGTACTCCTCCCTCAAAGGGGCTTCTTGCTAGGTCGCCTTCTCCGGGGTTAACGTATTCGTTCGATGATTCATCATCGGTGGAGTAGGCGCCTGAGAAATCTCAGTTTCTACGGCGTGAGCTGTATTGGGTCAAAAGTCCTTGCTCATATGGGGGCTCATAATTTGGTGGAATTCCATAACGTGGATTGGGCACCACCGTTGTTGAGACCTACAATGAGGGAAGAGCAACAAAAGTAGTACTGAGGGGTGGAATTACCTGAAGTGGGGGAACCGAAGCGTGAATTGAGACCTCCAGATTTGAAGGATGAACAATGACGCTCAAGGGTCCTGCTCGTCGGAAGCTTGTTCTAGGGTCCTCAACAGTATATATACATACACACACACACACACATATGTATATATATACTCGAAACAAATAAAAGAATAGAAAGATTAGATAAAGGAGTACCGCAATGTACATCGCCAACCCTCGTATGAGTTTTATTCCACACCTCAAGGCGACTCAGAGTTTTTCGAGACTTCTTTCTCATTTTCTTTCAAAAAAAGATTAACTAAAATTAGCATTTTAAGTTAAAATATGTGTGTGTGTGTGTTATATATATATATATTTACTTAAAAAACATACCTCTTCAACATTATTCAAAGATCGAGCTTCAGTACTATGTAACCTTTCTAATTTTTGGCGGTTGTCGGATGCAACCTTAGACCTATGAACGTGCCCTTCACTCTCCCAATACTTCAAAAGATCATCCCAAAATTTTGTGGACCAATAGCCGGGTCTTAATGTTTTTTTGTCAACTCCTCTCTCCTTTGATCAGAGGTCAACCTTCTTTTTAATTTCATTCATCGTTCTCTTGCACGTGTTCTTAATATGTTGTTCAATTATAGCCGTTGCTTTCGACCGGCCTTGTCCTTTTTCTTACTTATAATATTGCTACAAAATAAACTCAATCAAGAACGGTCGAGAAAAAAACATAAAGTCATATAGTTAAAAAATTGAAAACTAATTAATTATCACTTACCTTAAACTCATTAACCCGTTCACCTAACCATTCGGGATTATGATAATCAATATCACTGAAGGTGTATTGGCTAATGGGCCACCTTTCCCGAATCATCGCTAGCAAAGTCTTTTTAGCTTCATTATTCTCAATACTACATACATGTAAGATACATTGACAATTATTAACAAACATAACAAATGTTAGGAATATATTCATGTGGTGATGTATAAAATACTATAACAGAGTCTAACATTGATATATTTATAATAGAATAAGTCTTTCTAGTCTCTGTTTAAAGTAAATGTAAATTAGAGTCTAGTTAGTCCCTATATATGTATCAAGAGTATTTATACTTAGAAGATTTTCTGAAGAAATAAAACCAGAGTCTGGATGGAAATCAGGGTCTGGAGTTCAATCAGAGTCTATAGACTATCAGAGTCTATAGCCTATCAGAGTCTGAAGATCATTAGAGTTTGAAGACTTTCAGAGTCTATAAAGCTGAAGCTGAATTTGGAAGATGATCACAGTAATAGAAAGTCTTTGATGATAAAGGCAAATATATTACAGATATGCTATGGAAATGAATGAGAATTCTATTCCTATTATAATTTGATTTTCTGTTATTAGTTGATAGACAACTCTCTATATAAACACTCTATGTAACCTATTGTAGTCATTGAAGTTTTTAAGAGCGTAGAGATAGGGAGATTTTCTATGAGAAACACAGAGAAGATGCTAGGGTTTGTGTACACTTTAGGAGAGTTTGTATTCATACATCAATAATACAACTAGTATTTATTCATATCTTTGTGTTTGATCTTTGTTCTTAATTAAAAGCTTTAATCTATAGTGAGTTGATTTTATTCAGGCAATAAGAACGCACAAGTATTCAACCTCCCCTTCTACTTGTGTAACTGGGAAAATAATTGGTATCATAGCCTAATGTTTAAAATTGATTGAAGATGTCTAGAAACAAAGATGACAATTCTAAGATTCCTATGCTCAAATGGAATGAGTACACCCACTGGAAGGTTAAGATGCTGCACCATCTGAAGGCTACAAACCCTGACTATCTTGACATGATTCATGATGGACCTTATGTACCCTCAAGACTTTTTCCTCAAACCACTGTTGAAGGAAAAATCATTGGCGAGCATTTTGTTGACAAACCAAAGGCTGAGTGATCAAAGGAGGACAAGGAGAATGTCCTCAAGGAGGCAAAAGTCAAGAACATCCTCTTTAAAAGTTTGGACTATGTTCTCACAAACTGTGTTATATCATGCAAAACAGCTAAAGAGCTGTGGACAAAACTTGAAGTGCACTGTGAAGGAACTAATGATGTCAAGAAAAATGCAAGTCCTCTGCTAATTCAGGAGTATGAGTATTTTGAAGCAAAAGCTGGAGATACCATCACTGAGATGTATGATAGGTTTATCAAACTCCTGAATGAGATTGCTATACTTGGTAAAGTATATGAATTCGAAGATAAAAATACCAAGTTTCTGAGAGCCCTTCCTGAAGAGTGGGACAACAAAAAAACTGCTATAAGGGAAGTTAGAGATTTGGATGAAATAACTCTAGAAGAATTGTATGACAGACTCAAGATATATGATTTAGAGATGCAACATAAAAAGAACAAGAAATCTGAAAAAGTAAAATCCGTGACACTCTTAATGGAGTCTAAGAAATAATAATAGGAGGATCCTTAAGAAACTAGAATCAAAGAAAAAGGGCAAAACTATCGTTGAGTCAGAGTATGCTGACACAGACTCTGATTCAGATGATGAGATTGATTTGAGTCAAATGATGACTATGTTTTCTAAGAATTTCAAAAGAATGAAATTTAACAAAAGAAATGGAAAATTTAGCAAGAAGCCAACATTCAGAAAGGATGATAACAAGGTTGAGAAAAGAAAGAACACCATAATCAAGCTTGACAAGGCAAAAGTCAAGTGCTTAAACTATGGAATACTGAAGCATTTTGCGAATGAGTGTAGAAAAATTAAAAATCAAGGCAAAAGAAAGAAATTCATCTCAACAGGAAATGATTGGGCAGATTCAAGCTCAAAGGATTAAATAGATTATGAAAATCTAGCATTGATGGTTGTCTCCTCAGAAAAGCCAAAATCTCCCAAAGAACCCTCATCTCCTAAATCTAAGGTATCAATCTTTTCTACTGAATCTTTCTTAATTTAGACTCTAATAGTATAAAGATTGTTCAAAGTGAAGTTAGAAAGTTAATGACTAATTTTAGATCACTCACAAATGACAATTATAGGTTAACAGAAAAAAACCTAATCTTAACAAGTAGGAATAACCACTTAGAGTGTGAATTAGTTCTTATGGAAGAATATAAAAAGGATTCTGAGAAGTATAAACACAAACATGCTGAAATCTTAAAGGACTATGATTATGTTATAAAAGAACTAGAAGAGGAAAGGATTATGTTCAAAGTATGAATATAATCTGGAAGAAAAGTTCAGAAAATTCTCAACAATCAAAATATGTGTCAAATTGCTGGTCTAGACTATGACAAAAGTCAAGGCAAAAGACCTATTATTGATAATGATAACAATGAAGAAGCTAGCCAAGTCAATAGGACTAAGGATAAGAGTATCATCACTCCTGTTAAGTTTGTGACTTCTGAAGTTAAGACTAAGCTACCTAAAGGAACCACAAACTTATCTATCAATAATCCCCCTACTATTGACAATAAGATAAATGAATCAGGAGAAAAGAAATCTAAGAAAAATATAAATATAGGTTTCTTATTAAAGTCCAAGTTAAAAGAAAGGCTAGAAAATTTACCAGAGTTTGGCAAAGCTAGGATGAATATGAATGGCAAAGAAGGCATTAACAAAGACAACAACTATCAAAAAGATTTTAATGCTCCTAGAAAGAAATTCTACAGATGTGGAAACCACAACCATCTTGCTCTAGATTGTAGAATAAAAATTGAAAAGAAATCAGAGTCTAAATCCCCTCAGACTCTGACTAGTCACTACATTCCTCAGAAACCCTGTTATCATTGTGGTACTATATTTCACTCTATTTATATGTATAAGGACTACATGATTTGTATTACAATTTTTATGAGCTAAAATCTTCTATTAATAAAAGTTGGTATGGCACTGTTAAGACTCCACCAGAGTCTAAGGCAACAAGGGAAATATGTAAATCCAAAATAAAAATTTCTAAACTTTTTTCAACTGATGTTAGTAAGAAGAGATCCAAAACTATTTGGGTTTTCAAAACATCTAATTAGTTGCCATTTGTATGCAGGGAATAAGGGCAAGGAAAATATACCTAGTCCTGGACAGTGAATGGCTCAGGACACATAACTGGAAAGAAATCTCTGTTTACTGACTTTGTGCAGATGATCGGTCCAGAAGTATCCTTTGGAGACTGGAATAAGGAAAAATACTAGGATATGACAAGATTATACTTGAAAATGTCATCATTGAAGAAGTAGCTCTAATCGATGGCTTGCAACACAACTTAATCAGTATTAGTCAACTTGGAGATAAAGGTTAAAATACTAGCTTTGACAACCAAGAATGTCTTGTGACTCAAAAAGAAACAGGCATTTTAGTTTTCAAAGGGTATAGACATGGTAACATATATGAAGCCATCTTGTAGGATTGCACTCACATTAAAATCACATGTCTTTATAGCAAGGCCTCAACTGAAGAATTCTGGAAATGGCATAAGAAATTATCATATATCAACTTCAAAATACTCAATAAGTTTGTGAAACAATGTCTTGTAAGAGGATTGCCACATGTTGATTTTGTTCAAGATGGACTTTGTGAAGCATGTCAACTTGGAAAACAAAGGAAAACATCATTCAAGAGTAAAATAATAAACACCATTTCTGAACCTTTTTTCTATTACATTTTGATTTATTTGGTCTAGTAAATGTGATGTCAATTAACAAAAAGAAATATGATTTATCATTGTAGACGATTTTACAAGATTCACATGGGTTTTCTTCTTACACTCAAAGGATGAAGCTTCACAACACATAATAGACCATGTCAGTTTTCTGGAAACTAAATCAAAGAAGACTGTAAGAATACTAAGGAGTGACAATGGTATGGAATTCAAGAATGCAATCATGGAGGAATACTGTGCATCAAAGGGAATTACTCAACAAATGGAGTTGTGGAGAGAAAGAATAGAGCACTTATTAAGGCAGCCAGGACAATGTCGGCAGAGTCTAAACTGCCAATATATTTATGGGCTGAGGCAGTCAATACAACATGTTTCACTCAAAATTGTACCTTGATAAATATGCATGGAAAGATTCCCTATGAAATGGTGAAGAACAAGAAGCCAAGTGTAAAATACTTTCACATATTTGGGTACAAGTGCTTTGTACTTAAAATACATCCTGAAAATATAAAAAAAATTGAAACAAAGGCTGACAAAGCCATATTCCTTGGATATGCACCAAATACAAAGACATTCAAAGTCTTCAATCTTAGAACCAGAATTGTTATAAAATCTATTCATGTTACATTTGATGACAAAAAGATTAAAGGTCTGCAGGATGAACTAGAGTCTACAACGTAGGAATTTGAAACTTCAAAAGTTCTGAGATAGATGAAGATGAAGGGGATGAAGAGTCTCAAATCACTCCCGAATCAACACAAGAACCTGCACATTCGAAGGGGGAGCCAAAAAATTCAACTCCAATCAACTCAGAGTCTAACATTTTAGGGTCTAGCCAGATAGAGTCTAGACAAACAAAATTAAATTCTTCAGAGTCTAACTCATCAGGGTCTAGATCAGGCAACTATGAATCTTTTACAGGGTCATACAACTCAGTTGGAGCCTCTTCATTTAAATTCCATTCACAAATTGAAGCTGCCAATGATTTAGGGGGACCTACAAGTTTCAGAACCAATTTTTCACCACCTAAAAATTGGGCAATCACACTCCTGATTTGATACTTGGTGATCTTGAGAGTGGTGTGAAAATAATAAAATCCATTCAAAATGAATGCATGAATATATTCATGTGATGATGTACAAAATACTATAACATAGTTTAACATAAATATGTATGAAATTGAATAAGTCTTTCTAGTCTCTGATCAAAGTAAATGTAAATCAGAGTCTAGTTAGTTCATGTACAGGTATCAAGAGTATTTGTACTTAAAAAGATTTCCTGAAGAAATAAAATCAGAGTCTGGAGTTTAATCAGAGTCTATAGACTATCAGAATTTATAGTCTATCATAGTGTGAAGATCATCTGAGTCTATAAAGCTAAAGCTAAATTTGGAAATGATCACAGTAATGGAAAGTCTTTGATGATAAATGCAAATATATTGCAGATATGTTATGTAAAGGAAGGGAAATTACAGAAGGAAACTATTAGCTAATAATTAGGAATTATATTCCTATTATAATTTGATTTTATGTTATTAGTTGATAAACAACTCTATATGTAAACACTCTATGTAACCTATTGTAGTAGTCTAAGTTTTAAGAGCATAGAGATAGAGAGAGTTGCTGTGAGAAATACAGAGAAGCTGCTAGGGTTTGTGTACACCCAATGAGAGTTTGCAATCATACATCAATAATACAAATAGTATTTATTCATATCTTTATGTTTGATCTTTGTTCTTAATTAAAAACTTTAATCTATAGTGAGTTGATTTTAATCTATAGTGAGTTGATTTTAATTAGATAAAAAGAGCACACAAGTATTCAACCCCTTCTACTTGTGTAATTGGAAAAATACTAACACAAAATGACAAACTAAAAAAGAAAAATTCGATTATACTAAATGTAATCTACGTAAATAAATATGCTAACACACAATTAAACAAATTAAAAAGACAATATAAATAGACTTACTGTCCATCAGAGATATTTATGCATTTTGTTCTACTTGAAATCTTATATCTAAACTTTCCGGATGAATGCGTGTGCGGTCTCCTTACACGCCTTTTTGCACCACAGGCCTCCATGTCTTTCGTATTTTGATCCAAATCGGTATCCGATTCGGTAGACTCATCAAGCAATCCCAGAGTACTCTCCACCGGTTGCTTTCCCTTCCCCTTACCTCCTTTGCCCTTCGCAATCTCCTTCTCCTTACCCTTGTCTTTGCTCTTTCCGCTCTCCTTTGCCTTACCCTTCCTCTTACTCTTTTCCATCTTCTTACCATTGCCCTTATCAGTTTCTTTGCCCTTCCCTTTCTTAGCCATCATGGCCACAATAATGATACCAAGAATAATGATCCACCAAATGATCCTCTAAATATAAATCAAAAAATTATAGGTTAGTGTATTATTGAAAAACATATAAAGTTCATTAAACCCCTAAAACATGAATATATTAGCATATAGAGTATATATATAGAGCAAAACAAGTATATATATAGAGCAAAACAAGTATATCGAGTATATATCGAGTTGAAAAATTACCGTATTGGTTGAAAAATCGATTATGACATTCTACTCAAAAGAAAGTGAAACAAAGGACATAACAATTCTTTAAAACTCTAAAACACACATGTCATAAAAATTTAATACACAATTGTAAACACATTGACAATTGTACCATCTACCCTAATGAAAAATGCATTTTGTTAATAACACTACTATTAAAATGCATTTCCACCCTTAATTCAATCCATTCACCAATCAACATCAATTTCAAATGTAAACACTAAACCATTAACTTCAATTTCAACACTAAACCATTCAAGCAAGTAAAATTAACCGATGACCCATATATTAAAATTAGATGTACACAAATGCAAGCAAAATCAAGAATATTTTCAAGTGTATATAGCAAATAAAGTGCACTATCATTTATTTGTTTATGCTATAATGAAACATAAACAAATAAAGGAAGTAAAATAAAGCAAAAACTCATAAACGATTAACACGTGCATGAAAATATATGGCTATGCAAATCCATTACAACTCATTGTGAATTATTACAACCCATTGCAAACCCAAAATATCAAAACATATAGTCTTAATTAAGACCCTAAAACTCTATGTACATACTAAAATCAGAACATATAAAGTTTTTTTAGAGCCTATTACAACCCATTATCATTAAAGAGCTTGAACATTATAACCAAGAATAATTAAAACCCTAAATATGAACATATAAAATTCATTAAAACCCTAAAACATGAACACATGAACATATAAGGAAATAAATTTAAGGAAACTATCCACCCCAACTTTGTATTCTTAAGATAAATATTTTGACTCATCATACCTGCTAAGACTTATCCAACTACGATGAAATACCATCTACCAAAATAAATACACACAGGTATAAGCCAAAAGAAATTATATATAAACATAAAAGAAAATCATAAATATTATTATTCACAACTAATAATTCAAAACATTTATCAAAAAATTACATATTTTACAAATTATTGTATTAGCATAGCTTACATAACTATTAACGACTAATAATCAAGTTAATTTTATCAACAAACTACAACTATCAATAACAACTAATAATCAAGTTAATTTTATCAACAAACTATAAGCATCAATATTTATTTACACATGAGTATAAATTAACAATATTGCTATAAAAATACTAAATAAAATAAAGAGATTAAATTCAGCTTATTAAAATTAAAGAGATTATACTTACTTCATGATTCAAGATGACCTCATGAAAGAAAATTAGGAGGAGAAAATAAAAATGGTGGAAAATTGTTCAATAAGAAGCAAAAAAGAGGCAAAGATGTTGTGAGCGGCAGAAGTCAAGCAAAGAGACATTATGCTTTCTATTTTGACAAGGGTAAATTCGACCGGCCCCAGTCGTATTTATGCAATCGATATGAATGATTCAATATGACTGATCTCAAATGTTTTTACAAATTCGACCGAAACTGGACATATTTATAAAAATGACCAAAAGCAAATTATAAATTCAACTGATATCGGTCGAATTAAAGGTTTCCACCAAATCTAGTCAAATTTATATAGGCATAACTTTAGAAAATGAGCCGCAAATATTCCTGCCTAAATACTAAATTCGACCACTTTTAAATCCGACTAACATTAGTCGAAATTAGGTTTTGGATTGAGCGGGAAAAGTTTTCATTTTCTGGCGGGTGAATATTCGACCGGGAAAAATACATTCTGTCGAAATTAAAAATAAATTTGACAAGTAATTTTTGACCATCAGTAAATATGTCCGACGTCGTTCAAATTTAGGTATGGCCTTTGACTTTTTTTTGTTGACCATTAATACGACCGTTGTCGGTCGAATTTAAGGTCAGTAAAAAATGATCGGTCGTATTTAGCCTTATTTTCTTGTAGTGATTCATGAGACTATATGTATGCTCGGGCTCATAAAGAAAGATATTGTGCAGTTTTGTGCAAACATTGTTAACATTGGTCTACATGATTGTCACCTCAAAGGACCATTTAGTGGAGAATTACTAGCAGTAGTTGAAGTTGATACCAATAATAACATGCATCCAGTTGGAGTCTGAAATCACAGGATCCTGGAGGTAAAATGTAGATACATTATACTTTTATTTTATTACACATTCTCTTTTCTATTAGGCATGCTCTACAGTGAACTATTTGTTATATCTTTTTATGGGAGTTGATTAGTGTCTTAGAGCTTATGGTCCCTAATTATAAAGTAAAACAAATTTTTTGTTTTATTCATTTATACCAAAACATGCATAAGGATCACAAGTAATTAAAGGGATTGCCTTGATACATTTGTTGTGGAAAGCTACTAGAGCAATCACAGAATTGAAATTCAAGTGGCATATGGGAAGGATGAACGAGCTATTGAGACTGCTTTCCTTTTTTGTTTTTAAATTAGCATATGAAATACTTGTGCATGATATATGTATTTCACAGATTGCTTCAAAAAAGTAAGATTGGCTGATGGCTAAGACAAGGGATCACATATATATGTTTTTAGAACCAATGTTAATAACTTGAAGTTTTTAATAACAATATTAGGAAATATAGGATCTCCCGATCATGACCATGTTTAGATATGCACAAAGCATTCATGAAAAGGTTTAAGCAACAAGAGATAATTTATTGCAAGGAAAGTTAACATTTTCCCTAGTATACAAAAGAAGCTTAAGAAGTTCGTGGAAACAAATTTATTGAGTCATTTGATCGTCTATTTTATTTTTTCTGTGAGATTGCTTTTAATTGTTTACATTCATGTCTTGAGCAATCCAATATGATGGTAATTGTTTTGACATGAAGTGGAGGCACAAAAAATAATTATTTGGAATGAATCTTGACATTCATGCTACAAAAATATGTATATGAAGCTAGGTAATACTCTCAGTTAACTCTTTTAATGTCACCATCATTTAGAACTTAGTTTAATACACATTGAAAACAACTTTACTATTATACATTGTACATTGAAGCCAATTGTTGGGCCTCGGTGTTGGCAAGAAACTACATAACCAAAATCTCTACCTCCGAATGTTAAAATTTCATGTAGACCACAAAAAGGAGAACAACTAAGAATGATATGCTTGAAGACATAATTTATTGTGATTTTTATAAATATAATCGTAGTAAAATGACCTCATGAAGAAAGCAGTACAAGAGGGCACTAAGCCAGTGATTAACGTTCCACTGTGGTTTGCGTAGAGATGCAAATGACACAACTCTGGAACATGTGCACTTTAAAATCCCGAACTTATTCACTTAAATAATATTAACGAAAAATCCAATAAAACAATACAACTCCTCAAAGTCAAACAACTTACAATCCAAAATTAAAGTTGCAACTAAATTCTTCAAATCCAAATCCAAATCCATATTTATTAACTCTAACGGATAAAAACTAAGAATTAAACAATCTCCTCAAAATCAGCAATTCGCACTCTTTCCAAAAGGTAGTCCACCTAATAATAAATACTTGCCGAGGGAAATCAAGAAAACATAGACCGGTAGTGAGCGAAATGCTCATATAAGGATATAAAATAATGCAAAGAGTACAATGGTTAGACATGCTCATAATATGAAGATAAACTGAATGCCGAAATAATGAGTGATGACAACAATGGAATAAGATAAATATTAAGAATTCTTAAATGAAAACTGGAATACAAACCATACATATTTTATAATAAAAAATAAACTTACTTACTGATATGGGAGACAATCTTACACTTATACGATGTCCTACATTTAATCATTAAAACTAAATGTCAAAAAAATAATGGATACCTGTCGGGGGAAATCAAGAAAACAAAGACCGACAGTGAGCGAAATGCTCATATACAGATATAAAATAATGCAAAGAGTACAAGAGCGAGACATGTTGATAATATGAATATAAACTAAATGTCGAAATAATAAGTGATGACAACAATAGAATAAGATAAATATCAAGAATTCTTAAATGAAAACTGGAATACAAACCATATATATTTTATAATAAAAAATAAACTTACTTACTGATATGGAAGACAATCTTACACTTACAGGATGTCCTACATTTCGGTTCTCCAGAATATGTAATCATCAAAACTTATAGGGGTTTACATAGATCAAATCAAATGCTACCCAAAATCTTACAGAAGCTTGCATGGTACAAAACACAATATTATCCAAATGGTCAAAATACACATACAAAGTAGTCATGACTATACGTGTCACTTAACTCCGGTGACACGCCCATACTATTTAGATACACCGCATGGGAGGTGCCAAAATATGAGATTTATCCACTAATGATGAAGGTCTTATAAAATAAATTTAAAATCCCGAACTTCTTCACGTAAATAAAATTCTTCAAAAATCCAATAAAACGTTACAACTGCTCAATATCCGAAAACTTATAATCTAAAATTTAAAAATTACAACTAAAATTTCCAAATTTCACAAATCCAAATCCATATTTATTAACTCTGACGGATAAAAACTAAGAATTAAATAAGTTCCTCAAAATTTGCAATTCTCACTCTTCCCAAAAGATAGTCCACCTAATAATGAATACTTGCCGCGGGAAAGCAAGAAAACATAGACCGGTAGTGAGCGAAAGACTCATATACGGATATAAAATAATGCGAAGATTACAAAGGTTAGATATGATGATAATATGAATATAAACTGAATGTCGAAATAATGAGTGATGACAACATTGGAAAAAGATAAATATCAAGAATTCTTAAAATAAAACTGGAATACAAACCATACATATTTTCTAATAAAAAATAAACTTACTTACTGATATGGGAGACAATCTTACACTTACAAGATGTCCTACATTTCGGTTCTCCAGAATATGTAGTCATTAAAACATACAGGGGTTTGCATATAACAAATCAAATGTTACCCAAAATCTTATAGTGGTTTGCACGGTACAAAACACAATGTTATCCAAATGGTCAAAACACACATACAAAGTAGTCATGACTATACGTGTCCCTTAACCCGGACGACACGCCCATACTATTTAAATACACTGCATAGGAGGTGCCAAAGCATGAGATTTGCACTCATGATGGAGGTTTTACAAAATCTCTCAAATCAATCATATATCACAAATAATCTTAAAGAATCTCACTCAAAATATCACACACGCCAAATATCATACAATATGGACTATACAAATAAACTCACATCTGACTAGTCCGACAAATTCCCAATTTACTCTATAAAGATGAATTCAAATGAAAAATCACAAAACATAGAACTCGTAGAGGATTCTGAGACCTTTCCAGAATGGCAAGACTCGTCAAAAACGGATAAGTAAAGAATGCAGAAACTAAATAAATACGGGCTGTTAGAACAAAATCAGTACCTAATCATAGTAGAATTTTGAGATTTAAGACCTCAACACCACAGAATTTGATGATAGAATGTAAACAAAAAACAAAGAGCTCGAAAAGACCTTTTCAGAATGATACTACACATGAATATTGAATAAATATTCAATTTACTATGAATTTTCGAAGTTACAAGATAACAACTCAAAATTTCTATCAGATTGCACAAAATACAGATTTCAACATGTTTGTAAGAAGAATTTCAGAAAACACAAATAACGAAAGTTGTAGATAATTGAAATAGATTTCTAGGCACAATAAGATCTTAACAATTCGATAAATAATGAGGGAGATATGAATTTAACAAAAATCAGAATTGAGACAAACTGATACATATAAATATACCATATACATACAATTTCGAATTAACAATACGAATTTCGAGTAATGATGTGAAAATAAAGAGTTGTGAAAAGAAATTCGAACCTTAAATCTCAAAGATCCTCAAAAATTAAGATGTCCTCATCACATGAACCCAAATTAAAACAATAAACTATCATCTTGAGTCATTTCCTCATCTCTTTTCTCTTTCTTCTCCTCATCCATCTTCCACTCCTCTTTCTCTCTCTCTGTATTCTCTATGGAAGCTCCAAGAAAACTTACCTATCTCTTTTTTTTGTTAACCTTAACTCCTTTTTCCCTTTTCTTTTTATTCTATTCCCTTTTTTTTTTATCTCATTTCTCATTTCTTTTCTCTTGTTGATAATAAATCTTCTAAAATATCATAATAATAAACTAAATATAAAAATATGTAATAAATCAGTAATGACTCACTAATATTATACTATATATTAAATAATATAACTAAATATATAAATAAAAATACGGGATGTTACATGCATAAATTGCATTAATCACTACAAGTATTTTCTCATACACAATGTTTTACTTGCCTGCAAAAAAAGTAAACGAATTCACAAGATGACTCCAAATAGACCGGGGAAGAAAGCAAGAGTTGAAAACTCTCCCAAATCAACATTAGATTAATTATACTTAAAGATATTATAGTGTAATTAAGTCTATTTTAATATATTATTGACGTAATTTAACAATTTTATTTAATATAAACACATAAAATTACAGGAATTCCCAACGTTTGAGATGTGAAATAAAAAAATTAAAACTCATGCCAGTTTCTGTTAAATGTAATTTAAGTAAAATAACTCTAAAATAAAGTAATTAAAAGATTGAAATAAGTGACACATAATGTATCAATAACGTTTTTGGAAGATTCTGAAAATATAATATTCATTGTTATATGGAATGAAATGTTCCAAACATTGAAAAAATAGAAGACAGGAAAAAGTAAATTTCATATATGGATAAAAAATATAAACAACAAAGATAGTATATTTTTATAGAAAAAACAGAAAAATAAGAAAAAACTAATTATTAAAGAAATTGAAAGAATAAGAACATTTTAAATTTTCGTTTGACCAATAAAAGAATATTAGTGGTGGTGCAAACATCCCACTCATAATTATACGGACTCCACACACAAATAGAGAGAGAGAGAGATATTGAGCACACTGTAATATATATTATCACTTGCAGCTCATCAACCTCACAACTCCATGAATCATATTCATCACACTGTAATAGATTTTGATCACCACCACCACCATCGCCTTGTTCTTGTGTTTGTTCTTCTGCGGATTTTGTTTCATGTCCTAATTAAGACCACCAGTGCAATCAAGAGGAACAAATCAGCACTCCCTAAATTGGTTTTCAAGCTCAGTTGAAATGGAGGATGTTAGGAGATTTCGTTCTGAAAACAATGGCCGAGACAACAAAGAAAGTGGTGCAAAACACCAAAGTTATACCAAAAGGGCAATGATCCAGTGGGTATGGGGAATGAACCAGACATCATAGGTGGACTGCATTTCAAGATCCTTGAGGAGGCCAATAAATTTGTTTGCATGATGAAGTGGGTATGTATATATAGTCAATTAGTCATTGTAAACTTTAAATTTCTTTTTAAAAATTAATGCATTCACTCCACCCTTTCATGTTATCACTAGTTTTCATTTTATACGTACCATATCTTTACACACATTATCTCTGGCCCGGTTCTATGCCATTTTTAAAATTATTTTAAATCATGACTTTATTGATAAAATTGTAAGTATATATATATATATATATATGCGTTTTATATAAACAACAAAGATATTATTATTATTATTATTATTATTATTATTATTATTAGAGGAGAGTAGAGATAATATTAGGGTAGGGTTAGAAGGAGATGGAGCGAGACCATGATTTTTTCTTGTGACAAGGAGAATCGAAGGTTTTCTTATTGAAATTTTTTCTTTATTTTTATTAGTTTAATTATGTTTCTTTATTAAAATAGTTGTTTTACTTGTTTAATTATTAGCGAGTAGTAGTTTTTAGGGTTTAAGGGAGACCATATTTGCATTATAATATTGACATGATTTTCACGGTTAATTCTAGTCGATTATGTTTGAATGTTTAATTTGTGTAATCGGCCAAATCATGAATTAATTTTATGCTAATAGGGATATAGATCGAGAGATTTACTAACTCGTACTAGAGGCATACATACGATTAGCAGAATTGAATTTGAGTGCGAGAGTATCATTGAATTTCTGAGGGCCTTAATACTCGAGAGATATTAATACTACTCTGACTACCTCATTAATTGAACTACTAAAAATTATTAATTGTGTAAACATATTTTCAGAGTGTTAATACTTGAGAGAGATTAACAAACTCTAGTTGCATCACCACTCTTATAACTTTAGCATAGAAGCCAGTTATTGCCTAAGTATGGTAGACCTGACTATTCTAGGTTTTTAATTTATTTTATTAGTGTTAGTTTAGTTTTAATTAGTAGTTAATTAATATTTTTAAACATTCATTTGCTCTTGAAACAATTTATGGTAATTCGATTAAAATCGATAAAACTGTCTCTTTGTGTAAATGACCCACTTGCTAATATCGGCTAACAAAAGATATAGTGCGTTTGCAGTCATAGATTACATAAAACGCATCAAGTTTTTTTTTTTTTTTTTTATAAAAAACAATCTTATAATAGAAAATAGAAACCACTATCTCCACTACCTATTTGACTATACACACTTCCTATTTTACTATACTCAGCCCTTATTTTACTATGCCACCCATTTATGACATCATCAACTCGCCCTCTCCTACACAACCCCTTTCCCCCGCCTCCACCCCTAGCCCCTAGCCCCTCCCTTAGCCGCCCGGTGATTCTGGTCTACCATTGATTGCGATCACAACTCTAATCACCGTTGATTCCGAACCTATCTCATGTCGTCATTACTTCCGGCCAACATTTTTTTTATCTTTATCTTCATTGATTTTTACTATTATTTGTTGGTAACTCTTCAGTCTCTACATGTTTCTATAATGTAAATTCAATTTTCAACGACTATCACTTACAAAGATTTATCACCACTCATAAAAATTATCAGATCTAAAATTTAAATATGATATATGTGATATATATTGACATCCAATCACTAATTTATATTAGATAAATCATACATTTGTACTATAAAAATTACTAATTTGTATTATAAAAATTATCAGATTCACCAATTCTGTTCCTTGCGAATTTAATAAATCTTTTTGTTCCACAAACATAATAATGGTGACCAATTAGGATTATTATTGGAAGTGGTTGGATCATTGAAAGTCATAATGGATTATGATGATGATATTGATAATAATATGATATATAAAGGGATACATACACTTTAATAGTTGAGAAGAGAACATGATATGATGGAAGAGATTATTTTTGGTGAAAAATCACGTAGAAGATGATCGGAGGAGTAGGGAAAGAAAGAGGGTGGCTTGAAGCAGTGGGAAAGGGGCTTCATGATGGGGTGGTGGGTTGTTGGGCTCGGGTTGTGGGTTAGTGATTAAGGCTGAGTTTGGTTCAAAAAAACCAATACCCCAAGCACATATTTATTAGATTTGTTGCTAAAATATCAGTAAATTCGACTCATATATTTAATGGTCTACGTCATGGTTCCTTATAAGAGAATATATATTAATCAATAATAATCTAATTACAAGATTAAGATATATCTCCCTTAAACTCAATTACTGAAAATGGCTTGTTAATTATAATATCCATCAATCCAGAGCATAATGATTTCAACTTGCTATTGTCCTCTGCCTTACAATCTGTTCTTCAAACTTAAATTCTTCAAGTCCCACTCTTGAATATCCTTTTGTTCCTCAAACTCTTTGCCTTGTAGAAACAATACAACTGAACCAAGTAACTCATTTGTTCTCTCACTTAGAAGCTCTTACCACTTTACTGATTATCAATTACACTTGAAACAATACAAAAGATTGAAAGTATTTATAACTCAAACTATATTCTCTAAGTATTAAATATTCAGAATATATATATATATATATATATATATATATATATATATATATATATAACTTAAAAAATATTAAAAGTTGTACTTGATTAATTGATGGGTCAATTGTTATTTTGGTAGGGTTAATCTATTTATTTTAATATTTAATTTTATACTATAATATTGTAAATTATAATTTATATTTATATTTATTTACAATTTTATATATATTTAGTGTTAGTATTATATATTTTAATTTCTATTTGAATTTAATTATATTATCAAATAATCCAATCACACACACTCTCTCAACAATATTAACATACACCTCAAATATAATATTGATGAAATGTAAATATATTATATTGTTTAATAAGTTTGTTACACATAGTCTCAACAATGCTAGTATACTCACCTTAAACCTAAAAATATAATATTGATGAAATATATATATATATATATATATATATATATATATAATATGTTAGGTTATAATAGAACAGTACACTCCTCTTCTATTAAGTAGAATTTTAATAAAATTATCTTTAAAAATCACAATTACTAAATGAATTTTAACATATAAAATTCACAGTTATACTAAATGTAATATTTTAAATATTAAAAAGATAAAAGATAGTAAAAAATCATTTCAAAATCTAAAAATAAACAAAAACATTGTATATTTTTATATATAAAAAAAATAATAAAAAATAATTAAATAGTCAAAAATATTTTCAAAATGATTTAGAAAACCATAATATCGGGTGCACAAGACCAACATCTTCATCAAATTGTATTATTTGATCAATCATATTGGACTTGAAATATTTGGTTTAACTTTCAAAATTTAAATTGTATAATTAGTATGTATGAAATTTATATTTCCAATTTTGGGACAACTGTTGTTATAAATGTTATAAATGTATTTAGTAAACTTTGTTATCTATAACTTAGTAAACATATCTAGTAAAGTTTTGGGAAGCTTTTCAAATTATATAAAATTCAAACAAATACCAAGGAGTAATAATGTTTGAATTAAAATATTAAAACCAATAATATTGAAATCACATTTAAATAATAATATAAATATTACACATTTCTAAAAAAGTATTATGCTACTTCCATATATTGGTTTAGTAAAATTGTAAATTTAATTAATATATTCTTTATATATGATTAAAATATGTACAATTTTGATACTTTTAAGTATACTAATTTCAAATAAAATTATATATACTTGATATTTATACCCTCATACAAATTAAAATATGCATACTTTTTTATATGAATATTAATACAAATGAATAATTAAGTAATTAAAGTGTTAAAAAAATAGTGAATAGTTGGATAATGAAAAAGAAAAGATAGGAAAAAATGTTTTTCAAAAATGAAAAAATAACAAAAAATGATATATAATTTTACATGAGAAATGTAAAAAAATAATCATTAAAGAAAATAAAAAGTTAAAAAATGTTTTCTCTTGACGAACTAAAGAACAAAAATTGACATGCATATATGGATCCGGACTCCATCCAGCGGACTCCACTCACAAATATAGGTAGACATACATACACACTTTCATTTATAATCCCTTGCAGCAAACTCATCTCTCATATTCATCTGCACCCCAAAAAATGACTCGGAGATTTCCCCCACCGCCACCTCCTCCACCTTCTATACAGTTTTTTCGATCGATTAATCTAGATTCCTTCAGGCCTGCACCACCACCACAGCCACCTTTTTCTACCCAGATTTTTCCACCTCTTAATTTAGATCCCTTTCTGCCTGCACCACCCCCACCACCACTGCCACCTTCTTCTACCCATTTTCAGTTTTTTCCACGGCTTAATCTAGATCCTTTCCGGCCTGCACCACCAGTGCATTTAGGAGGATCAAATCCACACACTCTAAATTGGTTTGGTGGTGTCGGATCTTCTTCTTCTCCATACCCAAATTATAGTCTGGAGCCACCTCCTAGAACCCTTATTCCTTTACTTCATCCGGTATATCCAAATTTGTTTTACCCAGCTCCACCACCACTACAAAATATACCAGTACCACCTAGACAACTTATGTACAGTCCCTGTCCCCCTCCACTGCCTCCTGGTACCACGTTGCCTGATTCGCAAAGGCCTTATGCGGTTCCCGCGGTGCAATCAATTGAGCCTGCAGGGACATCAGTTAATTTGGAGGATGTCAGGAGATTGGGTCAGAAGACTGCGGTGGAGACACCAAAGAAAGTGGTGCAAAACACCAAAGTTGGGCCAAAAGGGGGTGAATCTAGATGTGGAGTAAACACAAGTCATCAGAGGAGGGCTGCTTCTGTAGATCACTTGAAGAGGCCAACAAAATTTGTCTGCAAGTTGAAGTGAGTATATATAGTCATTGCCACCTTTGCAATTTCTTCTTAAATCACATTCACTCCCTGCTACAAACATTTCATCTTCTCACAAATAATTTTATCTACTCCCTATATATAGGTGTTGATTAAATTTTTTAATATTTAGACAATGGTCCGTAACCGCAGATGGCTTCAGATTAATTGTATCAAATAAGTGGTATGTTTCCGTAAAAAAGTATGGACGAGAAAAAATAACAAGAATTTCAAGAAAAAATAACAAGAATTTCAATAATATAGAGTATTCAGGGTAGATCACTATTATTTTATTAAGGATTATAGTGGCAAAATTTGGTTTTCAAAATACATGTTCATGTAAATGTGAAGCATAATTAACTATAAATGCTATACATAGATCCTATATATTATTGTTGGAGTCGGAGAAAATCCACCAACATGAGGAGGGAATAAGATCAAAAGAAGCCGACAATTCTAGATATTGTATTAAAAGTGTTAGCACATATATTCATCAAATGTTTGTTTACAACAAACAAAATCAATTGTGTATACATTTACACAACCTAATAATTAAACACTAAAAATTAGGTAATCTAAGTGAAAATATAAGGGATGATCAAATCAAGAATTCCTTATGTCACCCAAAACAGAAACTTGGAATAAATTAACAAGCATTAAATTTTAAGAACACAAATAAACGATTATGAGTGAATCACAGAGAATAAGTTTTAAATCCATAAGAAGAAAATAGAAAACTCTTTAAGGTCAAATTCAATAAGAATTATTAATGTTATTTATATAGGGATACAAAATTCTAAAATAAAATAAAAATAAATTTTTATTAAAATCAATTATTAAATAAAACTAAGGTGAGCATGTTCGTAGTTTTGAGCTTTTTGAACTTTGAACATGGTAATTCATTATCTCCTAATTAAAAGCCACTTGTCTAGGGTAAGGAATCCCAACATTCAAATGCCCATGGGTTAGTTCACAAGATCGTGTCTTGTTGTTGCCTTCTTGCTATTTATCGTTCCCTTATAATACGACTGACAAGTTTCCTACATCAGTCACTAGACCGCTAAAGAACTCAACATAAAATTCTTATCTAGCTAGATAAAAATTACATCCCTAAATCAGTCTCTACCCCTTTCAAAAAACTCAATCCAAAATTCTTATCTTGATAAAAAACTGTATATCTTAATGTAACTTATCTTTCCATGAAATGATTTACACAAATCTTGTATCAAAACACTTCCACAAGATCAAAAAAAAAACAGGGAACAACTCTTGAATTACTTCAACATTATCTTGATTAACTGTTACCAAAGTAAATTTTAAATTGACATCCCAAAATACAAGTATTGTACCAAAACACACGTTGATTCAAACCATATCTTCAAAATACCCTTATCTTTCAATGGATACAAAACATATTTCATTTCATGTTATTATTAATAAACTCAAGGGTATATTAATCTCATCAAAAAACATAGTATCAATCTCAAAATTTTGAGAACTTGCCTTATGCAATATCTGAGTTAAGCTAAGATGTTACGAATTATCTACTGATTTACGAATGTTCATCATCATCATCATTCTCTTTTTCATTTATATCTTTAAAAATTTCTTTGTTATGTTCATCTATATCAAATTAGTCAAAATTTATAGAAAAAATTTTACAACTTATAATCTCATTGCCTCCTTTATGTGAATGCACACCTAGAGGGGGTGAATAGGTGTATATGACTAACTAAGGCCAATTTTAATTTTTACCAACTTGTATCGACTGTTACAAACAAAACAGTCTGCTGCTGAACTGTCATCTTGCTGATTACAAATTACAGAGTATAATAGTTTGCTATTATGATGCAGTGTAGAATGTAAATACTGAAAACAATAAAGAACACAATCAATTTTAGCCAAGTTCGACCTCTATCCTCTAATGGTCTACGTCCTGGTCCCTTACCAACCTAGTAAGAGAATATATTATTGATCAATAAAAATACCAATTACACGATACAATAATATATCTCTCTTTAACCCAGTTGCTGAAAACGGCTTGCTGAAACACTATGTTTCCCCATGAATAATCAGCCCTCTTGAACTCTAAGATCCTCTAACAAGCTTGTTCCTCTTGAACCCTGAATTCCTTGAGCAAACCACTCCCTTGAATTCCTTAGTTCTCGAACAACCTGTTCTCTAATACAAAGAGTTCCCTAGAGCAATATATTCCTGATCACCTAGATTTTTTTCCATTACTTCAGCAACTAATCAATACAAATTTGTTTACAAAGAGTAAAAGCGTTACAACCCAAACTATAAACTCTTGTTATAATATACGTGTATATAACTATGGAGCTCAAAGTTTATAAAATCAAAAGTGTTTTGAGAGAGAAGAGAGGAAGCATGTATATTCAGATCTCAAAACTTTTTACAGTGTATATCGATTGGTTACATAAAATAAAGATTGCAAGTGAATATATATAAGAAGCATACAACGGTTGTGAAGATATTATGCAATAATAAGATATTTTATTTGTATCAAAATATTCATCAATAACTAGGTAATTAGAAGATTTGAATTTTCAAATTTGAAATAGTTTAAATCTTCTAACAAAATTATTTTGAAAGGTAATATCAATTTTCGAACAGTTAGAAAAAGATTTAAACGAATTTGAGCTGTTATGGAAAGATTTTGATATGGAAAAGATTGATAGAAATTTGGTTTGGAACGATATGGTAAGGAGAATCAAATCTGAGTAAATAAGGAATGTATTTAAAAACCCTTTTTGAGCACTATTAATTATATAAACTATATATATTATATAATAGAGTTCTTATAGATTTAAATCCAAACCAATCCCTGATATCTCCAAGCATCTTCAAGGAATATCCATTATCGAAATTGATTTTGAATAACTTCTGGACGGAACAGTGTCAGCTTGCTGTTAGGGTTCTACGACTGATCTTAGCAGACTGTTACGAACACTTTCCTGAAACTTTATCTTTCCACATACTCAACCAAGTTACCTAAGAATATATGTATACATAACAAACTCATATATATGCGGGATATATCAAGTGAGTCAATCATATAATGGTAAGCTTTATAGAGTAAAACTGGTAACATAGCTAGTTGTTACAGTAACAACTAACAAACCAGTACGCTGTTATATATCATCAAAACACATCAGATTAGCAATCTCCCACTTTTTGATGATTATACACCAATATATGATTGTGCTAATATCTTCCACTCAAACAATGTGGGTGTGAGCTAAAAGGCTCACCCCTCAAACAATACTTTCTGCAAAATAAACTCAATATGCAATATATCTATCTCTTAAATATTATAAATACACTTGTAACAAATAACAAATATAGCATTAACCACATAAGCATGCAATCAGACTATATATTTTCTCCCCCTTAATCATCAAAAAGAGAAATATCACCTTGCAAGCATATGACATAAGTCCATATATAGCAAGTAATAAGATTAGATACCAGACTTTTCAAAGTAGTTTGATGTTCAGACATTGCACATCTCAAGTTCCCTTCGAAGAACAGAAAATCTTTCTTCTGCTAAGGGTTTGGTGAAGATGTCAGCTAGTTGATACTCTTCTGTAATGCTTCTTAGCTTCATCCTCTTTACCAATAATTTTAAGTATTTTGTTATCTCCAATTATAACACTTCCACACGTATGTCTAGTGCATCCGCTATCAATTGTCCATTGATTTGTTTTGACTTTCGAAGCAAGACATATCTATAAAATAAACAAGCTTAAAATTTTGGTACCCAAATCTGGTTGAGTCCAGTATGGTTAGTAGATAGATAATAATGAACATGTAAATCAGATTTCTTGATCCACTTTTGGATCACTTTTAGTGCTTGATTCCTTGCTCTTTCTGTTCTGCCAGACTGGTATCGACAAACTGTCTATCTGTTCCAGTTAGCTGTCTGCTTGCCATTTCTGTTCTTGTAAGCTTTTTACTCCCCATTTTTGTCATGGTAAGTTGTTTTACTGTCATTCCCATTCTGGTTAGCTTTTTGATTATTATGCTCAAGTTGATCTTTGCAATGCTTTGCTAAATGGCTTTTTCTTCCACATTTGTTGCATATTCTCTAAGGCATACAATAATCATAAGGTATGCCATTTTCTCCGTCATATTTGAAAGCTTTATCTTTCTGATTAGATGTCAAACCAACACCCTCTTTCTTCAATGGAACTGTTGTATTCTTCATTATGGATTTAAGACTTCTTCTCCTTGAATAAATATTCTCATGTCTTTCTTTAGATGTTCAATTTCTGCTTCCAAGGCTTTGATTGTCTCTGTTTGTTGAGAAGACACATCTGAAATAGATTTATCAAGCTTGAATGTTTCAAGACATATATCTCTTGCCTCAATATCTGATCTCGGCTGGCTGATTTCCTCTGTCAGCATGTTGTTTCGTCTTTGTACAATCTTGTTGAAGCTTTCTAACTGATCAATCTTGTCTGTTCTTTGATGCTTTTACTATCCTCGTGGACCTTTGTAGAAGCTTCATTATCAATATCATATTTCATTTGTGCAATAAGATCGTGAACCATCTTTTTGAGATAGTTATTTTTCTTCTTCAGCTTGTTGTTTTCAACTTTTTGTGCTAAAAACTCATCGATTGACACGACTTCTTTTTCTTGCATGGTTAGTAATTCTAGAATACTATTTTCAGAGGTTTTACCAGAATAAAAAGAGTTTACCTCATTACCATCTGATTCTAAATCACTTTCTAGCAAAACTTTTTCCGTGTTTTCTTGAAGTACTTCATCATTAATCCCAACAAATGCTAAATGAGCCATATCTTCATTTGGTTCATCATTAGAATTTGTTTCATCATCACTCCATGTTAATAGAGCTTTTGATTTCTTTTTCTCCTTTGTAGCAGCATGTTGTTTATTCTTCATCTTATAACAATCCTTCTTGTAATGTCGTGGCTTGCCACATTCGAAGCAGGTTTCTTCCTTTGAATCTTTTGAGTATTTTCTTCCTTGTTCATTCTTCATCATATTCTTCTTGTATATGAGCTTCTTAATCATTCTGGACAATAAGTCTAAATCTTCATATTCTGATTCTTCTGATTCAAGCTTGCTGTTATCAGTATGAAGTGCCAAGTTTTTCATCTTACAGACTGGAACTTGAATAGTTTCTGTTTGACTAATCATTATTTTGCTTTCAAATTGTTCTAGTTCAATAAATACCGCCAAGGTATCCATAGTATCTATTGTTGGTGAAGATTCTAATGCAGTCACCTTTGGTTCGTAGATAAATGGCACGACACTGAGTGTTTTCATGTTGATTTCTTCTTGAGTAATCTCCTTTCCAAGTTGTTTGAGAGCATTCATATTTATTTAAAAACTAGATTGACTTTCTCTGATTGTTTCTCCTTCTCCAAGTTTGAAATTCCCAAACTCGTTCATCAGCTTGCTGAGTTTCACCTTTTTAGCCCTTTGGAACCTTTATGACTTAACTGCAAGGTATCCCAAATTTCTTTTGCCATTTTACATGAAGAAACTTTATCACATTCAGTAGCACACAATCCATTCATTAAAGTATTACTTGCTCTACCATTGTAGCTCATCTTTGATAAATCTGCATCCGTGAGATCATCAATGTCTTTCTCCTTGCCGTCTTTGTCTTTGAACTCAAGCTGACCTTTTTGGACAACTCTCCATTCAAGTGGCTCTATGGTCAGATGTATCTCCATTCTATTTTTTCCACCAGTTATAATTTTCAATACCCAAGAGAAACGGTGGTCTTGAACTCGATGTTCTTTCAGGATAAAAGTTAGTAGCCATGGCCATAGGACTCGTACTTTCCTATCACAGAAATATTAGTACACCAAAGCTCTGATACTAAATGTGAATGCACACCTAGAGGGGGGTGAACAGGTGTATATGACTAACTAAAGTCAATTTTAACTTTTACCAACTTGTATCGACTGTTACAAACAAAACAGCTGTTGCTGAATTGTCAGCTTGTTGATTACAGATTATAGAGTATAATAGCTTGCTATTATGATGCAATGCAGAATATAAATACTGAAAACAATAAAGAGCACAATCAATTTTAGCCAGGTTCGACCCCTATCCTCTAATGATCATGCAGAGCATGGCCATATAATTCATGGATAGAACTAAAACTAAATTAAAGCTATACCATGAACCAAGTATGTGTTGGGAGGAGAAAGATCTTTAGCATATACAATTCTAACATGTCATTTTCCCTACAAGGAATTCATAATATCAAGAAATCTTCAATTCCTTTGGCAACCTTGAAATCCCTAATTAATTGAAGATTGATTTTTTAAACAAAAGGGTTTTTAAAAATGTAGTAACTTCATAATTCTTGAATATCTTCAGTCTGATCTTTAAATTCTGACTTACGTAAGTGCTTTTAGATAGTTATCATGTTAGGATCTCTATTAAAACTTGTCCTATGTATAACATTGTTGATGTGTGTATATGTGTGTTGTATATTGGCTTATATATATATGTGAATGATGAAATTAAGAATAATATTGTAACAAAGTGATTTGATTCTCTTGTATTGCTTTTGAGTTACTTGAATAGTTGAATTATATAATGAATTGAATCTTTTGTAATGCTTTGAGTTGTTTAAATAGTTGTATACTTTGTCTACTACACTGAATAGTACTTACATGCTACATTGCACAGCACTATTGTACAATAGTTAGTTTTTCACTTTATACAGCTTAATTACTAATTCACTTCCTTTGTGTATATATGTGTCAATGGAATGAAGATTTCATAATGATCTACCTGACCCTACAAATCAACGGAAGCTATATAATTGCTCATCCAAGAGGAGGTATGATCGGTATGCATTGTCTTTTAAATTATGTTAGTTCATCCTAAATGGTAATCTTTAGTGAACTAGAAACAAATTTACAGTTTTTGTTCTCATACTCAATGTCCATCTATTTACGATGAATACACCTTACATGGTTACATTATAAAGTGTGAATTTAAAAACAATTTTAAGAGCAACATATACTTGTGATTATTTGTGCAATTGTTCATGTATACATTTCCCAAGTTATAAACACAATATTTTATATGAAAGCATGTAACAGACTTGAATTAGGCTCTCAAGTTGAGATTTTTAGGTTTCTAACTATTTATTCAGAAAATTGACCATGAGCACCCTAGAATCATTTAATCAATACTTGAGTTACATATATGTTAAAGTAAGTTAGATTGATTGTTTTAGTGATAAATGTCAATTGTTTGATGAACGTGCCTTTTATTTAATGAAGTTTTAGCAAACTTGTAGATATTCCAGCAGTCGTTTCTTCAAGCCAATGAACCCATTTATTTTTGCAGATTCACAAAGTACAGAAACACATCATTAGAGAAACAACAAAAGCCCGAGATATATCATGAACCTGACCTCGGCATACCATTTGATCTCCTTGATCTCAGTGTATACAAGTATTATTCTCTTAAGTTCCTTGTTCCATTAATTTTTATTTTACTCAGGTTTTATTATAAAGAACTCTAATTTGTGTGATCTCTACCTCTTTCGACACTAGCCCTCCCGAGGGTGTACGCTTATGCCTAGATCCAGAAGATGAGGAGTTATTACAGGACGATGATTATGAGACTCCACTTGAAAAGGACAAGTTTATAAAAAACAAACGTCCTGATAGTAGGGATATTCCTTGGCTGTTAAGAACAACACAATATAGTTCCTCATTGACTATGCCAAGGAACATACAGGTACTACAAATTGTAGAAGAAGTTTGTTTTATTGCATAATCAAACAAAAATGTAATTCATTTACCACCAATTAACCGTCTCTCACTGATGTACAACAGAAAGAATTGACGGAGGAAAGAGGAAGCGAGATCATGCAGGATGAGGATAACACATAGTATGTCATACACATTGTAATCCGATTTCTCACGAACTAATAAATGATAAGGTAACTAACGTTGTGCCATCTTGCAGCAAGAAGAAGAAAATACAGAATATTGAAGAATCATTCGAGGCATGCAAAATTCCTCCTGTGCATGCAATCAATAAAAACTTACAACCGGATGAAATCTTGCCCCTTTTACCTGATTTTGATAGGTATGAAGTACTATATTACTTAAATGTGAAATTGAAAGATTCAGACCTATTTTCTCATGCTCTCAGTATATGTGTAAAATGATGGAAATTAAACGTTCTAGACCTTATTTATGTATATTCATATAATTGCATATAGATCGTTCTGGATGTTAATTTTTTACTTAATATTAACAATAGAGATAACATCTTGAGTTTCAACCTACTTAAATAAATTATCTATTATATATGTTTCCTTTAGCTGCAAATCAATTTATTAATGTTATTGTTTATAATTTTTGTTATTTCCTAGTTGAGCTCATGATACAGTATTGTCCACACACACGCATATTATATATACATATAATAAAGTCGAGGACTTACTTCATAGTTATTCAGGATGGATGCCGAAGTTAAATAACTATTCAGTATACTCTTTGGTTGTTCTAATGTACGTATGTACGTGTTAAATATGCTGACCAGGGAGGGTGACCAATTTGTCGTTGCAACCTTTGATGGTTCTCCAACTTGTGACATGGAAATTTATGATAAGGTAGAGAACTTAGTCCGTGAGACCCACGAATCTCAGGTAGGAATAATGTGTTGCTAATTATGAGTCATTGTTTAAGTTGAGCGTGAATGGAAACTTTACTTTTCAATTAGTAATTGCTTAACCTATCATGTAGAGGACAACGTCGTGTATACATATATTTAAGTACGTACAATGTTAAGCCATGTATCAAATAACTAAATAATTAAAAATATTACGCTCTACTACAGGCCATTATGAAAAGTTATCAGGTGACAACCTCAGACAAGACTAAGCCGGATAAATTATTGGTGTACATGGTTCCTTCAGTTGACGAGGTAAATTCTTTTACCATGCACCTATATATATATTCATTTTAAGATATGGAATGGAGTTTTTGAAGAACTAATTAATTTACTAACTAATTATGTGAATCGTAATGATTGCAGTTATCCAAGGATATGTATGATGGACATGAAGATATTACGTTTAATTGTGTTCGAAAATACCATTACAGGGATGTAAGAATTGTGGTGACTAGACTTTTAGCTGCAATTTAATGTGATCTCTACCATTGCATTTTAATTTTTATTCTAGAATCAACAGGTACGTGGTGAGAATGCACATCATCGTAGATACCTCTTGACATTTGGTGAAAAGGAGGCTCGTTACATGGTAATTCTCATTGTAATAGTGGAATACTAAAGATTTACCCCACCTTGTATCGATTTTATTGATATCCATTACAATTGATGCAGCCTCTTCCTACAACGCTTGCTTTGAGAAAGAAGAGAGCAATAGAGAAGAAGTCCAGTGATAAAGTTGAAGATCTTCCAACACCATCAAGGGTCATTGTAAGGCCAAGACCAAAAGTTTCTGTAGCGGAATCAAAGGAAGCAATTGTATGCAAAATTTATTTTTGATATTTGTTTGTTTGTTTTATTTTTCTCCTCATTTTAATTACTAACACAAATTGTGTGTTTGGAAACGTGTAGAGGTATTCGGGTGCAAGGAAAAATGCTTCACTCTCCACCTGTCAACATGCAGATAACTCTCCTATAGAAGCAACGGTTATTCAAGAAAGTGACATAAATAATTTTGGTGCTGCTGAGTCTAATATTACAACAAGGCCCAAACGGGTTAGAAGGAAACCAACATATCTAGCAGATTACCAATGCTGACAATTCATGTTATTCATTGTATCTGTTAAGATCTTATGTTAGTGGCCGTACTTCAAACTTTCCAATTATCCTGACAACTTTAATTTAGATGTCATTTGAAATCCACACATATAGGGAAGGCGAGTGTGAAATGAATTTTCAGCTGACATATTATGTTGTTTTTCGCATTCACCCGTTGATGGATTAAATTCACAAGCACCATTCGGTTAACCTACAACTATGCTTTTTCTCTTTATTGTTTCTCTGGGGATTGTAAGGATGATTTAGTGGAGTTTCATTGTTTACTATATATTCCTCATTCTTTATTAATTGATAGGATTAAGATTTGATTAATTAATTAATTTCGACCACTAAATTAAGGTTGGGGTTTCTTCTAGGTTTTCATTGGACTGTTGTGAGGCGCTTGCATGTTATTGGGGGTTTCGGGTATTTTGTGGTTGTTTTTCTTTTTGGATTTTCCAGGTGATTAAGAGATTGTTTTGTGCAATGTATCTATCCGGCCACTTTTCTGAGAATTATTCTTCGGTATTGATGAATTTATGGTATGATTCCCGGCCCTTTTTTATGCTTTATTTTTCATTTTTGAAGAATGGAGAATGATTTTTGTTTTAGGGTTGTTTAATCCGTGTAAGATAATAATTTTTATAATACTTATATATCCTTAACTTGCAATCTTAAGATCTTGGTAACAAAAGTATCCGTAAGAAAGGGAAACATATGAAACTGTTACTGCTCTTGATTCTATTCTGTAGAGGCTCTAGGCCTCTAGTCCATCCATCTACCTTGTTTAGAAGTTCAATATTTTTAGGCAGTATTAAAGAAATTTTTTAGTTAACATTAAACAAAAAACAAATAATCCAGTATGGTGATTTTCATGGGTGTGTTTGGTCATACATGTAATAACCCTAAATCATATAACATAAAATACAGAATTGATCGGTTGCCAATAATTGCAAAACTTATATTAATATTACCAATAGTATATATAATTTATATAATTATACTTATTACAAAAAAAAAATTATTCTTATCAGAACTATATTTATAACATAATTTCTCTAAAATCTAAATTGAACTAATATCGGACATATATATATATATATCAAAAGCCTTTATAGATTAGACATCTCCAGAACCCACTAACATAATATTCCAAAAGATACAAAGTACAACATGTATTCTCCGTCCTCCTAACCCGGAAGATATGTCATGCACAACCATGAGAAAAACAAATGTTAATCCTATCTACAAACCAAAATTTTTACAACAAAAATCTTTAAACACCTTAAACTCACAACGTAATTGTTTAATTCAGAGAAAAATAAAAGAAAATTCTTTAAGATTTTAATTTTAAAAAATAAATAATAAGTAATACATCATTGTTTATATAATAATTGACTAAGGACATTTAAGAATATGATACACATAAATTATATTATCTCATATTTAAGTCACGTACTTGAAATTATATAATTTGTATCAAAATTCTAAGGACATTTATTACGCTAATATTATAAATTATATTGAATAATCAAATAAAACATAATGTCATAAATAATGTTTCCAAAATTATAATGTATTGTCTCTAGGACACCTACACTAACAATATCTCGCTTGCACTAGAGTCAATCATTATGTATCCAATACGTACACATTGCACTAGTGTGACCTTAGCACTTTTATTATGACAAAAAACTTAGTCCATAGATCTACACATATATCATTTCGATGTAATTTATAAATATATGTTTATATAAATCCTTTTGTGGAATCTACTACTGTCTCTAGCTATGAATAATTCTAGCTTACAACCACTACATTTAGGTAAAACACCAATTCAGACTCAAACATTAGGTCATTATTATTAGTCTGAAAATAAGCATCAGTGTAACCCATTACAACTAGCCAACTTCTTATCTCCTCCATACACTAAGAATGAAAGTGTAGTCCTCTTTAAGTATATTCTTGATAATAATCCAATGATCTTCACCTGGATTAGAGTGGTATATGCTCATCATTTTCAAAGTATACGAGGCATGAGGGTGAGTACATATCATTACTTATATGATAGATCCAATTAGCGAAGTATATGAAATTGTAGGCATGTGGTCCTTATCATCCATTGATTTAAGACCATGCTCTCTAGAGATCAATATCCCCTGAGATGTAAGGATATATCTCTGTTTCATATCATGAATCCTTAACCGATGCACTAATTTATCAATATATGTACTATAACTTAAACATATCAAACTTCTAGGTCTATCTCTATAAATCTCGATCCTAATATATAGGTTTTCTCACCTAGTTTTTCATGGAGAAACTTTTTCTCAACCAAATCTTAACAGCCTGTAGAAAAGGAATGGCATTTCCGATTAGTAATATATCAACATATAATACTAGGAATGTCACATGACTTCTACTAACCTTCTTGTAAACACAAGGTCCATCTTCATTCTGAATAAAAGCAAACTCTTTGACCATTTCATCAAAAAGAGTATTCCACCTCTTTGAGTCCTGCTTCAACAAAAAATGGATTGATCGATGTAACTTACAAATCTTTCTAGCAAACTTAGGATTGGCAAAACCCTCGGGTTGTGTCATGTACACATCCTTTCCAATGCTCCTGATTAAGAAAGCAGTCTTGACATCCAAATTACCAAATTTCATGGTCATAGTAAGTAACTATAGCAAACATAAGTATGATGGATTTGACCATAGCTATTGGTGAGAATGTTTTATCGTAGTCAATACCATGAATTTTCTTGAAACATCTTGCTACCAGTCGAGCCTAATGGGTCTTGACATTTCCTTTTATATAGGTTTTCTTCTTCAAAACTTAATTGTACTGTACAGGTTTTACCCCTTCAGGTGGATCAACAAAATCCGTACTTGGTTTTCATACATGGAATACATCTCAGATTTCATAACTTCTAGCCATCTCGCAGAGTCTGGACTATTCATAGCATATTGATAGGTGAGAGGCTCATCCTGATCTACGAGCAATATTGAATCACCACTTTGAGTCCAGAGAAATTCTTAATATCTCTCGAGCTAATGCTGAATCAAACTAGATATACGAACGACCTGTATTCCTTAAGAAGTATTGTTATCAAAATTTTATCTTGAACATCCTAATCATGTTTGAACTTTGGTTCAATATTATTTTATAGTTCTCGAATTTCATCGAGATCTATTTTTCTCCCACTATTTCTTTTAAAGACTAGTTCTCTTTCCATGAACATAATAGTTCAAGCAACAAACACTTTGTTATCAGAAGAATTATAGAAGTAATACCCTTTCGTCTCTTTCGTGTAACCCATAAAAACACATATTTTTAATTTAGGTCTAAGTTTTCCTGAGATTAGACATTTCACAAAAACCTAACATACCCAAATTTTCATGAGGACATAATTTGACAGTTTTTGATCCATATATTGTATGGGGCCTTTTGAACCGATTTAATAGGAACATGGTTAACTGTATATATTACTGTCTCTAAGGCATAACCCTAGAAATTAATTGAAAGATCAACAAGAATCATCTCGATCGTACCATGTTCAATAAGGTGCGATTTCGATCTCCTTTCAGAAACTCCATTTCATTAAAGTGTTCCGGGTGGGGTGATTTTTTATACAATACTACACTCCTTTCAGTAATCCTTAAATTCAAGGCTTAAGAATTCATATTCTCGATCATATCGCATAGTCTTTATACTTCTATCTCCACCAAATTGTTTTTCTTATTCAACCTTATATTATTTGAACTTTTTAAAAGAAACATAGTTGTTTTTCACGAGTTTTAATATTATTTACTCTGGTGTGAATGTTATTTGCTCTAACAAATGTAACATCATCTGACTTCTCCTTGTTTTTGGTATTTAAGTTGGGATTTTCCTCTCTCCTATGAGTGGGATGATTAGCTCTATACTTCTTCATCCAATCAGTCAAATAACCTTCTTTGATTAGAGACACAATTTCATCCTTCAGTTGTACATCTATATTCATGAGTATCATGCCTAGAAGACTCATGTTAGTCACAATATTTCTTCTTATCCTTACTCTGCCAATTACTAAGAGGCAGTGGCTTGCAAAACAAGCTTTTACCCTTGTTCACCTCATATATGTGCTCAATACTTGCTGCTAAGGGTGTCTAGGTATCTTCCTTCCTTTAGTAGCTACTCGGGGGACTCCAGTTTCTTCTATCATTCATCATGTTAACCCTGTTTGAACTTCGGGCTCTTCCTCTATATTCAAAAGGAGGAGTTTTATCTCACTTCTTGTTCTTTTACCTTGAGTTACTATTGAAACATCTTTTTCATTATCTTTCAAAGATAGCTCTAACCTTTTGACAGGCTCGGGCTCGGGCTCGGCTTAGAAAGTGGCCAAATAGGCAGTTGTTTCCCCTTTAAATGCTTCTAAAAATTAGTCTTAGTTCTAAGACCATCAATGTATCCTTCGTTGCGCCCATAACTCTAGTAGCTTTCATATTGAATCTTTTAAAATAAGCTTGAAGAATTTCATCACTCATTTACTTAACATTAGCTAGGGTAGTAACCGGGGGAGCATATTTCATAGTAGCTTAGAATTTTGTTAAGAACAAAAGTTACATCTGATCCCAAGAGGTAACGATTCTACGTTTTGTGGATAAAAAAGGTTGTGTGCTTGAAAGATTTGTTGGTATTGTACATGTGACCGATACTACTGCTATTTCCCTCAAAGCTGCAATTGAGTCATTATTAGCAATATATGGATTGAGCTTAACAAGGATACGGGGGTCAAGGTTATGACGGAGCAAGTAATATGCGGGGAGATTTCAATGGGCTAAAAAGTTTGATACTGGCACAAAATAAATCAGCTCATTTTTTCATTGTTGCACGCACCAACTCCAATTAATGCTTGTGGCTGTTGCAAAAAATCACAAGAAACTTGGAACCTTTTTTAATTATATTGCACATTTGACAAATGTTGGTGAAGGCTCTTGTAAACGTAAAGATATTCTTCGAGAGAATCAGTTAAAAAGAGTGGCTGATCAACTTAATAATGGTGAACTTACCACCGGATGTGGTCTGAATCAAGAATTATCATTAAAACGAGCTGTTGATACTAGATAGGGATCACATTATGGTGTTATAGTGAATCTGATCAGCATGTATCCTTCCATAGTTGATTTGCTTGAATATGTAGAAAATGAAGGCACACTTTCGGATCAAAGGGCTGACGCAAATGTGCTTCTAAATGTTATTCAATGTTTTGAATTCACTTTCTTACTACATATGATGAAAACTGTCTTGGGATTAACCAATGAATTATCACAAGCACTCCAAAGGAAAGATCAGGACCTTGTCAATGCCATGGATCTTGTCAAAACATCTAAAATCTGATTTCAAAATTTGAGGAAGAATGGATTGGAGCCTTTATTGGAAGAAACATATGAGTTCTGCAATAAAAACTCATTAACTATCCCAACAATGTAGGATATATATTTGTACCTCGAGGGAGATCACGACATGGAGCTGAACAAATTACAAATAAAGTCTATTATCGAACAAGTTTGTTCTACACAGTAGTTGATGCACAAATTGTTGAGTTAAATGTTCGATTCAATTAGGTAAATACCGAGTTACTTTTGTGTATGTCTTGTCTAAATCCATCTCATTGTTTTTCTGCCTTTGATAAGAACAAACTCATTTGATTTGCAGAGTTCTATCCTACTGGTTTTTCTCCATCAGACCTCTTGTTGCTAGACAATCAGCTGTGAAATTATATTATTGATGTAAAAGATCACATCGATTTTCTTGAGGTGAATGGTATTAGTGAACTTTCTCAGAAAATGGTTGAAACCAGAAAAGATATTATGTATCCTTTAGTGTTTCATTTGGTAAAGTTGGCATTAACTTTGCCGGTTGCCACCGCTACAGTCGAGAGAGTATTTTCAGCTATGAAGATTGTCAAACAATCATTACAAAATCGAATGGGAGACTACTGGATGAACGATTGCTTATTAACATACATTGAGTGCGAAATATTTGAAAATGTATCAACAGAAGACATTATCAAGCAATTTCAAGAGATGAAAACCAGGAGAATATTATTATGAAAATGTCTGCCCCTGTAAAATTGCCCCCCCCCCTTGTAAAAAAAAATTCCTGCTGGGAGCTTTTTATCAAAGTCTAATGTGCCTTATGGTTCATTCCTGTCTGTGTCCGCCCCTGATCCAGTGTACCCTAATTTGTTTTACCCACCTCCACCACCTTTGCAAAATGCACGACCTAGACAATCTACTCACTGTCCCTGTCCGCCACCACTGCCTCCTCGTACTACGTCTCATTGTTTTCCTGATACAGAAAGGCCTTATGTTGTCCCAGCGGCGCAATCAATTGAGCCTATTTCAAGAACATTAGTTGAAATGGAGGATGCAAGAAGATTGCGTCGGAAAACAACGGGCGGAGACACCAAAGTTGTGCCAAAAGGGAGTGAATCAACTAGCGGGTGTGAGGCAAACATGAGTCATATATCATAGTGTACTTTCAATGAGTGAAGTTGAAATGAAGGACATAAGGGACTTTCAAATTTATTGGCCTCCTGAAGCGATCTTCAGAAGCGGCAAGGCCTACTCAAGCTATCTTTAGAAACAGCGCAACTCATGTTTTCCTCACACCCACGGGTTGAGAGGCACAACTTTGGTGTCTCGACCTTTGTTTTCTAACACAATCTCCTTGCATCCTGCATCTCAACTGATGTCCATGCAGTAGGGCCAATTGATTGCACCAATGAAACAACACAAGGCATTTATGTACCAGGCAAACAATGGGACATAGTACAAGGAGGCAGTGGTAGCAGACAGAGACAGTGTTTAGGTTGTCTTGGTGGTGCATTTTGCAAAGGTGGTTGGGGTAAGTATACAAATTAGGATACATTAGATTAACTAAAGAAATCAAGGTTCTAGTAGGTTCCTGCAGACTACAATTTGGAGGTTGAAAACAAGTCTGGTAAACCAAACTTATATCATAAAGACTATTTATAAAAACCGGAAAGAAATCAACGCAAGGGCAAAAGTGTAAAAGCATGTACCAAATTAGGATAAGAAATGAAGGTACAAAACAAGATCGGAATATGTAAAGATTTGATCGGCATAGTCGCTCATAGTTATATATCTATCAGGATTGAGATATAGCAAAAATTTATTTAATAAGATATAATATTAACACTAAGAATATGAAAGGACAATTAATCTTTACTCAAGTAAGCTGTTGTCGGACGGGTAACGAAGCAAACTGCCCGAAAATTATTTGTCGCTAGAGAAAGTGGAGTTACTTTTGAAAAATTATTGAACAAAGATACATGAAAAATTAAGTGAAGATCGAGGTTTGAATAAAGTTTAATATTAATGATAATAAAGGGCTCCTTTTAACAGATCTAGTAAGTCCCGGAATCCGGGCCATTAGCCGGAAACAAAAGTTATCATTGCCGGAATTTAGAAGAATAAGTAAATTGAGCAATATTGTTAAATTAACGAGATCTTGAGTAAAATGATTATGTAAAAGTGTTTAAAATTTAAACTGCAAGCTACACTATTACAAAAGGAGTGTTTATAATTCACACTCTAGAAACTAATCTATGAACTACAAAATATGAAATACAACTCATTTTTCTTGTCTTAATCTTTTGTTTTGGCTCCAAGAATATCTTGTTAGCTTGAATTTGGCCTACTCGGCTTGGCGGCTTCTTTGTGGCTTGGCATCACTTCTCCATTTCTTTAATAAGTGCCATTTTTTGTTTCTTTTAAATCTACCCCCAATTTTAATTAATTTTTCTATTACAAAGCAAAACTAGAGAAATAAATTATGCATTATATAGTAACATATATAACCAACACAACAAGAAAAATGAGTAAATTTGATTGAAATATTTCGGTTGAATTAGCTTATTTCAACCAAGTTCTGTCGAATTTAAACTAGATTCGATAATAAACCTCCCTTCATTAATAACAGAGTTGAAAATAATAATGTAATCGAATATATGATAAATTCGATTAATTTTGATCAAAATTATTATTTGTCAAATTTGACTGAATTTGGTCGTATTTATATATTCGACCAAAAATTTTAAATTTTGATGAAAAATTCAAATTTTATAATTTAGTGCTTAAAATGAATTACTTTTGTCGAATTTAATATATTATATTTCACCGCATTTGGCCGAATTTAACATGCCACGACTTTGAAAAAAATAGCACCAAAATTTGTTGCTCTTTAACTCAACGAAAAATAAGACACCTAAAAAATAAGACACCTAGTACTTTAGCCAGATGGTAGGAAGTAGGCAATCTGTTTTTGTATATTTACCAAGGTAGTAACCGGTGGAGCATATCGTCTCTATCTTGAGTAAGTTAACACTTGCATAGCAGATCACCGGTGCCTGCAGATAGCGATTTTTCCTAATGCAAGCAGCACATAAACAAAAACATACAAAAACAACATTCGAGTCAAGTAGCTCCCACCCAAGCATACAAATTACAAAATAAATATTTAACATAGAAAAACGAATAACTAAACAAAAACCATACATGTAATCAAGGCACATTCATCAAATGACAGTACAAACCTACAATCTACTCTATTAAAGTCACTATGACAAAATAAAGAATTAAGATGGAAGAAACAAGTCATGGACAAGAGGCTACAATGAGAACCCAGAAAAAGGAACAAAAATATACTAAGTGAGATCCCCATATAGATAGATTAGTCCATAGGTCTCACTGGTTACGACTAAATTACCGCATTGACCAGCTGTCATCATATTCGATTTTCGTGTCTTTGTCTTCATCCTGTTGGTGCGATGACACAGGTCTATAAAATTCCATTGAAACTTGCCTACTCTCTACAAGTCAATTGTATATTACCACACTTGCCAAGGAGCAGCTGCTATGGTTTTAAACTCAAGGTCGGCATTCCTGATGCTATCATGAATGACATTGAGTGTTGATTCCAAATAAGCAATAGTCGAATCTTTTTCCGCCTCAATTGACAAAGCCAAGGCACGCTCTTCTTGCAGCAAACGTATGCGATTTTCTATATCTTTAACCTTTTCACGATTAATTAACTTATCATTGTTTTCTTCCTCGATCTGATCTGTATTTTCCTTTGCCTTAGCCTCAAGTCCTTCCAGCTTGTCCTTGGCTGATAGCAACTGCTTTAAACGCTCCCGTACTACTTTGACATCAAACCCATTATCTTCCAAATCAAGAAGAGTTTCCAGAGTGTCCTCTATAATGTTTCTTGGGCCATCAGATTGCATGGTCGATGTCTTCTCAAAAACATTGGCAAAGTCAACCATTAAAGCTATTGCCAATCCTTCACGAGAACTTTCTTTTTTTGAGTACAAAGATTGGAAGTGTGGCTTCTGTGGCAACAGGCGAAAGACCTGCATAGACTCAATAGTCTCCCAGAGTGAGCTACTCTTAGCAAACGGCAAGCTCTGATCATTACATTGAGACGATCGGAGAACAATATCTTGACTACAATTTGTAGTACATTGCTGCTCCACATTCCTCCCCTGCGAGGCACCTGCAAAACAACAAATTATATCCTATATATAAATACAATAAGGGAGTTAATATGGTTTGGTCGTCAGGGTAAAGCTGAAAGTTCTGAAGTATTATTAGTCAGTCGATTAATTCATTAGGTTCGATTCCCCGTTTGTACAAGAATTAACTTAACATTATTCCTAAATAATATTTGTAAATAAAGTGACTAAGGTTCAATTATTAACAAATAACAATAACTTAGTAGAAAATGTATTAAATTTTAATAATAAATTTGAATAAATATAAATTTATAAAAAAATTAATAAATTTAAGTATAAAATTGTTATAAATTATTATTAAAAAAAGAACTCATGCATTGCATGGGTATAAACTAGTAAGCATAAGAGAGGTCTTATCCAAAACTATGGTTGTCAGCAGTGGAGTACCACACCGCAGAAGGAATAAAGACCGTTTGAATAAAAATGAAATAGATAAAAGCCATTAGACCTAATATTAAGGATATTATTTAATTTAATATGCAAACTAATACTAAAGGTATAGGATTCGAATTTTATCAACAACATATTAAAAGTGAGTACTTGTATTATCATCTCTAAAGAATAAATAAAATAACAACATTGATAATTACATACATAAATATTTTAAAAAGATTAATAATTATGATTCATATAAATATTTATATAATGCATAATATTCAAAATATTATTCTTAATACATATATATATATATATATATTAAAAATAATAATTAAGAGAGAAGATTAAGATTTTTGGTTTTCCACAAATAAAAAATTAACTAAAAATTATATTTTTTCTTGAAGTAAATAAATAATACAATTTAATAAATATACATATAATAAGAAAAAAATAAAATAAATAAAAATAATATTAACAAAAATATTTGAAAAATGCCAGATTGCACGGTTTATAAGCTAGTGTATAAAAAAACTGCTATACATGTGAGCAAGTGCCTTTAATATCATGCACTAGCTTACTTGTGACATCAGCAGTCTTTGGAGCTTCCAACCACATAGAGAGAGGTTCATCATCGGACATATTAAAGGGTAGCCTAACAGTGGACATTTCTGCTTCTTTCACCAAACAACCCTTTCCATTAACCCCTGTCATTATTCCGGCACTTGTGTCTTCAGAATCTGTAGTGGATGTGGGTGCAACTGATTAAAACAATAATTAAACTAATACAATCGGTGACCAAGAAAGACTCAACAAACAGATCTATGTTTTAAGTGTTAACATCAAATTGGTGTTTTAAAAGAGTAATTTAGTGCTCATTTTTGGTTGGAGGGAATCAAAAGGAGTGGAGTGGAGTGGAATGAAATTTTTACCAAGTCAGAAATTCATGCCCTATATTCCAGTCACGTAAATTCAAAATAGGGCCGAGTCCCACAAATCTAGGTATGAATGCTGATTCGTACTTCCTCCTCATATCCTTCACAAATATAATCATTAAAGATTCACAACCTACCATGTTTTTCATTCTTCCTTCTCTTCCGTCTAATATTTTATTTCATTTCTACCAACCAAATGGAGAGAGAGAGTTTGTGCCTTTGTGGGATGGTCAACTCCTTGCTTTCATTCCCAGGATCCAACAAATAGATTGTAAAAATAATTACAAATGTTCTATTCCCCACAAAGAAAGACATCTCATATCATAATCTCAACCTATGATAAAATTTATAATCTTTTCTGCTACGATTTAAGCTTGCAAAACAAAAAGAATATGCTGATAGTTACAAGATAAAGCTATGTGCTTATAAATGAACTAATTCAGTCCCCAAGTAAAGTAAAAATGACAACATTTCGCCCCCGATGAAAGTAACCTGTAGAACTGTAAAGGTAATATAGATGCTGAAGGATGTAGCTTATGATACATGTCAATTGTACAACAGGGATGTAGTGTACCTTGATTTGGAGATCCAGCGTCAATGTTTTGGGTTCTTCGTCTTCCTCTTTTTGAAGAATCCTTTTCTTGTTTTCCAACTGAAACTAGCATACCTCTTTTGCTAAGAAATTTATCTTTTTTTGCAGTATAAACTTCGATCTTACTGCTTGATTTGCTTTTCTTGTCTACTAAACCATTAAAGATCTTTCTATCGACTCCAAGCTTTTCCTTATTGGATGCAGAACCATCCACCTTTGTCGCTTCTAGTCCAACCACTACCGGCAACACAACTTCGCCCGAAACCATGTCTTCAGCAGTAACACCTCCATTCCTCTCTGTAACTTCAGGGCTTTTTGCCAACTTCTTGCTTACCTTCTGCTGACCAACTTCGGGGCTTTTTTGCAACTTGGGTGGTCTTCCCCTTTTCCTTTTCCCGGTGATCTTTACGTGACATTCTAGTTGATCAGCCTCCTAAAGGCATAACAGTCATTATGATGTATTCAAACATCCGCAAGTTCAATCTATGACTAGCATATTTAGCTAACATTACAGTAACCATTATAGTCAACATGCATTGGTTTGATTGTGTACACCTTTGTTATAGACTGGATATCTATGAAGGCATTCTATGGAAATTTATAATCGAAGATATTGTAGCACTCAAGAAAAATATCAGCTTACAAGGCATACACAAATTAATATTGTAACACTAGAACACTAGTTTACGCACTCATACCTTGATTTCCTCTACTGGTGGATCATGGACAAACTGCTGCTCTCCAGAAAAATCTAGCAAGACTTCAGCAGGGTGAAGAAGTACTTCATCTTGGCTGCCTTCTATTACTACTTTCTCTGGATTACGAGTGATTGGATCTCCTGTAACATAGTCTTTCCGAACATGGTTTTCTTCAGTAAATTTAACAGCATCGTCATTTTTCTCTGCAGAGAAAACACTGTCATTAAACAGCTATTTCTAGTGCTTAAAGATATTTTCTAGTTATTCCAGATCAGCTACGTGCCTCCTGGTGTTTTTGCATCGCTCATTTGAGCTATTGGAAGCACTTCATTCTTCTTCCCTAATTGTTCTGGTGTACGATGGTCCAGTTCACCAACTCTTTCATCTGGAAAAGGCAAAGCATTAACTATGTATGTCATCTGTTGAGGAATATAGACATGTTTTACCTAGAAAAGTGTACAGCACAAGTGAATTACCTCCCGCCAAAGTTTGTGACTCACTAATCCGTGATTTTGGTGGTCTCCCCACACTTCTTCCCAAACGCTGTGGAGTATGGTGCTCAAGTACATCAATTTGGTGACGTTTAGTCCTCTGCAGAAGCACCAATAAGAATAAATTCAAGAATCAGACAATATTCCAGTAAAAGAAAATTCTAACAAGCATGTGTTACTCCGAAAATAAATTACTTTTGCATCATTGTTGCATCGAATTGCGTTGACTACACCAATTATGTGAACTGTAACATCCCACATCGAATAGAATGGGTATGTTTGGGCCCTTTATAAGGACAAGTCCATAACTAATGTATAACTAATGTATACCAAAAATTGTTAGCTTTCAGTATGCATTCAGTTGCGGGCTTGGGTTATTATAAATGGTATCAGACTCATACCCGGTCGAAAGTGCTAAGGCATCGCCCGGGTTCCATAAGTTTGTCTGTGAACTCAGCGAGGACGTCGACCCAATAAGGTGGGGTGTTTGTAACATCCCACATCGAATAGAAAGAGTGTGTTTGGGCCCTTTACAAGGACAAGTCACGTCGACCCAATAAGGTGGGGTGTTTGTAACATCCCACATCGAATAGAAAGAGTGTGTTTAGGCCCTTTACAAGGACAAGTCAATAACTAATGTATACCAAAAATTGTTAGCTTTTATGGGCTGACTGTGGTGGGTTTTTGGGCCCGGTATGCATTCAATTGCAGGCTTGGGTTATTATATGAACTCTTATACTATGTTACTCTGACTCATCATTTTACCTTCGAATACCCGTGTCAGACACTCGACACTCGGACTTGGACACTTATTTTAGGTCAAAAACATGCATATTTTTCAAAATGATGCCGTATCTGATACTTGGACACGTATCCATGTTGGACACTTCTAGCCGAGTCTGAGTAACATATCTCTCATATATAAATCATATACATTATTTCCATCCATTTCTATTTACTTCCAGTGTAAAATCAAAAATAACTTTAAAGCAAGGATTAGAAGATATAAGATCGGCGTGGATATCTTCTCACTCCATGACCGACAAGAACAGATATATAATGTTTACATGATATATAGACTGTCAGAAACAGGATCCACTTATATTACAGGAACAAGCTCAATAAATATGTAAATTGCTTTGACTCTCTAAATTAATCACGACGTCCGACAGGATCCACTAATATTACGGGAACAAGCTCAATAAGTATGTAAATTGCTTAGACTCTCTAAATTAATCACAACGATATAAAGTAGGAAGGGTAATTGATATGTTATAAGAACTCCTGTATAGGGAGGTCATTTTTATTATTTGATAGACTATGATGAGTTTTCCTCAGCACTGAGAATCTTTGATACGGAAGCAGTAAACTAGGGAGTGGGAGTGAAATCTTTCCATTACCAGAGGAAACAGTACACAGAAATCAGTGTGCGCGAGGACTAATGACTCCCTATTATAAGATGCCATGTTTTTGCGAGGAAGAATTATATTATTTTTCCATATATTTCACTTTGCATTTGTTACTTCTTCAAAAAAAATTATATTTTTAATGTGCCATCTTTGTACCACATGAATCAAGATAAAAAGGAAATTATAAAGAAAAATCGATGAAATAATATTTCACTAACAGCTCTCTTCCCTCGCGAGAAGTTTTCCGATAGCGGATCACCCTTGGACTGTTCTGAGTTATTTGTTCTAAGACCGCCATTGGTTGAGGTAGGAGAACTATAATGCATTTCTTCCCCTGAAGCTTTTTTTGAAGATGAATTCAAAGGATCTGTTTGAAGAACTTGTTCCATCTTTTTGGTGCTCTCATCAGCACCAGGATTGAGCAGCTTCTTCGTAGATGTTTCCTTGCTGGAGGGAGTTGACAGCTCCATTCTTATGTCTAACAAGTTCAGGGAAACAGCAGTCCTCTCTTCATAATTCCGGTTTAGTGCACCCATGCTAGAAACCATCTCATTCTGATGTACAATAACGCTTTCATTCCGTACCGATTCTTGACAATCTATTGAGTTCGAGACATCCTGAAATACCACAGTGCAATCAACACAACAACAACAACAATAATAATAATAATAATTATTATTATTATTATTATAAAAAAACTGGACAAATAGCATCTTAAACTATAAAACAGAAGGATCACTACGACGACAATTGAATAATCTAGCATGCCCCTGATCAATGGGAAATGACGGACCATTGAATTTACCTCAGAACTTCTACATGCACAAATGAACATTTAAGAGATACACAAAGTGATTGATGAGTATACACTTTCCTAGAGATGGAAAAGAGATCATACCTGGGATGTACTAAACCAGTTTCCCTTTTTCCACTCCATGTGAGGTCTTATTTCTGTCTGATTAACTAACCTCTCTTTCTTTGTTTTCTTAAAAAAAACAATATACTTATAATCAGGAAGTTTTCTGGTTAACACTCCACTCCACCAACCGAACTCAACATACACATCCACCTTCTCTAGCAGATCATAATTGTCTCCCTTCAACTGAGGAGGAGAAGGCCGAATATGAAGAGAATCAACTTCAACTTTCACAGACTCAGGTTTACCATTTATCCCAAGACACTGATACTCTACCAAGAAAGAGCCATTTCCTGTGTCTTCTTGTACAATTGCTGGGAACCAAACTTCACTATGCTCTACTTTTTCAAGAGACACTTCTACCTTTTTCCCTTTGCTAAATAGCAGCCCTGTTATTCTCTTTAAAAAGAATTGGACACAAAAAGAAACATCACAATCAAAAAATTAAAATTTTATAATTCCAGTTTTAAAAAAAATTATAAAGAACACAGTCAAGGAAGCTTATAGGTTTCAGGTACAAAAGTATACCAGATTTGCACAATTTATGTCTTCAGAAAAAGATGCTTGCATCTACTTGCATACAAGAGTAACCAGTATTGCATCAATGTGGGTTATACAAGGCGAAACACTGATTTTTTTTCTACTGACTAATTGAACAGCAAGAAGCGAGGCATCGGTGTGTTGCCTTGTTAAAGATATATGTTTAGGGCTACAAAAATATACATTACACATATAATATCATATCATATATTTTGTTAATATTATGAATATTTTTATCAACTTTATATATGTACATATTTTGCATAGATTATCTCGTACGAATTTGTTATAAACAATGTGATTGTATGAATTGAGAAATGCACAATGTATATCTTTAAAAGGTATTTTATATCTGGTTGATATTATGAGACCAAAATTTTAAATTTACCTCTTTTTATTTATTTTTAGTTTAGAATCTATTAGATATAGACCAATTATTACAGTTGGGGGAGTGTTGCTATGTTGTTCCCGTAACTTGCTCAACCTCGAAGTTTTTGCCCTCCAATTTCTATTTTTACAAGTGCTTGACAAAAAAATCCACAAAAACAAAACTGTTCAATCACCTAACCATCTCGCATAATTAAGCATAAGAAGAAAGGTGATTGTCTTTCCCAGATCCATCGAGATGACGGAGCCCTTTTGAATATGCTTAAGAAAAGTAACTTATGACCTAAAGTTACTTAAATGAGACGTTAAAATTTTAATTCTAAGTTACTATCTGTCTGGATAATTTCATTGTTAATGTTAATTTCTAAATTATTACATGTAGAAAAATAAATTTTATATTTTGTACTTTTGGATGATGATATTAACTGTTATCAAATAAACGTACAAAATTACAATTAGTTGCACAAAGAAGTACCACATGTAAGCTGTTTTTTTATCTATTAAACAACTTATTTACTTACCACACAAACACATTTTTTCTAACTTAAAGTTAAAAGTTTAGGACTTTTTGTTGAGCCAAACATGCTCAAAGGCTCGCCTCCCAAAATTCATGTCAATGACAACATCATTTTGCAGATGACTAGGGCTATTAGGGTGTTAATGCATCGTCAGTCAATGGACAATAAGACGCATTCGAATTCGCAACACATAATTGATTATATATAATCTATAATGATATATCTAACGACCATGGTTATTACGGCGCCAAGTCGAGCCTTGACGCCCAACTACCTTCAAGAAGACTAGTCGACAAGTCGTTCGACTAGTCGTAAAAAGTCGACAAGTCGTTCATATACATATATTTACTAGATTTAATAAATATATTGCTAAACACATCAATTTCACAATTTAAATTAAAAGTAATAGAGTAATAAGTTCAAATTAAGCATATTTACTACATAATAGCATGCAAATACCAAATATCAAACATGTCTAAGAAAATAAAAATATAAGTGATGATGAAAATCAAGCAAAGTAATTCATCTCAATATTAAGTACATCTTTATCCCGTTCTTGTGTATTGTCATTGATCGAATCATGGTTATCACGGAGTCGGGCGCCGAGGTTAAGTCGGGCTCTTGGCGTCCGGGTACCTTCGTGTCGACTAGTCATTTTCGTGATAACAATGCCATGGTTATTACGGCGCCAAGTCGAGGCGTGACGTCCAACTATTCGACAAGTCGCTCGACTAGTCATAAAAAGTCGATAACTTGTTCATATACATATATTTAGTGGATGTAATAAATAGCATTTGTAAACACATCAATTTCACAATTTAAATCAAAAGTAATAGAGTAATAAGTTCAAATTAAGCATATTTACTACATAATAACATGCAAATACCAAATATTAAACATTTCCAAGCAAATAAAAACACAAGTGATGAAGAAAATCAAACAAAGTAATCCATCTCAATATTAAGTTCATCTCTATCCCTTTTTTGTGAATTGTCATTGATCGAATAATGTGATTGTACACCTTAATCATCGTTATCACAGCACCAATTCGGGCTTCGAAAAATCTCGGCGTCCGACTTCGTGTGCTAATCGAGGACTAGTCATCTTCGTGATAACAATGATATATACTTGTACTGTTATACACATGTATATACTTATACACATACACATACATATGTATGTGTATACATACATATAAAAGTGAAGAAACTTAGGATAATACCAAGTGAAAAACTTGAAGAACTGAATATAGCTCGCCGTTTCTCGTTACCTTTTCATCGTTACCCTTTCAATATCTAATTAGGATTTAGGGCTGAATAAGTTGTTTTTTCGGATTATAATCAAATTGGGAAAGGTTTGGATCATGCAATTTTGGATTATAATCAAATTGGGCCGGGTTTGGATCATGTAAACAACCAGGCGACGACCCAAACGACTAGGCGACCCGAGTAGTGGCCCAATCGACGAGTTAGTCAACTAGTCACACCAAATATAATATTATTTCTAGTTGAAAACCAAATCTCGACTGCTCGTTTAGTCGCGATAAATTAATTAGAATAGTTAGTTTGATAATAATAAAAAGTTTGGTACAAGAAATAAAATTTTATTTAATACAGATATGTATATAATTTGAGCACTTAAGCCTTAGTTATAATAAGTAGTAGTATTTTAATTACTATAGATATGAATAATTGTATATATATAGTTTAGGCCATGGCCTAGTACCGATTTACCAAAACCTTTAATATTTCAACTTCAATAATATAGTATAGATAACAATAAATGGAAGCTACACCTCGATGTCCAAATTAGTGAACATGCCATAATTGTGCTTAAATTCAAATAGTGCCTCATTTTGGAAAACTCATCCCATCATATAAATCATTGCATGATACTTCCTTCCTAAAAGATAAATATAGACTTCCTTGTTCATGAATATACAAGGAAAAGTGTGAGACCAAAATCAATTAAAAATAGGAATCCAATCAACGATAAATCAATTATTATAATATATAAACGTTTGAACAAAAATTGTCACAATGAGATACTGTTGAAAAAGAATTACATATATACACACACATATATACTATTTATCTTTCATAGTTATATAATTTATATAACTACAGAGCTAAAATATTGTGGCTATCATGGATGGCTTTATTTTTTTTAATATTTTATAATTTTCAATAATTGTTATATTAAAAGTGCTTAAATTAAGAGTTTGAGATTTATTATATTAATTATTAAATTTCCTCAACCGGAGATGTTGTTAAAACAACCAATATATACTCTGATGACATAGCATATTAAAAGAAATACCAGATTAAAAGAGAATAAAGAATGAGGAAAAGAAAATAAGCCGCCATAAAATGACTTGAAAGGCAGAAGGGAAAATATATTTGAAGATGGAAAGAATTTGAATTTGATAGTGAAGGAAGGAGATGCAATATGTGTTGACGAAGGAGAATTATTAGTCGGTGCCTAAGCATGACACAACTCCAGTTGTATGACTGTATTTATATGTTTCTCTTCATAAATGTAAAATTACCTATCAAAATTTAGATTTAACAAGGCTTTTTTGTATTTTAGACTCCAAATTTGGGCACTAAAACATATAGGCTCAAAACAAACTTATTATTTAAAGCCCAATTTTAATATATTCAATAAGTATTGTTATAGAGTTTTCAAGCATACAAGGCCATATAATTATATTAGTTTCGATTCCAAACACCTTATAAATCATAAAATAATAAATAGAGTAAAATATAGATTACAATAATTTTAATCAAAAGAGTGTAGACTTTTAACAATATAATATGTATACTATAATTGAATATATAAATATATATATATATATATATTGTAACAAAAGATCAAAAATATATCAATCGTTCCCATACGTTCCAGGAATATCGGATTCCCTTAAAATAATGGGAATTTGTATAATGTCCCAAATTAATGAGGTACTTTACGAATATGTCCTTTTTTATTCAATAATTATAAATATGTCCTATAGTTAACTTTTAACTCACATATAACTTATATAAATATAATTAAGTTATACATATTAATATGCATCTTTTAAATATGACTAAAATGCCCTTGATACAATACATAATTAAGTTTTAAGAGATTATATAAAATATTATTGTCAATTATTTGAAAAATTCAGTTCTAGTTAGAAACAATATTTCTGATGTTGAGTGACTATCTGTGCAAGGTTTTCAGGGTTCATTGTGGCTCATTGTGTTTGAGGGATCTAATCCGGTACATAGAATACAATTTAATTTTAACCTTCCCTCGTCACTCAATATTCACTAATTAACAGAAATTTCATATAAGCCTATACAAGCAGGTTATAAGAAATTTGAGTACAACAAAAGTCCTACAACTGATCAAGGCATAGTTTTAGTGAAACTGAAATTGGAACGATTCATGTTCACATGGTATTTGAAAAAAAATTGTGTAACTTATAAAGTTATAATGCATTAAAAATTGATTTATTTTACATAATAAGAAAGGTTATATATGTCATTTAAAAAAATAAAGTAATAAAGTTAACCATGATTACTTTAAAATTGGAAACTTTTTGAATATAGGATATATTTATAAATACAATTATAAATGGGATATATTAGTAAATCAGTTTTTAAAATGGGACATATTAGAAAAAAAACCTAAAATAATTCTCTAGGTATCTATACCACTATACGTTTTCGTACCACATATCTAATCGAGCCTAGTCCTTTCTCACATTAAATGAGAAATCATTGAAAAAGGAATCTCGACTTATAATAAAGGATATAATCGCATAGATGACTAAAATTATAACAACCATAATTAAGTGCAATAGTAAATAATACTCATAACATTTTAAAATTGAAACATATTGGTCTTTTAATTTATTGTACTACATCATAATCCGTGATTTACACTAATATATGTTATTGCTTGTGATTTTTAAAAATAATATATATAATGTTTGGTAATAGTTAAATAGTTTTGTTTGGAGAAGCATCCTAGAGACGAGAGAGTTACTTGAAACAGGAAGTAGATTGAAAGTGGGTAGTGGAGAATCAATAAATATATGGAAGGATCTGTGGATCCCGGACATCAAGAATGCTCGAGTAACTACTAACATGGATCCTGAATTGCAGAACGTGACAGTGAAAAAATTAATCAAATCTAGCGCTAAGGAATGGGATCATGGCATCGTACATGGTATCTTTAATGACATGGATGTTAGCAAAATTCTGCAAATTCCATTGGGTATGAATGATGTAAATGATTCTTGGCTCTGGATTGGAGATGAGAAGGGCAAATATACAGTCAAAAGTAGATACAGAGCATTATGTAAAATACAGGACCAATCTCAAAGCGAGGACCAATCTCAAAGCGACCATGTTGGTTTTGAGTGGCTGAAGTTATGGTCTCTACTCATCCCTCCGAAATTTAAAAACTTTATATGGAGAGTTGTTCATAATTGTCTTCCAACGCTTAGTAATTTACAGAGGAGAAAGATGGATGTGGTACCTGCATGCCCAATTTGTAAACCAGCAGAAGAAAGCTTAGAGCATGTATTTTTTTCATGCCCTTCTACTCAAAAATGTCGGGAAGCAATGCAATTCAGTGTTCAATGCACCATCGGATTCTCAGCTGGACAGTGGCTTCTAAAGCTGTTCATTTCACTAACAAATCAAGATATTCAGATGCTGAGCATGGTAGCATGGGACATCTGGAATCATAGAAACACAGTGGTATGGAGAAACAGGTATCACACCCCTTCTATAGTGGTCAATGGAGCAAGTACCCTTCTATTTCAGTGGAAAAAAGCCCAAGATAAAAAGTATAATACGTACTTAACTAAGGGACATATGATTTGGCAAAAACCAGCCACAGGGTGGGTAACTTGCAATGTGGATGCAGCTGCTTACAAACAAAAGAATTTAAGTTGTTTTGGTTGCCTTATCAGAGACGAACGTGGGATGTTTGTAGCAGGTTATGGAGGTCAGTTTTTAGGGATCATTGATCCCAAAATTGCGGAAGCTATGGCATTCAGGGAGGCGATATCTTGGTTAAAAAAGTGTGAGGTAACTAATGTGTTCATTGAACTTAACGCACTAACTGTTGTGCAGGCTGTGAGAAGAATGAAAGTAGAAGACTTGTCATATTTTGGCCCGATCATATTAGATTGTTCGACTATTTTGAAGGACTTGAGATCGTGCAGTGTTCTTTTAGTAAAACGATCAGCAAATGTAGCGGCGGCTCACACTATTTCTGGAGAAGCTAGTTCAATGTCTGATCGACAGGAATGGTTCTCTATACCTTCCTTTCGAAAAAAGGGCTAAAATATCACAATTTAGGGGTGAATGGCCCAAATAATCACAATCTGACAAATTAGCCCTTTAAGTCACAAATAAACGACCCGCTAACTTGCATTACTAGTTTGTTTTTAACAAAGTCATTGATATTTCAGTGGTAGGCATGCGGATCATAAAGGAGGTGCAATAGTGGGACCGGGTTGGAAGTGCATATGACCGCATGTCTGCATCTTTAATCTTTTACAAACAAGATTAAATTTTCTGGAAAACTAGCAAGTTAATGATGCCTTTACATAATTTTTAATTTTCCTATATAATTATTAAAAAACGTAATTTTATGATGCATTTTTGTAAAAATGCATTTTCTTGTGATAAAAAAGGCCATTTTTTTAAATTGTGATATTTTGGACCATTTTTCTTCAAATTGTGATATAAAGGGTCATCACCCCTTCCTTTCTTATCAATGTAATTGCTCATGATAATCAATAAAATTTCCTATTCTTATTCAAAAAAAAATTTAAATTTATGTGACATAATTTTATATAATTTAGTTAAATTAATTAAATACATCTCAATTATTTTCTTAATTATATTTGTAACTAACTCACAAGCAACCTAGATTAATTTTATATTATTACTTATTTATATTAATTTCTTGCTAGGTTAATACAATTATTAATTACCATAAAAAAACCTTGTATGTGCTTGTGCATAGACAGTCCGGCTCAAATGATAAACTTCAATAAGCAATACTTGTAAGAATCTTTGACATATGTAACTATGGTTATCACATGACATCATTTAATATTTACCAAAATAGGATACAATTATTAAATTTCTAGGGTCATTTTTGGATAAATGTACTTATGTGTGCATCACTTTGACTTCATTTATTAAATAATTTCCTTTCACATAATAATCCCCATTACAAGTTCATAAATTCATTATCCCCATTAAATGTTCATAATCCCCAAATCAGGGTCTGTTACTTTTACCTAACTCACTATTACTTCAACTAATGATTCTCCTCCATCAATATTCCAAAACAGTATACAATTAGTTTCTTTTATTTCAAGACTTAACATGTCTCAGCAATTTAATAGTGATTCTCAAAGTTCTCATCATTATCAGGTCCACATTTGGATCTTTCCACTATATAAACACACACAGCCACCAGTTTGTCAAATTTTCATCATAATATGCACTTGACTAGGTACGATAATCAGGATTTTAGAACTAAAAGAAGAAAAATATAAATGGTTTCCCTAGCATTCACATTTCCATTTATGTCATCATCAATTTTCAGGTATATATTTCCTAAAGCGTGTTTAACTGGTTCCATCAGTAGTGTATAATCATTAGCTTACCTTAAACAAAAACATCCATATTTCCATACACACATACAAACATATACAAAATCCAATTAAATTATACGATTGCAAGAAGTAACCAATACCTGCTTCTTCTTAGGCCGAATCCATTTCCCTCTAATCCAATCGCGATGAACCCGTAAATCCTCAGCTCCAAACTCAATTAAATCAGGGGGGTTCGAAAACGTAACCTCAAATCTTGAATTCCCTTGAAACACTTTAGTAATCACACCAGTCCACCACCCATCTCGATAAAAACCATCAACAACATCATTAAGCTGAAAAGATTGAATCTTTTCGGGTTCTTGAGGAGGACTAGGGCGAACAAGGCTAGAATTCACAAATTCCTTCAAGGGTTTTCTTGTTTTTTCATCTAAAAGAGTGTCATACAGTATATACAGATGATTGGCCTTTTTCTTGGGAAATGGGTCAATGATTTTTGCCGGAAACCAAACCCCAGTGAAGCCTTCTTCATCAGATGTGACTTCTACCCTAGAGTTTTTTGTAAATTTAGAGGTGCTTTCAATACCCATTGTATTGTGATGATGCCCTTGTTTTTAGAGCATTTGTTGCACAAAACAAATCTAAACCCTAGGGGTTATTTATTTTTTTACCTTTCAATTGTTTCAATATGTAACGTTTATTTCTTGCGTCAGTTTTGCTGGGGGATGGATAAGGATTGTTGAATTTCGAACATAGGACATAAAGTGTGGTGTTTGGTTTGTTGTGTGTAAAATGTATATCTTTTAACTTAGAGTTTGGGATTCGTGTCATTTTTAAATATTTGGAAATTTATTTTAAAAGATTTAATTTTGGGTGAAATGGTAGTATGTTTTTAGAAAGATTTGGTTTGATTAAATTTGCATTAAACACAATTCAAATTTTGAAATTTAAAATCTAAACTCAATTTTGAATTATATGTATAATCTACGAATGTTAAATCAAATACAATTAATAAAAATTAATAAATTACTAATAATACCTTTAAATTGAATACATCCTCTTAAAAATTTGAATTCCATACTTACTTCTTTATTTTATTTTTCTATATTATCTATCAATGAAACGTTTATTATTTTCGTAAAAAAAACTATAATTTTAATTACATACCTATCATTTTTACCTATAATCTAATTTAATTTAGGGAATATTTGATTCGATTTATGAGTTTAACCAGATTTGAATATATTATTATGAGAAAAAGGAACATGAGGTTGAATTTAGAAAATTTCCTAAGATAACGGTGTTGTTTTAGTATAAATTTTTAATGGTAAATTTGTAATTATACATAATATTCTGAAATTACAATAGCACCCTCGTATTTTAAGAAATTTGAGTACAATCTCGGGGAAAGTATGTGAAATCGACCTCACGATTCCCAATCTCTATTATTATTAATTATGATTATCCATCATCTATGAATTTATGATTCATTTTCCTTATTTGACATTATTCTATTTTATATCCTCTTTTGTATGTTCAATATCAATTAGCTCTAAACTCATGCGAGGCACGGGTATATTCTAATTGAAGTATCGCATATGCTTTTAATTTTTATTACTAACGTGTTATTTTTATAAATATTCTGTAAATTTATTCATAAATAACTAAGGTGTCTATGAACTGCTGCAAGTTTGTAATTGGAGAAAATAAAATCATTTTAGGTGTGTTTAATCTCGTTTCAAAGGTCTTGCATGTGTACATAATCCAAAAAGTAATCATTATGATAAAAATTCAATTTGTCTTAGCATTTCATCAAACAGGAAGTGTCTGATTATTTGTTTAGGTGTTACAACTCGTCATCATCTTTATTTTCTTTCAAATGAATTTAGTATATTGGTGAAAGGTTTGAAATATTTTTCACCAATATAATCCATTTATATAATCCGTTAGAATATCTTCAACCTCAAAGTTTAAACCCTTTAAAACTTGTTACTAGCTTAAATTTCGTGTGATACATGAAACACTTTTTAAATATTTAAAATATATTTATTATAAATAATATATTTTATTTTATATATTATAATTCTTTTAATATATTTACATTTTATGACATTAAATATAAAAATATTATTTTTATTCTTAACTACATTTATTAATTACGGGTATGGTTGTTCTTATATATATTGCATATCTATAAAAATATTAATATATTAATATAATAAAATATTTTTAGTTATATATATATATTATATAAAAATAATATTTATATAATTTACTTTGGAATATGTACATATTTATAAAAATATTATAATATTATTAATAACATTTTTATTATTTTCATTTTTATTGAATATATGAAATTAAATGAATTATAATTTAAATTATAAAATTTATAATGATCTTATAGTTATTTGATATATGATTTTAATTTGATGTATTTTAGTTTCACGTAACTACACCAATTATATATATACTAATGATCAGAATTAACATATCTGATGCACTCATTCATCATTATTACTACTAATGATCGGAATTAACATATACATTGCGGAAGATTCTCATAAACACTTTACCGTTTAAATTATTTCAGCAATCTTCTGATGTTTTTTTTCTCTCAGCTATCAAATGGATTCTTCCTTCTCATATTAAAAATTCAAATTTTGTATATGTCATTAATCCACTTAAATTTTCTATTTCTCTTTAAATATTTTATTTATGTAATATATATATATATATATATTATTTTTAATATATGCTTTAATTATCTCACTGATCTATTTTTAATATTTTAATATTTTCTTATTTATATTTAATCCAATTAATATATGAATATATAATTTAAATAAGTTAAAAATAATATTATATTATAATATGTTTAATATATTAAAACTTTTTGAAATTACAAAAATGTTAATAATTTAATAGATAATTAAATTAATAAAAAAATCAAATAATGTCCATGGATCACACATGTAAAAATCTAGTATATATAACAAATATAAAATAAATTAAGGAATACCTTAAATATATGTTTTTATATTAAAATCTGATGCGAAAAAAAAACTATCTCAAAATTATTTCAATTGTTTAAACTAAAACTAACTTTCAATTAAAAAATTTAAGTGTACAACAGCTTAAACCACATTGGAGGTTGTCCCTCAAGCTTTCATAAGTTTCAACTTATTACTTGAAATGATGTTATTAATATTAAAATAAAAAATGTTATCAATATTAAATTATATTAAATATAACACGAAAAGGCTTTTACTTGGATTTCAATTTATTTGCCAGAGTAATTTTGGGCTTCAACAAATTACTCATAATTTATGCCTAATTTTCTCACGAATTATGAACATAATTGAAGATTATATGCACCGAGAAGACATCGAATTAGAGTAAATATCATCTATGTAAGTTACACAATGTCAATCAGAAAATTATAAGAACTTGCATCATTCTAATACTCTTTTTAATCTATGCATGGTGCAAGTCATTTGACTTGTTATATTTTTATTTAGGAAAAAAAATTAATTGCTGATACGAAACTCTTAAACTCTACAAGTATTCAAACAATGTTAGTTATGAGCTCCAAATACAACTCTATAGAAGTCACTTGAAAGTTGATATAGATGTCTGTTTCATTCCACTACAAGCATCTTCTTATACATTTTGCTTATTTTATGGTTTTTTATTATGTCTTCATTCCTTATCTACTCAGATTTGAGGTGCTCTCGAGAAATGTTTAAACAACCAATTTTATCAATCACATATATATACAAACACAATACGTTCAACGAAAGCCAATGTAATCAATCACATACATACACAGTAATGGACTCAATTATTAGCATCTAACACTGGGTTGTTCAAACATAAATTTTCTACTAATGCAAGAACAATTAATTTGCAACAACTCCTGCTCCTACAACAGTATCAACCATCTCACTTTGTGCATTGCTTCCACTAAACACTTTAGCAATCTTCTCGGTGGGAACCAATGGGATATTGGAAGAGACCTTGTAGCCTTGTTTTGCTGTGCGCTGAACAGTCTCGTTGCACTTCTCAGAGCAGTAGACTGCAGTTGGTACAACAACTTGAGCCACCCGAGGAAAGAGAGGGAGCTAATTGAGAGAGTGCCAAGTTAAGGCAGCGTAATGCTCAGCCACTGGATCATACTTCAGATACACCTCCTTAGAAGCAGGCTCACACTGGGCATATGCAGCTTTGGCAAGCCCCGAGGCCGTATCCATCAGGTTCACATTCTTTACTTCAGAAACCACAGCCCGAGCAGTGGCAGGAGCATTCTGAGCTGCAGACAAGGCACAGCTTCATAGCTGTTTCACGGCAGGAGGAATACGACTGTCCAACTTGTGAACAGATTCATCGACCTGCAACTATATAGCAAATGATATAGAGCTAAGAGACTCAGAGAGAATTAGTCCACTAATATCTGGCCTTCGAAATAGTAACTGAGGCAAGCGTGAATAGTGAAGATGCCAAAAAAATTTAGAAGAATGACTGACCTTGCAGTCGACCAACTTCAGGAGCTTACTGGGAACATCATGGTACTTGTCATAGACGGGAGCAACTACAGTGTTCACAGTTCCCTCGACAGTCTGAACCCCATTCTTTAGGGGACCTGATTTTATAGCATACAGAACAGTGTGGAGTGCTGCAACTTGAGCAAAATCGAGGTAGTTTAGCTTCTCTTCTTCAGTTTGAAACTTCAAAATACACAAACAATTTACAGTCAGCCTTCAGGAAACTATGAAATATCAAAACATGAAAGCATAGAATATGCAATATAATATAATATTATCTATCAATGAAGACCTGCATATATCTTACACAAACATTCCTATAATATGCACTCTTCCTATTGCCATTTTTATAAGGATTTAAGTAACAAAAGAAGATTAAAAACGTTTCTGTTACTAAATTGTATACATGACAGTGAAATGCAGCAGTTGTGTTGCGAGTGTGATCCTCTCTGGCGCAAATTGTTTTCTGAGTATAAGTGCTTATAAGCTTGTAATTGAGGGAGACCATTGAAGATGTGTGTGCCTATTTTTTGCAGGTTTTCTTGCTATACACAATCTGCATCTCTGTCAATAGTCTTGATTGTGTAGGCTACAGTTGAGACCATAGTAATTATGTCCTACTTTGCTTCCATTGAATTCCATTTGTGCAACCAGCTAGAAGATGATCTTCTACCGGTAAGTAAACCAGATTAAAATAGCCAATTTATGATCTCACCTTACTCTTTTAAGAATATTATTCTGGCTAAAATGCATCTAGTACCTGTAATCCAATAAAGTTGTGCAAAATCAAGAACATATATATTTGCATTCAAGGTGAAAAGATTCACAATAAAATTCAAATAATATAGCTTTATAGCATGCCAATTTTGAAATGTATAGGTGCTATTTGCATTAAATCTCTCAAAATAAAGCATTTTTATACACTGTTGAGCAATTTTACATTTATTAGCCCATACAAAACTTATCGAAATACAGATTTGTAACTCTTACCACAACTGCCTTAGCCTCTCAATAGCCGAAGAACAAACTCTCTGCAAAGGTATTAAAGTTTTATTATTTCCTATTCGAAAAATGAGTTAAAGTCATTTGATATTTAAAAGCACCGAAGGAGATACATATTTAGGTACATCTCCCAAAAACCGCTTGGTTAATAATGAAATCATTGAGAAATAGGACGTTGTTAGGATGCACTTTCGGGTGATTTTTTTTTTCAATCTGGAACTTGCATAGAAAAAAGGTATGATTAGTGCAAAATGACAGATATGTATGCAAATTGTAGGCTAGATTTTACAGTAGTTGTGGCATGCATGTAAACTTTACTTTGAATCCTTACACAGACATCAAGTAAAAGATAAACTACTCTGCAGAAAGCTACTACTGTTAGCTATTTCAGTTAATGACATTTACCTAAGAAACATTGTAATAGTTCGAAACACTGCATTTTTCCAGATGTGATAATCTAAGATGTATCTATATATATCATATCCAATATGGCTTTGTAAAATATACGGCAAGACAAGAAACAATATCATATAAAAGTCCATACCAGATTTTTCATATCAAAACTCTGCAATACTTCTTCCTGCATATTGCTGCTAGTATAACAATCAATTCAGGTGCCGAATCTTTAATGGAGCAAGGGATAACTGTTTCATCATAGGAAACTGTTTCATCATAGGAGATTCACTGGACAAGGATAACTGTTTCATTGTAGAAAGATGGCAAAGAAATACAATAGATTGGATTTTTGTGAGCCAGGAGCTGTGAGAATGTCATGTAACGGTCCACGTCACTGCCATAATGCTCAAATACATGGTAAGCTAAGCTAAATATTGTACAGATTTCAATCTTAATGTAATTTAGAATAACATCCGGCCATATGGTCTATATCGGTGACTCTTATCTATCTCAAACAAATACCCACAAAACAGGAAATAGATCCCCATTAAGTAACAATACGGTCAATTTATGGCTTCATAGTTTTACCCCATAAATTTTATTCTGATTCCAGCATGCTCGTAGTAATAAATTAGTGTTTAAATTTTAAGATAGGATACTTAAGATCAGCCTAAGGCTATGTTTGTTTTCAAGGATTATAATACCAGAACCCTCTAGAATTTGCACTCGTTCTGTCAAACTTCATTAAGCCTATTTAATATATGTACTACTTTGTTGTACAGTTTAAGCCTGGGGGACTATTAATCCCAAAATAGTATAAATTTAGAACATAGGCTAAGAAGTTAGAAGTATAATGTTGTGTCTAGCTATACTTACTCAAAGCTTGAGTTACTCTCCTTCCATTTGCTGTAATAAATTTAGTTGGCTTGACAATTTTCGCAGGCCCACAGGTATAGCCAGGCCCTAGTGCTCTTAACGTGAAATTCTTTGGGACCATAACAATTTCGTTGGTGCTTCTGGATTCACCGACACTAACCTGGAATGAGCTTGTAGCATTGGCTGGGTGTTGCAGCAATGAGCTAAGTACTCCTTCCTTGCAGCAATTTGCAATTTGCTGTTTGTACGGAGTTGAAGATAGTATTTGAGCAATTGTTGGATCCTCTGAACAACTATTTGGAACGTAATCTTCATATTTTGAGCAATTCCCCTGCTCCGTTGTTTTAGCACCCACCATGCTCCATATTACTTCTTTTTCCGCCCCAAGTCCATCCAAGTGTCCAACCCGGTTCTTGAATATGACAGAAAGGTCTGGAAGCTGAGCATTGTAATAACAGCCTAGAAAAGCACATACACAGCTGGTTAGATACAAACGGTGCAAGAATACGTGGTAGTATTACTGGTTCTAATACATGTCACGATGCTAACAAAATGAATGAGAATCAGGCCATTTAATGTCTCATATAATACACTGGCTACAATAATGGTTTTTATCAGCCACCAAGTATACATCTATCACAGATAAGATACTCAAGTGAAAAACTCCACTGCCTGCGGGGGAAAAAACAAAGAAACAGGCCAAAGGTGATATTTTTAAGAATGCAGATTCAAAGGTGATAATTTCTCAGAATCATAATTTTCTAAAATTTTAATTGCTCATAGTATGCCAAAGGTGATATTTTTAAGAATGCAGATTCAAAGTAAAAATAACAAGTACAATTCAATTGATATGAACATTTGATGATCACAGGATAATACCAAGTTGCTAATACCCCTATCATGTGAAACTGACTAATGAAAAGGAACCGCTGCACCTTTTGCAGGCAATGGCGTATATTTGAATATTTGATTTTCCCAAAACCTTGGGGACGACAAAGGGATAGCTCTACCACTGAGCTACTCTCAACCCATCAGAAGGAACCATTTTAAAATTTTATCATATGACATAGTGAAGGCATGCCTTAAAATCTGTATTGGAAATTTTGAGATAAAAGAGTTATAAAAATATGTCAAATTTAAATAAACACAAGTAGCAACACATCAGAATTTTAGCTTAATAAATGACCAAGCACGACATAAAGCACATGCATGAATGCATAATCAGAAAGGTCTAACCAGGCCTATACCCTCAAATTATCTTGCATTTTCTTAGCACCAAATCGCATCTTTTTTGTAAAGATATCCAATGTAGCCTCAAATAGATGAATCCCAAAACAATATATTAAAGGTCTGCAACTTTGCAAGTCTAAACTATGTGCCTATGTTTTACTCAGAGGACACCCATTTCCCTATTAACAGTTTTGATCACTATTTGTCCACCTTCTCTGGCAAGTTTAACCCCATTTGCAAGTCTGTGTAGGAGAACAACACATCAGCTTATAATAATTCATAAAAGGACTATACATGTACATTGCATTATATTGTCTCACTTGGCATATTTACACCTTGAAGATCATCAATAAATTCCACCAATTCTCCCTTGGGGGTTCCCAGCCTCAAGAGATTAAAGTGATATTTAAATTTGAAATCATGCCAGGCCCAGATTTAAGCGTGACTATCATATCACACGATTTTAAATCAGGACATTCTTACCCGACGGAGTCTTTAATCACACTAATCACAAGTTGTGAGGCGTCGAGGGAACTGCTATGAACAAGTTATATCGAATTGTGCGAGTGAACAAGACAAATTGGCTGATGTGGCTTGTGACATGGCTTGCGATGTGGCTGCGATAAGCTGACGTGGCAGGTGAGGTGGCCGTGACATGGAATAAATTTGCTCAAGTTGGCGCTCTTACCCTTGTACCACGGACTATCTTTAAAAATTATATTATATTTATATGTTATTTTAATATACTTTTTTTAGATTTTATAAAATATAGTTTGATAATTCACATTTATGTTTACTATTTTTATACAGTACTTACATACTGAATTACTCGTGAATGTTTTCATAAATTTTTAGTCATTGATTATAAAATGATGTATTCATAATAAAAAAAATAGACTTATTAAATTAAAACGAAGAGTTGGAAAATATGTAAGATTATATTATAATTTATATGTATTCGCAGCTGCTTTACATATATAATTGAGGATTTAGAGTTTACCGGATTAGAAAATAGTATTTAAATTAAATATGGCAGAAATTAGTTTTAGATTAGAAAGAGTTTATATAGTTAAAGAAATAATATATGTGTGTGTGTACATGATATTTATAGTAATAATATTAGAGTTAATATCGTAATTATAATAATAAATGAATTTTAAACGGTTAAAATAGTAAATTAGATATTTAATATAAGGGTATGATTATAATTTCACTTTGAATAAAATGTTTCCATAAAATATTTCATCAAACAAGCAACATTTGATGATTTGTGTGCTTATTTTTTTATAAGGGCTAAAATCGCTTATTTTGGCTTTTTTACTCCATATTGTAGGGTGGATCTCGAAAGATATGAAATATCTCCATTTAAGTCGTACATACGACTTTTCGCAGAATTCTATATGTATCTATGAAATCGAGTATGGAATTCTATTTACTCACTTTAAATTGAGTATCTGTTTCCCTCCTTTTTCTGTTAGGATTGGAAATCCTGTATTTTACATATTCATATGATTGAGTCCTTAATTTTCGAAATAGTGTAAAAAAGAAGTGTTTCGAATCATTACTACTTAACTCAGACCTCTTCATTCTTTTCTTTTCTCTCAAATAATTTTGGTGATTTATGGAGTTACAGGTATTGGAGACAAGTGAAAGGTTAGAAATAATGAGGGTCCGTAATTATAACATAGCAGTAACTAATAAATAATAGAGATGTAACCTAATTGGCTCTAAAACATCTTCAGTCTCAAAATTTAAACTCTCAAATTTAAACTCATGTAATCTAATTGGCTCTAAAACATCTTCAGTCTCAAAATTTAAACTCCCAAATTTAAACCCCTGTAATCTAATTGATTTTAAAACATCTTCAGCCTCAAAATTTAAACTCCCAAATTTAAACCTCTGAAACTGTTACATATACTATAAAACTCCTTACTTCACTCATGATTTCACCCACCATTATTAATAATATGTATTTCAACTAGAGCAAACCACCAGACCAAAACAGTCCATTAGCCGTGTAGTTGACAAGAACATAAATAAGATTCTCTCTTCTTCTGATAAAAAATTAAAAACAGGATTATCAGAATCAGTAGATATATTTGGAGATTCTTACACATTCTCTATCGTCTAAACTAGTCTAAACTATTCCAAATACCTTATGATATTCTTTCTTCTCTCCAGCCATTAAACGAGTTCTTCTTTCTTATATTAAAAATTTAAATTTTCTGTCTCGTGACGCTGGTAATCTACTTAAATCTTTTGTTTCTTTGTCCCAAATCATTTCTGTCCCAATTTTTTTTCTTTTTTTCTTATATTTACTGGTTTAAGTCTCTCTCCCCACGTCTTCTAACTATCTCTCCCTTGTGTAAAATCGAAAGTTAAAATAATTCATATAGAAATCTATTTTTTATACAAAACCATAACTAAAGAAAGAAACCTAAACTCGAAGAATGACTAATAATAGCATATTTTTGTTGTCTTGGAAATGATAGTTGTTATACTCTACTTGTAATATATCAGTGAATAATATAGTTACCGCTACTGGTGAGGCTTGAAAACCACCACTTATTAAATACATATGGGCATGGAAATGCAGAGAGAAAATAAACTTTCCTGGGAATGGAAGATATGCTAGCATGAACATCCATCTTGGCTTTGGTGTGTGTTGTGTGGCTCATTTTCTACATACTTGGGGTCTCAATATCTTTTTTCTCATCTGATATTCCTCTATCTGTTTTTCCAGCAGTCTTCCAAGGCAAGGTCTGAAAGCTAGGACTACAGAAGAGAAGTTTGAGATGATTGGTGAAAAGAACCTGCTTTACTAGTCTGTAGGAGATATTATCGCCAGAGTATAGCTTATGGCTTTTCAACATTTTCTCCAGGAACGGTCATATGGTTATCAGTCGACTGAATTTGCTAACTACTATTTATTACTGTCTTTCATTACCTTTTGATGCTGAGCCCTCCCTGATTATGCTTATTTAAAGAGATTACACCGTGACCTCATCAATCGAGAAGGTTTCTAATATAAATTATATAAAAGTATTTTTTTAAGTTGGAATTACTTTAAAAGACTGGAATTGGAAAAAATATGATCAAATAAGAACTCTTTGTGTAATATTTATAATTTTATTAGAAAACAATTAGCAAAATCAACTAGGAAGAAAGAGAGACAAATTGTACTTGCAATGTACAACTATAATTTTAAAATAGGAATAACACCAAGCATAAGCAGTTTCTTAAAGCAAAATCACTCCATCACACAGGACTATATTACTTTCAAACTTCATGACAAACTCGCACACACTTGATCGATATCCAGACAACTCAAAAACTAAGGCACATTAATCTAGAACAATATGGAAGCAGCTGCGGCTTAAATCAAGCAACCTGGACCTCAATGGTCTTAGGCTTCTTAGGCTCCGGAGGTGGCAACTTGTCCACCGTAACACTCAACACGCCTTCCTGACAAACCGCCTTAATTGTCTCCAAATTCGCATTCTCAGGCAACACAAACTTCCTCATAAACTTGCCAACCCTCCTCTCCATTCTTACATACTTGACACCTTCCTTTTCCTCTTCTCGCTTCCTCTCACCGCTTACTACCAGCACATTATCTTCCTCCACCTCTACTTTTATCTCCCCTGACTTCAATCCCGGCATATCCACCACGAAAACGTAGGAATTCGGATACTCTTTCACGTCAGCTGGAGTCGAAGCCATGGCCTTTGCATCACGGGCATAAGTTCGTGCCTGGTTGGATTTATCATGATTGTCCTCATCGAGAATGTGGTAGAAGGTGTTGAGGAGTGGATTAAATCTGAAATCCATTGGATATGTGATTGATTATAACTAAAGATATAGCTAACTAAATTGAATAGATAATTGCAGAGCCTTGATTTGTTTTAGATGGAGAAAGAGAATGATGGTTGTTGAGAATTTATAAGTGGAAAATGGAATATGAAAGAAGGTTCTGGAAAGAACCTGCAGACTGTTAATGAGAAGCTCCTGGATTGTCCTACACAATGCTTCTACACTCTTCTCGAATCCATGACTTGTTAATGGACCCTGTATACCATATTCTAATATACATTTTCTATATTCTAATACTTTATGATATATGTAAAAAGTCAAATAATAAATATTGAAAAATAGACAAGTACTAAATTATAATTTTAGCTGTATTAATAATTCAATATTTAGTAACATCAATACTTGTTATCCTGCTTACTCAAAATTTAAATTACGTTTTTTAAAATATTTTTCAGATATGACACGGGCTAAATATACATTTTGTATTTTCAATCTAGTAAATAAAATCTAGATGTATTTTTTAGATGGAAGAGAAAATTTTATATTTTAGATTGAAAACTGAATTCAATACCAGAAGCAAAAGAAACATATGAAATTCAAGATCAAACACAGAAGAGTATCGTGGATACTTGAGATGAATGGCCAGTCTATTTCATTGTTATAAGCAAAGTAATAATATGAAACTTATAGTTAATGTGTGGAATAAGCTGTTGTGGAGATAATATTGGAAAAACAAAATAATGTGTTTAAAATGCATATTTTCACACAGCTTTAAATCTTTAATTGTGATCCTGATCATGTAAGGTGTCCAGTTTCATGATCTGATTAAGTGCATCACATGGAATGCTTACATGTAACGTAGTGTGACCTTCGTGGGAAAGATGATTATATTCTGAAATGTCATTTTTTATCTTTAGGAAAATTTGAAGACCAGGCATCCTCAGTTGCTGTAATTTTTTTCTTAAACACATCAACTGGAAAGTCTCTCTTTTTAATTGATGTAATTTGTTTATAGGATGCTTTTGTACCATTAATCCACTCTTGGACTTATTTCTTGTTTCAGATCAACAGTGTAGAACTTGTTCATTCTAAATTGTTTCTACACCGCGATATTGAGCCAGATAATTTTCTCATGGGATTAGAGAAGCAAGAAAATAGGTCCTGGTTTAGACTTCGCGTTTTCCTTGTTGGTTTTGTAAAAGTTCATGTTCAATGTGTGTTTTATAGTAATTTTCCCTTTTTCTTTGATGCAGGTTTTTATCATAGACTTTGGTCTGAGCAAAAAATATGAGGCCTTGGCAACTGGCCAACACATACCTTACAGGTGTGATGAGTTTTTATATCTGTTTTATGCTTTTTATACTATAATCTTGGAGCTATATTGACTAGATTAACAAACTTATTAAATCCATTCTTCTATACAAATTTGGTAGAGTAAAAGGCATCCCTGTTCATATTTTCTTCAAATTTTTTATATATCTACACACTTTTGTCCTGTCTATGCTTAGTCCCGCATATTTTTTTGTCTTAGAAATGATAGTCGTTATTGGTAATATATAGGTGAATAATATGGTTACTGCTGCTGCTGAGGCTAGATGACCACGAATTATTAAATACATATGGCCACGGAACTGCAGAGAGATATAAAATTTCCTGGGAATGGAAGATATGCTAGCATGAACTTCCATCTTTGCTTTGGAGCCTTTGGTATGTGTTATTGATAAAATTCTCAATGCCCTTTTCTTTCTTCAAACCCACAAACTCTTGTAGGAATTTTCTCACCGAACTCTCAGTATAGTTTTGTTTTCTCTCTCAAAGATTGTTTTTACCCTCACTTGTTCTCTCCTTCGTCAAGTAACCTAGCTCTGATGCCATGATAAAATTCTCAATGTCCTTTCATTTATTGCGGCTCATTTTATACTAATTTGTTGATGATAAATCCCATCTTTCTTTCTAAATTGATTGTACAGAGCACTAGAGCAGAGCAGAAGGGATTATTTGGAATCTCTTGGATTTATTTTTATGTACCTCCCTCGGGAAACGTATTAATTCCATATATACTTGGGGTCGTGATGTTTTTCTTTTCTTATCTGATACTCCTCTATCTGTTTCCTGCGGTCTTCCATGGCAAGGTCTGAAAGCCAGAACTAAAGAAAGTTTGAGATAATTGGTGAAAAGAAACGGTCGACATCCATTGAAGTAATGTGCATGCTTTACTACATTGTAGGATATATATTCGCTGCATGTGGCTCGTACATAGTATAGCGTATGGTTTTTTCAACATTTTCTCCAGGAATTGTGTCGTGGTTATCCAACTGAATTTGTGTACTACTAATACTGTCATTCATTATCTTTTGATGCTAAGCCTCAATATTCTTATTAAAGAGATTATAGATTATACCGTGATCTCTTCAATCAAGAAGGTTTCTAACATAGATTTGAAAAATATTTTGTTCTTTCTTGCTTTCTAGATATCGGAAGAAGAGGTAGGCTACACTAATGCCTTATTTTTAACTTAGTTACAGGTTTCCAGTTAAATTATGTTTTTGATTGGGCCATTCAAAAGTACCAGCTGTCCCAAAATGGCTGCTCCTCCATCGAGGACCCTTGCAAGTGACATAACAAGATTAGTTTTCATCTGGTTATTATATGTGGTGATGTGCTAATTAAATGATGGTTTTATCTGTTAGGTGCCAACTGCTGGAGCAAGTTCTGGAATTCAATTTAATAACATAAATGTTTACCTACAGTTATTTAATACGACTGTATATGTTAAGTACTACACTAAACTAATGCCATATTTTGAACTTGGTTGCAGATTTCCAGTTAAATAATGCTTTTAATCGGACCATTCTGAATTACCAGCTAGCAAAATGGCTGATCCTCCATCGAGGACCCTAGTGATACAAAAAGATTAGCTTTTTAACTGATTACTAAATGGTGTGATGTGCTAAATCATGATTTTCTCTGTTAGGAGTGAACGGCTGAACCAAGTATGAATGTTTGCCCACAGTCCGGTAATGCTGCAGTTTGACTTTGATGTTACATGAATGTATAGATGCTTTCAAAAATGTAAACTGCCAGAAAGATCTCTCATCTTTCCAAAAGATAGCATATCTGACAGTGATAAGTACAAGAACTAGAATTGATTATGTTGAAATTAACTGTCACCCGGATTTTTTTGTCATTTTGAGACTCACTTTTAACTGAGAATCAATAGGTGTAATGTGTTAATTTTAATTATTTGGTGGAATGTGTCCCCCTTCCCGAGGGGAATCTACCGCATGTTTACATGCTCAAACATCAACATAGTGAAGAGATGGATGAGAACTAATGTTCACAGCACAGACTAAAGTTTCATTTGTGGTCCTGTTCCATCAAACTTTTGTCAAAGAAATTCTTTAGTTTTGTTATCACGTTTGATGAATTCTCTTAACCTTAAATGTTTTCTGTTAATCTTGCTCGTAGAAGCAGCTGTGAACAAGAAACAAGCACAAGAGGTTTATCTAGGAAGAAAAGTCCGGATGTGAGTGATTCAGTAAAGAGCAAAGATGCTACTGTAGTATCTTAATGATCAATTATTTTTTCCAGTGTTTTTAATCAACTACATTTTTTAAGTTTTAATTATTTAAAAGAAATAGAATTAGAAATATGATCTCTTTGTATAATACTTGTAATTTTATTAAACTGGCCTTGGGAAACAATTAGCAAAATCTAGCAGGAAGAAGAAGAGATAATGAACTACTCCAATTTTGAAATAGGAATAACATTTTAAAGCAAAATTATTCCATCACACAGGACTATATTACTTTAAAACTTCATGACAAGCTCGCACACACTTCATCGATAACAGCAGCTTCAAGCAATCTGGACCTCAATGGTCTTGGGCTTCTTAGGCTCCGGAGGTGGCAACTTGTCCACCGTAACAGTCAACACACCGTCCTGACAAACAGCCTTAATGCTCTCCAAATTCGCATTCTCAGGCAACAAGAATTTCCTCATAAACTTGCCAACCCTCCTCTCCATTCTTACATACTTGACACCTTCCTTTTCCTCTTCTCGCTTCCTCTCACCGCTTACTACCAATACATTATCTTCCTCCACCTCTACCTTTATCTCCCCAGACTTCAATCCCGGCATGTCCACCACAAACACGTAGGAATTCGGATACTCTTTCACGTCAGCTGGAGTCGAAGCCATGGCCTGTGCATCACGGGCATAAGTTCGTGCCTGGTTGGATTTGTTATCGTGATTGTCCTCATCGAGAATGTGGTACAAGGTGTTGAGGAGTGGATTAAATCTGAAATCCATTGGATATGTGATTGATTATAACAACTAAAGATATAGCTAACAGAATTGAATAGATAATTGCAGAGCCTTGATTTGTTTTAGATGGAGAAAGAGAATGATGGTTGCTGAGAATTTATAGTGGAGAATGGAATATGAAAGAAGGTTCTGGAAAGAACCACAATTTTGACGAGAGGCTCCTTTTCAGGTTGACTTCTGCACTCTTCGCCAACTCATGACTTGTTCAACTATATAATTTAATTCGATCATATGACATTAATAATTTTAAATTTTTGTATTTTCGATTTCAATCTTGATGTAAATTCCAGATCGAAGACAAAATTTTCAAATTGTATATCAGAGACAAAGGAAATCCAAGATCAAACACTGATGACATAAAAACATACACAACACACAACTAACGACAACATTTGTACATGCTAACTCTCCAAACGTCTTTACAAAATCAGAACATGACTTGCATGCCTCCTCTGCCTCACCCTCAACTTACAAGACCAGAAGATCTCGCCTTTTTCTTGAATTTTGACATTGGGCTCCTCTCTGGTCTTCACGTCTGCTTCTTGGTTGTGTGCTTTCTTTCTCGTAAATAGTTGTAATCTTGTAGATTATGCAGAGAGCAAGTTGTTTGTATATATGTTCAAAGAGAGCAAGTTGTAAAATTTTAAGTATAATTTATTTTAAGTTTTAGCTTATTGGCCGAATCTGGCCGAAATGTACATTCTATACCTAAATAGATTATGGTATTAAAAAGTTATAGTTTTGTTTTATGACAAATTATATCAACACAAAATCATTCTCTATACTAAAACAAAAAACAGCTGATATCATTTAAGTGTCACTCTATTTTTAAATGATGACATCATCAAATTTATGTGTCATTTTTTCAATAAATAAATTATATTAGTGATGATGTGTCATATTCTCCTTAAACCTCATTTTCCACTCACTTATTTTATAACATACCTCTTTTCCACTACTTCTCTCTCGTTCCACACCCATCCTCGTTCCACTAATTCTTTTCTATCTTCATTTAACTTTTTTCTAATCCTCCTTATTTCTATTAATTATTTTTTTGACAAGTCTTTCTTTTAATTTTTTAAATCTTTTTTCAATATTTTTTACACAAATATTTATTAAATCATTTTATATTTTCATACTTAAACAAATATTTATTATTATTAAATATCTGTATACTACTACTTTTTATAACTTTATTTCCCGTAATGAAATTATACTAATTAAAATAAACCTCATTTTCGACTTATTTATTTTACAACATTCTTTCTCTTTCCATCCATTCCCTCTCATCCTCCTATTTAACTTTTCTTAATACTACTTTTAACTTCAACTAATTATCTTTCATTTCATTTTTTATACTTCTTCAATATTATTATCAATTATTAAATTATTTTATATTTCCATATTTAAACAAATATTTACTATTAATATTAAATATTTGTATAATACTACTTCTTATAATTTTATTTCTCGTAATTAAATTCTCCGAATTAAATTTTTTACCCTAACTTATTTAAATAAAAAAAATTGATACTATATACGTCCATGATTTTATATTTTGATTTTTATGATAAAAATATAATTGATACTATTATATATTCTTTACGAAATAAATTTTGGTTTAATTAAATAAAAATTTATTATTTATTATTTTATTAAAAAAATTATTATTTAGATGAACATGAAATTTATAATTGTATTACAAACATATAAATCGTGAAATCATTTAAACTGATCACTCTATTATTAATCGATGATATCATCAAGCTTATGTATCATTTTCTTATTAAATTTATCATCTTCCTCTAAATCTCATTTCCTCTCAATTTATTTCATAACATTTCCTCTTTTTCCATTAATTGTCTCTCATCCTCATATTTCTCATTTTTTTCCCAATACTTCTTCCTACTTCCACCAATTATCTTTTCTTTCATTTTTTTAATAACAAATGTATATTAAATTATTTTATGTTTCCGCAGTACCATGCATGGGGGTTAGTTCACGACAAAAATAAGAGGGTTTAGTAAACTATTTTGATCAAAATTTTATCTGCGGATTTTACAATCAAAATATAACTAATTATTTTATACACACTTTTGACTAAATTTTGGTTAAAAAAATAACTTCTATCTACAATAAAATAAAATAATTTTTAAAAGATATTATATAATATTATTTTTAATAACTACTATACTAGTATCAGTTAAACAAAACAATATTAATCATCCAATCGAAAAGAGTTTCCATTTCAATATTTTCTACTAAGTTTAAGAAACACCGGTCCTTTCTACCGATCACAATTCACACTAAACCCCTGTTTGGGTTCCTTAAATAATTTGAACTTTATAAATTAAAAGTCAAATAAGAGAAAAATTATGAACAGAAAGAGGAATATACATATATATGAAAAGAATTTCCACCTCACATATACATATATCTTTTAATATATATTTTTTTTACCGAATTGCCTGACGAACATATATCTGTTATTCTGTTAATATCAACAATTTCCACCTCACTAATCATAAGAAATAAGAATAGAGATGGGGAGGATATTTCAACTGGGCTTAACCTAAATGTTGGGCCAAAAAACTTGTTAGAGGCGGGTCCTGTGGTGCAGGCCCGCCTAGAAAAATGAGTCTTCTTGCATGGAACTGTCGTGGGTTGGGTAAACCACGTACAGTTCGTTTTTTAAAGGAGATTACCCAACAAACAAAGCCTAGTTTTATATTTTTATCTGAAACATTATCGAATAAAGATAGAATAGATGTAGTTCGAAAAGCTGTAGGGTTTTCAGGATGTGTTGCAGTAGATGCTAGAGGCCATAGTGGGGGTTTGGCGCTACTATGGAAAAATGAAGGGGGATGTATAATAAAGGAGGTGAATAACCACTTCATTGATTTTGAGGTGGAAAGCCAGCAAATAGGGAGGTGGAGGTTTACTGGGTTCTATGGGTGTCCTGAACGGCATCGACGCCGTGAATCATGGGAGATACTCACAAATCTAGCAACAAAATCAAATCTTCCTTGGTGTGTCATAGGTGATTTCAACGATTTAATGTTTGCAGGCGAAAAGAGGGGAGGAAGAGAGCATCCACGATATCTTTTGACAGGTTTTGTGGAGACACTATATCAATGCAACCTGATGGATTTGGGTTTTGTTGGTGAAAAATTCACATGGGAGAAATCTAGGGGGACAGGTAATTGGATTCAAGAGAGGCTGGACCGGGGTTTGGCTACTCAAGAGTGGTGTAATCTGTTTCCAACGGCTGAAGTAAAGGTACTTGATGTTACTACCTCTGACCACTTGCCATTATATCTACAACTAAACAAAAAAGTTTATGTCCCCCGAAGCAAACGTTTTAAATTTGAGAACGTTTGGATCAAAGAGAAGGACTGTTTCAGCTTAATTAAAAGCAGCTGGGAGTACACGGAAGGGAAGAAGATTTTAGAAAGGATTAATTATTGTTGTCTCAAATTGGAGGAGTGGGGAGGTGGGATTACTATGGAATATAGGCGAAAGCTGGCAGAGTGTCGTTGCAAGTTACGGAAGCTGAGATCTCGTAGAGACATTTATGGTGTCCAGTTATATAATGAAACCAGGTGAGAGTATCTGAGTTTATTGGAAAGGCAGGAAACATACTGGAAACAACGGGTTAAACAATTTTGGTTGCAAGAAGGTGATCAAAATACCCGTTTTTTCACAGGCATGCATCTGTTCGTAAAAAAAGCAATTGTATTCAACGATTAAAAGATGAAAATGGGGAGTGGTGTGAAAATATGGAGGAAATTCAAGGAGTGGTCACTCGCTACTTTACACAGTTGTTTCACTCTATAGGAGGGGAAGGGAGATTATCAGAAAGAGAGAGAGTTAATCGCATTACTGAAGAAGAGAATGAAGGTCTGATTTCTGCAATCACTCTAGAAGAAGTAAAAGAGGCTGCTTTCTCAATGCACCCTGGACCAGACGGCTTAAACCCAGCATTTTTTCAATCTTTTTGGAGCATTATTGGGAGGGATGTATTTGAAGTTTGTCAGAGATTTATGCATACAGGAGAACTTCCGGAGGGGATAAATAAAACGATAGTTTGTCTAATTCCAAAGGTGAAGCTGCCTCAATCGATGACTGAACTTCGACCCATATCTTTGTGTAATGTGTTGGTAAGAATTCTATCAAAAGTGTTGTCAAATCGATTAAAGCCATGCTTGCCGTCGTTAATATCAGACCGCCAAAGTGCTTTTGTCGAAGGAAGATTGCTAACTGACAATGTACTAATTGCTTTTGAGATAAATCATTATATGAAGAGACATACACAAGGGAAAACTGGGGTAGCAGGCTTAAAGATTGACATCTCGAAAGCATACGACAGGATAGAATGGCCCTTTATTCGAAATATGATGGAAAAGTTTGGGTTTAGTGAGACATGGATCAGTAGGATAATGAAACTGGTACAATCAGTATCATATAGTTTCCTACAAAATGGTACTATTTTTGGAGATGTTGTACCAAATCGAGGAATTCGTCAAGGTGATCCAATTTCACCGTACATATATATTATGTGTGCGGAAGGCTTAAGCGCTATTCTTAGACGAAATGAAGAGGCAGGCTTGTTGCACGGATGTAGTATTGCAAGGGGGGCACCTCCTATATCACACCTTCTCTTTACTGATGACTGCTATCTTTTCTTCAAAGCTACTGGGGTGGAAGCTAATGTCATGAAACGAATTCTGAATAGATATGAGACTATTTCTGGGCAGAAGATTAATTATGCTAAGTCAGCAATCACGTTTTCTCCTAATACGGCAGGGGGGTGTAGAAAGGATGTTTGTGATCAACTGGGGGTGGTTGAGCATCAGAAACCAGGGAAATATTTGGGAATGCCCATGATGATTGGACGGAATAGAAGTGAAACTTTCTCTTTTCTGATAGAACGAGTGCAACAAAAGATTCATGGATGGCAGAACAAGCCACTTTCAAAGGCAGATAAGGTACTATTATTAAAAATAGCAACACAGGTTATTCCTAATTTTTGGATGAGTATGTTTCTGATCCCTGTGGAAGTGTGTGATGGAATTGAAAAAGCGATGAATGCATTTTGGTGGGGTAATGGAGGTCCGAATAAAGGGATTAAGTGGTTATCATGGGATAGACTTTGTGCTATTAAGGAAGATGGTGGTTTGGGGTTTAAGAGACTTCGGAGTTTTAATACTGCAATGCTCGCAAAGCAAGCATGGAGATTAATAAATAATGTTAATCCTTTAGTAACATAGCTAATGCGTGCTCGTTACTTCCCAAATACAGATTTTTTTAGTGCAACAATTGGATCAAACCCGAGCTATGTGTGGCGCAGTATCATGGAGTCTCAGGATGTCATTCGACAGGGGTGTAGACGTAAAATAGGAGATGGGAAGAACACAAATATTTGGCACGTTCCATGGCTACCCTGCACAGATAATGGATTCTTGACACTGATATGCCATTGGAATTACAGAATGCGACGGTACACAGTTTAATTGATGAAGATGTAGGGGGTTGGGATGAAGATATACTACATGATATCTGTAATGAGCGTGATAGAGATCTTATACGGCAGATCCCAATATCAGTACAGAGAAAGGACGACACATGGTTTTGGCTCCTTGATGAGAAAGGTGAGTTTACTGTACGAAGTTGTTACAGAAAATTGAGAGGTAAAAGTAATTGTCCTGATGGCGAATTCTGGGGCAAATTATGGCGCTTATCATTACCTGGTAAGGTTCTAAATCTAATTTGGCGTGCTTGTCGAGGTTGTCTACCCACAGCTAGTGCATTAGTGAAGAAAAATGTAAATATCCATCCATTATGTTCTTGGTGTCAAATGTGTGTGGAGGATGATTTGCATGTTTTATTTCAATGTACTTTTGCCCAGGAAGTATGGCAGAAGGCTGGTCTTAACAGAATTGTCACAGTAGAGCCAGAGGATACTGTTCTAGTCCTAATGAAGCGAGTGTTCCAAATAGGTCATAAGGAGCAAATGTTGATGGTAGGAATGCTGTGTTGGAATTTATGGCAGCGAAGAAATGACTGGGTTTGGAATCATGTCAATGCGTCGTCTTTTGGAGTACACTCTAAGGCTTGTAGTATGTTGGTCGAATGGCAATAGGCAAAAGCTGAGCAGGTCCAACGGATGATACAGAAGCATACCGGTGAACGGAAGTGGTGTAAACCTCCTGCAGGGTGGATAAAAATCAACACTGATGCGGCATGTACACTGGGAACAAACCAGGTGGGAGTGAGATGTGTCATTCGTGATGAGCATGGTACTTTCCTTCGAGCTAGGAGTAATATAATACAGGGAGGACTGCAACCACGGGAGGCAGAGGCCATAAGCCTGAAGGAAGCCCTAGCTTGGACAAAGGAATGGAGGAAAGCTAAGTGTATGTTTGAGTGCGATGCCAAGCTTCTGGTGGATGCTGTTCATGGCGGTCGAGGGAATACTTATTTTCACTTGATTGTTGAAGATTGTATTGATTTACTTAAACACTTTGATGAAGTGTTAGTTTTATTTGCACATAGGTCTGCGAATATAGTTGCTCATAAAGTAGCACGGGCGGCATATTCTATGTCAGGTCTCACGGAGTGGGTGTCAACTGCTCCGGACTTTATCTTATGTAACCTTGATTATGATGCGTTTTAATGCAAGTACGTTTTTTCAAAAAAAAAAAGAATAGAGGGGTCAAAAAATGTTCTTAAATGATACGGTAGTGTTAACATGACATAATAAAAAAATTTAATTGGTGTGATTAATGTGCGAATACATGATTTTATCTTATTTATTATTTTATAATCAATTAAAATGAGAAAAGTGATATTTGAGATTTTTTTTTAAAAATTCTTTTAGAAACTCTACGTTTCTCAAAAAAATAACATAGAAGAACATCTTTCCGATACATTCATCAGAATATGTAATTGACATATCAACAATAGTATACTATTTCCTAATTTATTTTCAAACAATATTGAAAAATATATAGCTTCACGTTGGAAATGAAATGGAGAATTGGCAGTTGTCAGGGGGGAGTGAGCCATGTATCCCCGTCTATGTAATAGGTTCCGGTAAATGGCTTAGCCTCTTCATTAGTAAGAATTCGTGCCCAGCTCACTCTCCCATTCAAATTGGCTCCTGGTCCACTGCACTCATATTCCCCATAATACACCCTTCTGCAATTTTATCACATAATATATGCTATCACAAATTGTTAGAATATAACACACCTTAAGATTTTAGAAAATCGATAAATTAACATGGTATGAGAGCTCCAATTGGCAGAGGTCTCGGGTTCAACTGGGATATTAGTAGGTTATAATGTTAGGAATACTACTGTAATATTTCTGGTGGTTCATGACTTCATGTCAAATTAATATTGAGAATTTGCTTTAATTTGTTGATAAATTTTCTTATTTTATATGTTATGCATGCATGGAAGTTGAATTTTAATTTGGTAAGTTTTTATGCAGAAATGACCGTATGTACTTACACGTCACGGCTTAGTTTACCCCAGTCACTCCAACCTTGAGGGAGAACAAGACTGTCCATGAACGTGTAAGAGAAGACAACCCTTGAATAATCACCCCATGCTCTTCCCAAATAAACTTGTCCACTCCCTGTTATCCTACTATCTTTGAATGAAAATCCACTCTGCATCGATGCATTATTCCGCTTTTGAGCTGTGAGAGATGCCACTTTCTTTGCGACAGAGTTTAAATGACAATTCTGCACTTGGTACACGTCCATGTCAATGCATGTGTGTTTAGGTGTTTGTTTAAATAAAAACTTAGTTAGCCTTATAATGAAAATTTGTACCGCGTACTAAAAATTGGTGATCCGTGATTGATAATTTGTGGATTGAAATGGTTTGTAGTGAAAACAACAATATATAAAGAAAATTCCGAAGTGACCTCATAAAGGGATCTTCCATAGCCAAAGATGAAGTCAACAGAGCCTTGAATGAAACAATTATTGAAATAATGCAGACCCTTGTGATCATAGAGGGTGTCTTGACTCCCATAGAAACTACAGTTATAAAATGCAGCTTTCGTTCCTGATATTCGAAGTGCCACCGCTTGTTCTCCTTCTGATCCAATTTTATGCGGTGCTGTGTTCTGCATAGTTTCACACATTTTTTTCGTAAATGTCGTCTCCCTTCCCCACCAAAACAATCTAGTAGTATAATAAATTAAGCTCTCCAGATTCCACAATCACATAGTACAAATAATTCATCACGGGAAGATGTATTATTTAACAAAAACAGACAACATTTTCATCATTGGCGGCTATTGTCCCTGTCAAGGCCTATGCATTTGTATTTTTCCTCGAAATTTTGTTGCTGTCAGGAGATGCCATTACATTTGATTGGAAGCCCGTGAGGCCTAAGGTACACTTTGATCCAATAACAAAGAGATGTGCCACTGTGCTAGTGTAATTATCAGAGGCTCAGAGCATGAGCCAAATGGAATCTTTATATGCCTTGTCGCGTTTGAAAAAATTTGTATTTACGAAAGATAAGCTGCTAAAGGCACTAGGCAGACACATGAATCACAACCGATAGCAACAGGCCATGAAAGCCACATGCACCTTAATCAAATGTATCTCTAATCTATGAATATATTATCTTTGTGTAATGGAGTAGTTGAATTATACAAAAACTACTCTATTTCGTACATTAATGGAGTAGTTGATTATGCAATTAACATAGCAAGAAAAAGGGTGCAATATCAGTTATTTAAAGTACCAAGTGCGCAGTTACCTCAAATTTGATATTGATTGCAACAAAATAACTAGCATCAACAGCGACAGTGGCGCTTTGGAATGTCTTCAAAGGCCTACCATCTTTTGCATTGGTAGACGACGCCGTGTCATTCCAAGTAATAGTTGGTGGATCACTTGCATCACCTAAAAATGTTATAAAATCCATAGTTTTCCGCACAATGATCTTTTCCCTTCAAAAAAAAAAGTAGGTACAAATTAAAGAAATTTGTCATTTTACAAAAGATAACGCAATAATCATAACTTTTTTTGCACTTTCCCTATATAGTGTTTCCGCAGAAATAAAAGTTGTTCAAGCACAACCTTCGTTTCTCAAAATTCTTTTTGTTCTCGTTTGAACCGAAACCTATATCGATATATAAATGTACCTATAAACACCTGGACCAATATCAAGAATGATTCGTATAGTGTTATGCAATTGAATGGAGGCCAGAGCTTCTCTAATGGTCATGAAATCTCCAGTCCCATTCTGGCTGACACTTACTCTGACTTTATTCATCTCTGCATTTCTCAGTTTGACGTCGACAACTTTCATTCCCCTCACGGATTCGATAGCTGTAATCTTCTTCTTCGTCAGGTAATTCTGTTTGTTCCATGAAATCCAATTTTCATACTCCAGTTCTTTCTCTGAGCTGCATGAACAAAGATGAAGCAATGATACTAGAAAGAAAATAAGGCCAATATGTTGTACAATAGTAGCCATTGAGAAAGAAGGGAAATGTTGTTACATCATAAATATATCATGTAACATATATGATTCCGTTAAATAAGGGTGGAATGGACAGACAATGTAGATGCACTTGGTACATGTAAGATCTGCATGTATATATAAGGTGGTATCACTGCACAAAGGATCAATAATATTAGGAAATGTCCAAAGTTTGTGTTTATGGAAATACTGTTCTCACTCCACTACTCTACGTCCCTACGTACCGAAAGGCAATTGAATAATAACAATTCAGCGGGGAAAATAATAAATCAAGATTATCTCGGAGGCCTGGTAGGATCCAAGTATGATGTATTGATTGTGTCACTTTCATATTTCGTAGCAGTATATTTTTTACCTTCATTTCTTATATTTTATCTTTTTTTGAAATTTTGTATTAATTTTTTTAATTAAATACACTCACATAAGTCACATATCTATGTGATCAAAATAAAGAGTTAAAAAAACATAAGATGTCAATTAGATTAGCATTATATGTGATTTAATCAAACCTTCTTTCTAACCTTTTGGAATATTAGAATAGCAGATTAGTATGGGATACTTAAAATCTGAAGTTGTATTACCATGAAGTTTATTTATTGGCTGGGTTGTAAATGAACTGAATTATTCGATAAATTTGTTTGATAAGCTCGTTTGATATTTTATCGAACTCGAGTTCAAATAAAAAAATATATTCGATAACTTATCAAACATTATTTGGTTCGTTAAGAAATTTCTCGAGTTCGAGTTGGAGTTTAATAACAAAAACTTTAGTTCATTAATGAATAAAGACGTAAATAAATCGAACTATTCAACAAATGTTCGAGTTCGAACATATTCGAATTCGATAAACTCGGTTCGATAAATTATTGAACTCAAATTCGGTCAAAAAAATATGTTTGATAGTTCAAAAAAAAAAATTACTTGAGTTCGACAAAAACTGTCCGAGTTCAGTTGGGATCGTTTCGTTTAGCCTTATTTACTCGTTATATCATCAACATGATTCAACAATAGCCTGAATAGGATTCTCTTATTTTTGATATTTGCCAATATTTAATTCAAATACTAAAATAAATATTACTCCAAAAATTTAATTGCTCAGGTCTTTGGAGAGTAACTTAAACACTGTATCTATACAATTAATAAATTTGAAACCTCTAACTGACTTCGAATTGAGTATGCTCCTCGAATATTTAAAGACTCCATAATTTCAAATTTTGAATGATACAGTTGTCGGAATGTCAATTAAATCTCGCTATGAAAATATAATATATTTTTTATTTCTTCTTATAAGTAGCTTATAAGTTGAAAAATACATACATTTTTCAACTTATAGGTAACTTATGACGATTGAGGAATCCCAAACGGGGCCAATTGAGATTAAAAAAAGACAGATCTTATACTTGCGGGATACAATTATGTTGAATTATGTTGTGTGAGATATTTTTACTAAACAACAGTTGAAGATTTTGTCGAACAATTTGTGTCGAAAGTGTTAATCTGATATTTGGGAGGATGTTTTAATCGAGTCAAATTGTCTCGCGGTTGTTCAAGCCATACAAAGATCAGTTGTTGTGGTCTCAATTATCTCTAATTGTAAAGCCTTGTTGGCTGATTTTCGTAATGTTTGTGTGAATTCTATTAAACGATTTGGCGAATGAGTGTGCTCACTACTTGGCAAGAGTATCTTGTTCATTTCCAGGTTGTCCTGAGAGGGAGTCTGTTGTTTCCCAAACTCTGTTTGCCTTGATTTTTAAGAACAGAAGTTTTTAACTCAAAATACCTCCTTCTTTTGACAAAAACTGCATCAAATTTATGAGTCTCCCGAGTTAAAAAAAAAAATCTGAAGTTTAAGTTTAACTCAATAAACAAATAATTTGAGATCGATCTTGACTCGATTACTATAAAATTGAATTCGAATTTTTTATAAACTGAATTTGAATAATTGACAAGAAATTTGACTCGTTTTTATTCCTTCCTAGTCCTAGGATAAGAAACGAATTAAGATTAAAACTCATACTTTAACACTATTTCACGTAAAAGATACACATTTATCATTAGGTTATCTCAACTCTATCCAAAAACTGAAGATAATACGATATTATTACTAAATCAAGTTACTAGTCGGAGGTTTACAGTTTGATATTCACCTTAAAGTTAAGAATGGTAGAATACAATGTCAAAAAGAATTACATGTCTGGACAGTAGTTTGTGCGGTACATGGCCTATACATATATAATAGTTGTAGTGCAATGGACAGAAAGAGATAGAATGCAATCCCTTATAGCTGTAATGCATACTCCCAACATATACATATTGCCATATTCGATTGGCAGAGAGTGTGGAGCTACTAGCTATCAAACAGAGAAACTCGTCTTGAGTAACCCCACACGCAGCACGGATGGTATAGTATAATGGCATACAGGCCATGTGGGGAACATGAGAATTTCATACAAGTTCTATCATATAGGTGTCTGATTTGGAAATTGAGTGTGTGCGAGTTCGGACTACGTAGATATATATATATATCGATTTAAAAGAATAAAAATTTCAATAAAAATAATTTTAAATTATATTTATGTGCAGTTTGGGAACATGCATTTCATCTGAAATTATGGATTTGATCAAATGACATGTTTGGATAATCAAACATTTTGGATTCGAATTTTATTTAAATACTAAAACATTCAAATATTAATACAGATTTTAAAATTTAAAATGACAACTCAAATTCTTTTATTTGAAATCTTTAGAAATACATGTTCCCAAACACAATCTTAAATTTGATCGAATCATTTTCGAATTTCGTGAATATAAACGTAAGGCTGATCTCAAACCCGGTGGGGGGTGGGGTGTTAAGTGTGACACCTCCTAGTTTTTTGCTACAAAATGGATGTGTCTACTGATGTGTTTGACAAGTCAGAACGCGTTTTCAGTTATTTGGGAATACTGTTGGTGCTCGAAACTCTTGGACAGATGGTTTTTTGGCACAAACTCTGTTTATCTTAGAGCTACAAACAAGAGTGTGATCGCCTACCAAAAGATTAATACTAGCTGATCTCAGGTGCGGACGCACCGCACAGTAGGACCACGGGTGGCCGTGGCCCCTAGATTTTGAGCGCTAACATATATATATATATATATATATATATTTATAGCATTGATATAACGTAACTTCTACTGTCTTTTTTTTTTTTAATTTTAATTCCTTTGACCATCCAAACAATAATTCAAGTCCATAAATTTTATAGTCATTGGCCCAAAATCATTACAAGCCCAAATAAAAATAAAACCCTTCCATACACCATCGGTTTGCAGAATATATCTATATTCTTTTCAATAGGCAGTAACCGGTGAATCTTCTGCATAAATATATCTATATATCAAGTATAGACTCTATATTGATAATTTTCGTGACTTGAAAAAGTGACTGTATTAGAATCATTACTATGTTGATATATTATGAATTATATAATTTATTTTAGCCCCCTTACGAAACATTTCTGTGTCTGCCCCTGACTGAGCTCGATCAGCTGTCAAGCCAGAATATATAGACGGCATTTGCATCAATTGATAAGCTAATAGCCCTTCTAAATATATAAAGTCTGAGACATCACCCACTTGTGAGCTCTGTCACCATATTAATTATATTAAATAATATACTCTCTTGAATGAGAAAATTGTAATTAAATCATATATTACGCTTAACATAGCTACTAGGACGAACTGTATGTGGCACCCGATAGTTTTGGGAGAATATTTTAATATTTTATTATTTTTATAAAGATACCATTATGGTTTTACAAAATTTTCACAAATAATTTGTGTGAAAACACCTTTCTCTGTCCTGTCCTAAATGATCCCCTAATTGCATGCATGCGAAAAAAGTTATAATGTTGTTAATCAGCAATTCAGCATATCTGTATTATGTATTTTATTGTTATACTAATACAGTCAGAGACAACACACTCTTTCGCTTCGTTTTTTTAGTCCGTAACTAAGGTTTTATTTTCCAGTTGATATATATGTGTAATTTTCTAACTGATACAAATACAGCGGATTTATAATAATAATGTTAGATTAATAACAAAAAATGTATGCTAATACAAACTGGAGATCAATTTATTATACCAAACAATCTGTACAAAGAAACAATTAGTCTAAGCATCAATGACTATGTCACTGTTCACTTGATAACTGATTTAACGATAATTTTTTGAAAAATATCATTTGCAGTAATACAAGACAATCAATCTTTCAAGTATAATTTAAGAAGGGATAATGTTAAAATATTGGAAAATTACGATTGGTACCATTGTACTATTAAGTCATTTCTTGCCCTACTCTTCCTCTTAACCTCCGTTAGTCAACGGTTATATTATATTATATTCAGTGTAATGTATAACTAATCCCCGAAACATCCAATACTCTCCCGTTACTGTTCCCATATCTCTTTTATTACCGCAAAGCCTACGAGCAAGTTCAACGGTATCCTTAAATGAGCTCATAAGCTCAAAAATGGGGAATATGACCTAAAATACAACTCCAAACAATATCTTAGTGATTTAGGTCCCTAAATAACTGATATATTCTAAATTTTACTAGTTATATCCTATTAATAGAGATTCTCTGATATATCCTAATGAATAAAAAAATTCATTTTTCTCCATTTTCTCACATCTTTTCTCTTTCTATTTTTCTCATTCCTTCTCTTTAAAACTAACTAGATTCAAATGTATTATTATAATAGTAATATGGAATGAATACATGAAAAATTGTTAGAGTTCACATATAAATTAGATTACCTAAATTACTAAAACTCATTATTTATAATACTTATAGGAAATTAACTAAGACATTGTTGGACTTGCTCTATTCTTAATTCGCTCACTATCAGCCCTTCTACATCAATCAATTCAATCCTTCCATCTTGAAAACAATTTCAAACTAGTCATTCAACTCCCTTACAAAGAACCTAACCCTACATAAGACACTTAGATCATCTTCAATGGATAACACTAAAATAGTGTTATTTTGATACTATTTTAATGTCAAAATTATATAATTTATAAAATCAGCTCCAATGAGAGTTACATTATATCCTACACTGTAATGAATCTTTTACACTATAAAGAATTTGTTAGCTATTAAAATAATAAAGAATTGAGTTTGGAAACTTAAAAGTGCTAAATTTGTTTTTGTTAACAAATATGATGGTATAGTTGAAATTTTGAAAAACTGCCAAATTTAATGTCAAGATGACACCAAATGTATGTTTGACACTAAATTTGGTGTCACTATCTTAGTGTTTTAGTGTCCCATTAGATATATTCTTACGAGCTCTTAATACTTTTTTGCTCCCCTCAAAACTCACTTTTCGACGCCGAAGTTGATCTCCATTGGTTATCCATTATAGGTTTGACCAATATCCTTGATCACCAAACTCATTGATATGTACTGTCAACTTGACTGACTTGAACTTACGCACTCAAGGTGTTTGATAGAATTTTTAGGAGAACTATTTGTTTAGAATGCGATTTCCAGACTTTTTTGTTGAAGAGTAATGGTAAGGAGATTTTGTGATGTGTTTCTGCATATATGTTCAAGGCTTCTGTTGCTATATATGCTCAAGGCATCTGTTACTGGGAAGGGGCTGAGCTGGGGTTTGAGCATGGGAGGGAGATTTATGTGAAAATTTTACTACATCGGTAAAATTCATGATGGCTTCAGTATATGCATATGGTGGGTTGGGTTGTGCACAATGATTGGACCTTTTGGATGATTCTGGTTGGATATGTTAGATGATATTCATCTGTGCTATTAGATTGTATTTAGCTATGACCAATTGTATTTTTATAACGTTTGACTAACGGAGGTTAACGGGAGGGATATGGCCAATAGTATAGTGGTACCAATTAGAAGCAAAAAAATTTTAGAGTACCATTTGGAGAAGCCAATTCTACGAATGCGCCATTGCGAATTTTACTTAAATATTTATATCCAAGTAAAAATAGTTTCTTCAGTTATTAAGCTTAAGGTATCGAACCAAACGCATAAAAGGCAAAACCCAAAACTCATCCATGATCCACCTGTGTCACTGACGATTTATGTGTAGGAATTAATCTAAAGATACATATACAACAGCAGAAAAATATTGATTGTACTTGGAATACATATTAGAAGGCAAATGAGAATACCGCAAACAAAGTAATAAAATATATGAATTAATCTGAAGCTACAGTAAATAAATCACATTTTCCAGAAAAGAGACCTCGAGCAGAGTATTAAAAAAAGAGCAACATTAAGATGGTACAAATCTCTGACCAACAAAGCAGTAAAGAAACTTCTAAGCTGACCTTCAGGACTATGCAAACTCGAAATGAGACGACTATGCCTGCAAGTTAAATTACAAGAGCATTAAGATATGCCCGCTGTATTTGCAGTTTAGTTAACGTTAAGTAGGAACAATTGACAGTTATGGCATGCCCATTACCAGAACAAGCATACCTTGTTAGCAATATTGTTTGAGAGCCAGTCTAGCCCCTCATACAACCCTTCACCTGAAGTGGCACAAGTGCTTTGGATATACCTGCAACATCAAATCAAAATTATTACTCTATTAGGGAGAGGTTGACTATAAGATAAAGGGAACTGAAGGGAGGGACAAATAATTTACCAGTGGCGCTGACGGAGAGAGTGAAGACCGAGTTTATCAGTAATCTCAGCAGCATTCATTGCATTAGGGAGATCTTGTTTGTTGGCAAATACAAGTAGCACGGCATCTCTTAACTCATCCTGCAATGTCCACCATAATTCATCAACATCAAATTACCAACATATTTTTAATTTTGATGATTCTCGGTTTAGGGGGAAAATTTAGAATTATCTGTTTATGTCAAGCGGGGTTCAGTATAATCAAGGCCAGTCAACAAAACAAGTGGGATATCTTATTACCTCATTCAGCATTCTGTGCAGTTCATCCCTTGCTTCAACCACACGATCACGATCATTACTATCAACAACAAAGATGAGCCCTTGAGTATTTTGAAAGTAATGTCTCCAGAGAGGACGGATCTGCAGAAAAAACATACAAATATGTTAAAGACTAAATCTGTCATCTACACTAGTCACTAGTTCATAATGCAATCCTGTAATAATGCAACACCAATCATAGTAAGAGGTCGATGGTTCAAACCTCAATGGAGGCAGGGTGTGTAAGTATTTAAATTTCCGCAGTTGACCATTAACCAAAAAAACATGTAATGTTTCAATACCCCAATAATATATAATCTATAATTATGAGAAGGTTAAGATTTAAGATTAGATATTCTATTCTATTATTTAATTAAAAGAGATGCTCAAAAAGATACATGATGCACGTCAGGATCTTCAAATGATATATCAACTATATAACAGTTCAGAAACAGAAACACATCTCTGCATATTTCCCAATAAAATTTCAAGAGTACCATATTAAAAACACACAACACACAATATATTATGACCAATTATGACATAAAAGTGCACCTTAATGCACTAATTTATATAACAGACTTTGACAAGACATTTGCATCTTATCACAAAGAATTTTATTTTCACCTCAGGAGTATCAGATACAAATCAACTAAAAAGAAGAGAACTAAATGAAAATTTTAATGATCCAGAACTAGAAGAGAAGAAGAAATTTAACAATGTGATATTATTACATAGCAAAAACTTGCAGTGCAAACAATTAACTAGCATCTTCAGTTATTACATGAGTAATTACAAAACAGAGGAATGCGCACAAGAATGAAGGGACAAATTATCATCCTACAACATAATAGATGTAATAATTTGTACCACCGACAAGTCAATTTAAAATAACGAGCAACAATCCCACAAATAAAAAACAGTAAAGCTAATGTTCTTATATTCATTAATTTTGGTGAACAATGCTTAGTGAATAATTTCTGTGAACAATAAAAAACAGTAAAGTCAATAATTTCTGTGAACAATGCTTAGTGATGTGTGTCAGAAATTGAGTACAATGAGGACGCATACCTTGTCCTGACCACCAACATCCCAAACAGTAAAGCTAATGTTCTTATATTCCACCGTCTCCACATTAAATCCTGACAAATGTATGCGTATCAACCATCAACAATAAAAAACAAGAATAAAATAGTTACTTCCCAAGTAGATATAACCACAATAGCAATATAGAGTGTGTTGGACTAAAATTTCACGCAAAAACAGAGTAATCGCATATCCTCATTATCTGAACTCGGCTATTCTCGAATATAAAGCAAGCCCATGAAAATGAACACGATATTTTGAGTAATTGTTCTTACCAATGGTGGGAATAGTGGTGACTATCTCTCCGAGCTTGAGCTTATAAAGGATTGTAGTTTTACCAGCTGCATCGAGACCCACCATGAGTATGCGCATCTCTTTCTTAGCAAACAAACGACTGAATAGCTTGGTGAAAGAAAGCCCCATCCTTGCAAATCTTAAATCAAACAAATAATACAAAATTCATAAAACTAGTAAGTAAACAATATCAGACATGAAAATTAAAAAGGTACTAAACAAACACCCGCTAATTGCAATACAAACCCAAAAAATATTAATATACACAATCACGCATAAGCACAATATTTTTAGTACACAATACATTCGATATTCAGTAAGATTAAACGTAACGATAAATCATCTCAATCATAAATGGAAAGAAACTACGAAAGGATAGCAACTTATGCAGCCTAACAAATTGTTTGTAAAAAAACGTAATTTAGTAATTCACGATACATTTTGATATTCAGTAAAATTGAACATAACAACAAAAAGCAATTTATCGACACAGCACAATCATTTCATAGCATAACAGAATTACAAAAACCTAAAAAGCCAAAACGTAAGCATGATCCATAAAATCAACACAAACATATAGATTTAAAACGAAAACAAAGCTAGTTTTTAAAAATGAAATAAAACATTTAACTACCTGGTTACAAATCTGTAGAATTGAAATTCAAAAACAGCAATCGAGATATAAAATGATATAAGCGAGATAGATATAGATCTGAACAAAGTGAATTTACGCAAGTTTTACAACAAAAATAAAATGCATGTGTGTGTGATGTGACGGTGCGGCAGATGAGATCCAAAATAGAGAGTTAAATTACCTGGAGGGAGCGAACGAGAGAGATTGAGAGAGAGAGATCTGGATCGGGTGGGGCGAGAGAGATTTATATCACAAGGGTCGTCGACAATTAAATTTAAAAAGCCCACGACTTCTAATTTCTCTTTAAAGTACCGGGTGAAAGAGTAAAAAGCCTTTGATATTCACGCGTATGAGCGAATAATTCTTGTGATTTAAAAGATTGAAATAAACCCGTAAAATTTAAGTTGTTCCTCTATTTAGTTTTTTCTTAATTATGATTAGTAATATTATTATATATCTAATTATATTAATATATCTATAAACACATATATATGGTATATTATTTATTATTAATTTTTTTGTTAGTAACATTATTATTTGTAAATTAATATATTTGAATTTTATTAAATAATTTTATAAAATATTCTATAAGTCCTTAAATTATCATACCAATATGATGCATGTATATAACATGTAATTTTTTAAATTATATTTACATGTTTAGTTAGTTGAAGAATATTTATATTTTTTTAATAACTAAATAAATATGAGTCACGTTTAAATAGTAACACACACTTACTTGTATTTCTTATTAGTTTTGATATTTTATTATTTTTATTTTTATATTGTATTGACATTATTTGAATTTATTTTTATTTTTTATCAATAATTTTAATTTATATATAATCTTGTGTAGATACTTTTTTATAAATTTCACATATTTTATTTGTGTTCGTATTTAAAGAAGATAAGATTTATGTATTTTATTTAAACACAAATTCTAATTAGTATATTATTGTTTTTGATATATTTTTTTGTGTAACAATATTATTACAATATACATGAATATTAATGTCACAAAATTAAAATTAAATATTTTAATATATTTTCAGAATATTAACATCGCAGTATACATGAATATTAGTAATTTAAAATATTTTTAGTGATTTATAATATATTAACATAAACTTTGTTAAAAGTTTTAAAATTGTTCACTAACTATGGTTAAAAAAAATAACTAGAAGGACTATCTTGAACCAACAATTCAAATCAAAGGGTTTATTTGAGACTTTTAAAATCACAGATGATTATTCGCTCATACACTTAAATTATAGAGTGTTTTTCCCTCCTACTGTAGATGGCACAATTTGAAGATAAAATGTCAAAAATGGCACAATTTGAATAAATGGCCTTAAATAGTACTCCAAAACAAGGATTCGCGTAACGTTTCGAGAATAAACTAAAAACGCTATTTCGTATGGCATTTTAGAAATATTAAAAAAAAGTTATGTACATAACACAACTTAAAATAGTGTTTTGCCCTTAAACACTACATAATCTTGCATTTTGACCTTAAACGCTACATAATCTTGCGTTTTGAACTTTCAAAATAAAAAAAAATTGCTCAAGGTGTAACGTTTTGAGTAAACGTGACACGAATTAGCGTTTTAGAGTGCCATTTAGGGTCATTTCTCCGGTTTGTGCCATTTTGGACATTTCGTCTCACTAATGTGTCACATAGGGTCAACACCCTTACATTACTCTCCCTTTCCGAATTAAGTGTATTATTTGATCTTTTGTAAATTAATTGATTAAAATTTTAATACAAATTATAAATTATTTTTTATAATTTTAAAAATTAAAAAATATATTTTAAAATAAATTAAATATATATATTTTAATAATATACTTTTTATAAAAAAAATTATACTAAATATAATTTTTAATCAAAATTGATCAATTTAATTAAAAAAATGATATTTGCTGAAAATTAGTCCTAAAAGACACAATTAATGTTGCATTAATTAGACCTGATTTGGTCATAACAGGAGGTCCAATTAATAAGGCTCGACACCCAACTTATTAGATAAATTCGTAATTGATTAATTAATTAAATATACAGTTAATTAATTGTGCCACAATAAAAGGAAACTATTCCAAATAGTAGCGTGAAAGACACCTCTATCAACAAGAAAACATAATTCTACATGGAAACTCATTCCCGTGAACTAAAACTCTCGACGTCTATATAAACGGTCTAACAACTTGTTCTTAGAACTACGTTTTCTAACTTGATCCGTTGCAACACTAAAGGTGCGTAGACATCTCGTGAGAACCGATTGAGTCACGAAATACGAGAGCAATCATTAAACTTCCGTAGCTCCCAACCCTAGCATTAAATACATCCTAACTTTTTATCCATAATATTTGGTGACGTCTGTGGGAAGCCGAACATCAACTATGGCTGTGACACCCTCCAAATCTGAGGTCTAGATTTGGGGGTCACCAACCAATTAACAACCAACAATAATAAAATAATATAAACCAGATGCGCACTGACCGCCAAACCAAAGATCATAAATAAGTTATAGTATGAAATCAAGCGCCGATACTAAAAGTAAACCAAACCACTTTATTACAAACCACACAGTAAATCCAAAACTCAAATCCATAAGTCTAGATAAGTTTTAAGTCTAGATTCAGTTTTATTATACGTTCTAGCTACAGCCAAACTGTAAACAACTAGATACATGGGAGGCCCGAGAAGCGAGCGGTCGCGACACCTGTCTCTCGCTACGCCTGCTAGAACTGCTGGTGTGGCTCATAATGACAGTCCGACAAGATTTAAATAAAAAGAAAGAGTGAGTCAAAGAAATGCTCAACAAGTATATATAAACAGGTGAAATAAAACTGGAATATGGAAATCAGAATAAAGAACATAAATGTAAATCAGTTTATAATGAAAACATAACAGTAAAATAAATAACAGTTTATAATGAAATTGAAACAGTGCAGTATGTCATAAAAACGAATCATCTGCGGAATCACAATATATAATAGCCACACTGGGTAATATGGATTGGATACAACATATAAACACTATTGCCACATGATCAGTTCACTAGCAATATGACCTCTTTATAGCATATCGGTACATTTCTATACCCATAGTTATAACAAGGATTCTCAATATAGGTACCAAATAGGCAAATAATGTTAGCCTATAAGAAGATGGAATGATTACCATATCCTCCTAAAAATATTGGACCTATCTGACGGCCACGTACACTAAATAAATTTCAATCCAATAGAGAAACCGAAGTCAAAGGTATACTTAGTTTTAAATACAGACCATATCCTCGTTATTTACTACAATACTTCGCTGGATATGATGTGTTTATTATAATCAACTTCCAATATTAAGAGTACCAATATCAAATAACTCTGTTTGCACAATAAAACATTTAAGAATCATAAATAGTTCTGAACAATAAATATTTATCATGATATGAATAATAGAAAAAAATAAAATAAAAGTGTTTAGGATGATCAAGAAGAAAATACTTGCATGGTAAAGTAGCTGGTAAAATATCTCGCTAAGTGTTGATAAATTGGTAAACTACCATGAATCTCTGTACTGTATAATACATCGCACGTCTCTACAAACCGAATATTCTATTTTAGACAGCTACACAGACATACATCTCTAAACATACTTCTATCTCATTTCTGGTGTCTACCCATACGTTGTATTAATATCGAAGAGTAAATAATAAACCAGTAATAACAATTAGAAAGTAATTAAACATTGAAGTCACGTAGCAGATATGACTCAACAAGAAAATATCACTCAAATAATTATTAGAAGACACTAAAATATTTTATAAAATATTAATCCGGATTTATAGATAAATTTAGAAATTGAAACTATTTTTATAAATTTTAGATTATTTTTAGGGTCTCAAATAAATTTGTTTCATTTAAAACGGATAGAAGAATTATTAAATAATTAAAAATAAATAAATAAATCATTTTTATTTCTCAAACTAAATAAATTCAAATATTTTTAATTATATTTACATAATATTTACTTAATTAAACTAATTGATTAAAATAAATTAACCAATCAATTTAAATTAATTAAATTACTATCTAAATAAATTAAAATAATTAAAATAATTAATTTTAAATTAAAAATAATTTAATTTATATTTTTAAAACAATTTTTGAAATTAAAATTAATTTTTAAAATAAATTTTGGATTTGAAACTAATTTTTGAAAATAAAAATAATTTTTGATTTCTGAAACAATTTTGGAATTGGGGATTAGGGTTTTACTGAATCAAACTCAATTGGCTTCAAGAAGATGGTCGGAATGTCACCAGAATCTGGCGACTTTCCCAGATTCCGGTGATATCCCGTTCACCTACGAACTCAACTTGTTCCTCTACGATCCTTACCCTCAATCACTCCCCATCAAAATGCTATCAATCCATAAACAACAATCGAATCAAACGAGGCCTCAGCCCCATAATCCGGCCAACTCGACGTAGAAGACGACCGGAATAAAGCCCCGGTGACTCGCAAATACAGCCAAACTTGAAATCAGTAACACCAAAAAGTTGATACAACAGTCCAGAACATATATGTATCAACAGAAACTAGAAACGAAGTCACGAATGGAGATTCCGGCCAAGTCGGAATTAATCCGGCTGCCAGAGCTCCGGCGACTCAAACTCGCAACAAAACTCAACAAAATAAGGGCAAAACGATACTAGTACTACGAGCAATACAAAAATGTAAGCAAAACCAAGAACTAGCCCATGTAAATCGTTTTCCGATCAAAACAAGGTCACCGATCAAGAATCCGGCGAGGTCAAATTCAAACACAAACAATTAAATAAAAATCATAAACAGACTATCAAGACATGCTCTACTCGTCTATATCAATCAATTCAACTAAAACTCAACAAAAATTAAAGTACTAATCGATTAAAAAAGCAGTTAAGTACATGATTTTGAATCATCAACTTTTCCACGAAAACAATCATACAAACACATAGCCTGACTCATGGGATTCACATCAACTACTCATATTTGAGAATCGGAAATCACAATCACCTAAATCAAAGCTTCGATTGCCAAGAACACCTTTAACCTTAATTAAGCTTTCCCCAAATTACCAAGTGGTGGTAATTCCTTTTAGTAAAATTTTTATTAATAAAAACTATTTATATTTTTAAAAAATTTAGGGACTTAATTTTGATTAAAAGATAATTTATCCCATAATTAAAATAAATTGTCTAAAAATAATTTTTATGGAGTAAAATATAAAAATAATTATTTTTTGAATATATACAGTATATATGTCAAAATTTCTCAAATATTATGAATGTTTCAAAAATAATAAAATAAAGTCATTTTGAAGATTTTACTATTTTCATAAAAATAAAGGTAACAAAAGCATGTCCTCAAATCTATAACAGAGGCTGAGTCTGATAATCAAAAATCGAAATAACCTTTTTCTAAAAATACAAAAATTATAACAAAATAGAATAAAATATTTTAATCTACATAGAAGTCACATAACACATATCAGGTAATTTTCATATTTAATAAAATTCAAACGCAAATAATTGAATTAAAAATAATCTAAAACATAATAAATTATAATAAAAACATATTTAAATATTATAAATTACACATAATTTTCCTGATCGTTACAATGAGGAGAACACAGAGAACTGATAGAGACATCCCAAAAACGGGAGACCCTACTGCTGTGATTCCTCTACACAACACTCAAGATACGGGAGTCCCATTCACGGATAATCCACATACTGAAATTCAAGGGACGAGCACCTAGAGATCAGGGCCCCAAAGCATGATTATTCATCCATCCCATCTTGACGGGACAACTCATGAGGCTGATCCTCCTTTTCAGGTAACTCTAACCCCCCTTTTATTACTACTGCTCGCCCTAATATGCAGGTCTCCACTACGGTAATCCCAGCAGGGGCTACCATGGACCCACGATATGGGCTTGCTCCTGGGTACCAGGCTCTTTACATCTAATGATTGGAACCCCCCATAACCTATTTTTACAGGGGATATTGAAACTATTCAGGATCATACACCAGAGATAGTGATATCATGGATGGGCATGTCAACCCAATGTGGAGACGGGCAGACAAAGAGCACGTAAGAGATAATCGTTCTCAATCCCGAAGGACCCTGGAAGAACGAATCGCGACACATGAAGTAAGCCTCAGAGAATTGAGGAAAAACTTGGAGCGAAGCGAGGCTAGGTTGCCCCCAAGGCGTGAGGCTCCCCTCGTGATAAATCTGGAAGACACACCACGAATGGACACGAGAGAGAGGTAAAGGGTTGACCCTCCAAGGGCTGTTCCCACCCGAATCACAACACTCAATGATCTTGACGATCTGACTCCGCCTTTTACGAATGAAATCATGAATGCCCATATAACATGGAAGTTTAAGATGCCAACCATCAATATCTATGATGGATCAGACTATTTCATAAATCATGTAAGGATATTTTCCAATGCACTACTGTTGCAGCCCGTATCTAATATCCTCAAGTGCAGGGATTTCCCTAAAAAACTAGGGGGGTTGACACAACGATGGTATAGCTGTTTGCCTCTAAATTCAATAGGCTCGTTCAAGGAACTTAGCCAAGTTTTTGTAGCACAATTCATAAGTGGAAAGACCCATGATAAAAGCTTGGCATCATTGATGAACCTAGAGCAAGAAAAGAATGAATCCTTGAGGGAAGTTCTACAAATTATAGGGGAAGCATCAAAGAGTGGAATGACCTAAGTAACAATTTTTTTTGATGATTCTGACATGGAAGGGGTGAATTTCCCTATGATGAACCGTTGGTCATAATATATGTGATAGACAACTCTTCGATTAAGCGAGTCCTGGTGGATAATAGAGATTCAATAGACATCTTGTTCCATGATGCATATATCAAAATGTGGTACACCAACTCTCAACTGACTCCCTCCAACATGACTATATACGGATTCAATAGAGTCGAGTCTAAGGTGGAATGAACAATTAAATTGCCCATAACTATTGGGCAGGAGCCCCGTGAGGCCACTCATATGTTGAATTTCCTCGTGTTCAAGGCCGCATCATCTTACAATGGGATCCTCGGACGAACATGAATGTATGTGTTCAAGACTGTTGCCTCAACTTACCACTTCAAACTCAAATTTCTAACTAAGAACGGAGTTGGAGAGGAGAAATGATATTTAAAGATAACAAGGAAATGTTATGTGGCCTCGTTAAGGCCAGACAGAGTTGGGGAGGGGGGGAAGTACTCGAGGTATGTATACGCGGAAGCAATAGACAACCCCTTTAGAAATTATATTAAGTATGAGTATTAAGTAGAAATAAGGTTCTATGGAAGCAAGAGATTTTTAATCCAAGTGGAAAATAGCTTGTTATTATGTAATGGTTGAACCCTCTTCGACTTGAAGATATACTTCAATGTATTTTCATAAAAGTTATTAGGCATATTTTTAACACAACTTCATTTCTTGACTCCATTAATGATTAGAGATACGATCATCCACTCCTTTCTAGTTTTAAGATTATTTATAAAGATAAAAATACTTCTAAGCAGAAGGATGCTAAGATGAATGTTATAACGAAAGCATAGAACCATGAAGATCTTCTGGATGCCAGTTTTAGCCACTATCGCCCGAATTAGGAACTACGACCTCATATGGGTCACCAATTCCAATCACACTCTAGCTATTCTACTAGCATTAACTTCGAAAAATGTACTAGATAACAAATAAGAATTCAATTCGGCATTGTTGGGGAAGGCATCCCCCATCTTATTTAAAATTATATATAAAGAAGGAGCAAGAATCAAGTTCAAATCTTGATTCTTAGAACCAAGAATCAATGATAAGTTTTAGTCCCAGAGACCAAGAAGCAAAGTCCAAAGTTCAAGAATGAGCTTAAGCAAGCAGAAAGTAAAAAACATGCCTTAAATATTGATTCATGAAAACAAGAAGCCAAGTGCAAGTTGCAAGAAGCTGAGGTAAATTCAAATTCTAGTTCTTGGAACCAAGTTCAAGTTACAAGGAAGATGAGCTAAGTAGAAAAAAACAATACCCGACCAAACCTGGCCGATCAAAGCCTCACAAGGCCCTCAATCGACCAAACTTGGTAGACCGATGCCTCGGAAGGCCCTCCGTCGACCAGGCTTGGCCAAGAAAGTTCTAGGGAGTCTCTTGGCCGAGAAAACTTGCTCCGGGAACTTGTTTCGGGGACTCCCGATGTAGCTTAAAAAAAGAGATTTTGGAAAGAATAGCCTCGACTAAGACGAAAAAGCAACATTCGCTCACTAATTAGCCTCGATTAAGGCCAAAAGGCGACGTTCGCTCACTAATTAGCCTTGTGCCAGGGAGTCTCTCAGCCGAGCAACTTGCTTTGGGAACTCCACATGCAAGCCAACTTGTTTCGGAAATTTCAGGTGCAAGCCAACTTGTTCTGGGGACTCCCGAAGTAGTTCAAAAAATAGACCGAGCTAGGATGGCCGAGTAAGTGCTAGGGAGTCTCTTGACCGAGCAAACTTACTCCGGGGACTCCCGATGCAGCTAAATAAAAGAGATTTTAGAAAAATTAATCTCGATTAAGGCCAAAAGGCGGCGTACACTCACTATTACTAGCCTCGATTAAGGCCAAAAGGCGGCATTCGCTCACAAATTAGGCATGTGCCATGGAGCCTCTTGGCCAAGCAAGTTGGCTCTCAGGTGCAAGCCAACTTGCTTTGGGGACTCCCGATGCGGTTCAAAAAATAAGCCGAGCGAGGCTAGCCAAGCAAGTACTAGGGAGTCTCTTGGCTGAGCAAATTGGCTCCAGGAATTCCAGGAAGAAGTAATAAATTTAAAGGGGTAAAATGTTAATAACCCAGTAATATATCATAGAGTTCAAACATAATGTCATTCATGACATGTTGTACAAATACGTAGCATACAACATTTAGAAATTACATCAGCCTAGAACCCACACAATTAAAGCCCTCAAAGTTCCAAATATAAATATCATTTATACTCAAGAACTTCACTTTTGCTATATATTATGCTTCTCTTTCAAAAAGGACGACATCATAATCTCTTTGTACACTCAATAAAACAAACCATGAAAAAAATAATAATATTCCTCCCTGCAAAATTCCAAATTAACTAGTGAAGAAAATGCACTTGGCTTGCCAAGTAATTCAGCTCTTGCAAGAACTACACCTTTCAGAATGGAACTTGAGAGCTTTCCTTCACCTTTATATCCGTAAAGCCACTGCAATGTACACCTTTCTAACGACGTTGCCAGTGAAAGATCACTAACTACCAGCGGCCTTGAGAAAGTTATCATACGGGCTTGAAGCAGGTAATTTAAAGGCGTTGGGATAATGTTGATACTCAGTTGCACATTGCGTTGGAGCAAAAGCATTTTGAATCTGAGAGTTGTCATTCAAGCTAAAATCAACAAATGGATTGCCAGCCTGCAATTATAATAAAAACAATCAAGGGATCATGCATATATCATACACCATCGTTAATTGTGAAAGAATTCATATCCAGAAAAGTATAATATGTTAAGATTCGAATAATTGTGTTGCCTATAAATATAGATAGTTGTAGAGTTTTCAGAATATGCAAAACCTAGAGAGTTGTGCGAGAGATACAGAAGAGAGTGTTTTTGTGTCAAGCTGAGAGTGCTTGTATTTGAGAGTGTTGAGTGAGGGCATGACTTTATTCTAGTATGATTTTCATATTAAGTGGATTGGCATTTCCGTGTTAATTGTTTGTGTTTTTTACATTCATGTTTGATATTGTTTTATCAACGTCGATTTCTTGTGAATCTGATCCTAATTGTATATAATAACAAGGACCTTGAGGGTAATTAATCACTTCATTCTGATAAGTACTTCTGCGTATAGATTAAATAAACTAGGTTTTATACTTCCTCTATTAAAGTCTCATGAAGTAACCTTTCGGAATGTTTTATAGAAAATAAGTACTATAATTTAAAAATTTACCCGATAGGTATGTTGCTGCACTTGAGGATATGTTACAATAGCTGTTTCCTGGTTGTTATCTTCTCCAGAGAAGTCAATTAAGAATCCTTTATTATTTAGGCCACTTGCTAAGCTTAACATTTTCTGGTGCTTTCCCATCTGAAGGTTCTCGCAATGGTTAGCTATTTCCTTGTATGGCAAATCCTGTTGTGCCGAAACTGACATCCGTGCAACTTGATTTGTTGTCTCCGGAACCTGCAATATATTTAATCTTCATTAGAATAGTATATGCTTGATCCAGCATGGCAGCAATAGATATACATTATATAAGAGGCTTGTGTAATTGGCTTGGGAGGACTACACACTGGCAGACTTAGTTCCTCGTATGTGAATTACCATATGCATCATTGATATTCAAACATGTGGTATACATTTTTCTATTACCTCTTTACCGCATGTCAATACACCGTGTATGCTTGGTTTACGTAATGAATATCAGGTAAAATAAAATTCATCCTCTTATACGTATTGAAGTGGGCTGTTAGTTGTAATTATCATTAGCCTGAGAAAACATTTATGAGTATTCACTGTAGTTGGTTCATATATTTGGTCTAACATGTTTGTCTAATTTTGTAACGGAGTAATAAGTATATCCTAAAGCCGAAGAAAACTCCAGCACGCCTAAAGGTAAATTTGCAATGTGGAATTCCAGTCTTTTGCATCAAGGCAATCTAGAGACACAATGAACATTAGCACATGGACAAGTCATTGTCCAAAATTCACAAGCCGGGGAGATTGAACCTAGACTTATAAAAGTCATTCCATTCATGCAAGTTTATTGATGTATGAATAAAATAAGGTGTATTGTAACAATTAGGCATGTACGGACACAGAATATTCGTAGTTATTCAACACTCATTATTTTGCTCCTAACTTTCTTGGGCACAAATACTCATATAAAGTTTAATTTCGAAACATACCGAATCTAGGAGTTGGTTTACACTCAAAAGACTTGGAAGCTCAGGATTCGCCCGCGCATCAGAACTAGTTTGACTTCCAGTAGAATTGGGAAGGAATTCGTCATCTATAGTGAATAGAGGTTGCTCAGCCTGAAATTTTACAACATAAAACGATGGAAACTGCGTCAGGAAACAAGTAAATTAAACTACACAATATAGAAGCTGCACAGAACAAGTACCTCATTGGTAGATTTATTGGCTGCTGAGTCGCTCTGGTAGATCAATCCAGGGGAATCTGCAAATATTTGTGCTCCTAATGGGCAGATATCATCTGGAAGAAAATCTTTAAGTAACTGCTCCTTCATAGCTAAAGCCTCTGACTGCACCCATGAAAGAGATAAATTAAGAAAGAAGAAAAGAGCTTATACTAGTCATTGTTATAGAAATCATCTACGACATACAGTGTTAGTATATAAAAAAAACTAAATGTTACATACATCTGACAAAGTCCCCAAACTCTTCACTATAATTGATGCGAAGGATTCTCTAGATTGGTCCCCACCTCTTTTTATTGATGAAAGTGACTTCAAGGCATCTTCATCATCTTCTTTCGACGCATAAACTTTTCCAGATTTACCAAACCCATTCGTTATAGCTTGTAACTTGCAGTCATCTACCAATTTGAGAAAGGGGTCAACCTGTTGACCACGTCATTTGTAAACATTATTATGTTACTAGGAATAAAATAGTTAGCAAAAAAAAAAAAGACTACAACACTGGTACGAGTGAACAAAGTGCATATAGTGCTGAATCAGAATTCAATTCTAATATCAGTATTAAAGCATACTAGCACCTACAGTTTCACTTGTCAGATCAGATTTAGCAGCAGGAATGAGAGGTATAATATTGTAGGCTTTTGCCAAAAATATTATCATGGATGTGGCCAAGTTGAAGAGTGATCTTCGTCGTGATGGTTGTAGTGGCACTGCAATAAGGGAATGTTGTAAATTGGCAGAAGTGATTAGATCTCAATCTTTCAACAATCAGAATGCAAACAGTAAAACATGTCATGGATGAAACACTAATTAGTGACACATAATTTGGTAGTTTGAGGGTTAAGGATGTTCAAATTGGTGTTTGGAGACGAGGGAAAAATGATTATAACAACATATCTTACTTCAAACAAGATATATCTCTTATCCTAACTGATCAGTTCTTATACACTGCTTGCTTTGTAAATGCAGTTAACATATACATAGTTGAAATGCAACTTTTGTACAATAATTCTGTTTTACCTAAGTCTATCACACATCGCCCAAATTCATGATTTTTTTTTCAATTCTACACAAAACAAACTAAACAAATAGCAAGTACATACTCATCAATGTTTCCATCTGAACAATAAGGAAACATTACTTCCATCTTGTCCAATGTTTCCATCTAAACTAAGAGGAATTACCCTCATCTTGTTCAAGGTGAGTTGAACAACAGTCTCGATTTTACGTTATTACATGAATGAGAATGCTTCACTCTATTGGGCAAAAAATAAAAAAACTAGCGCTGTACATGAACAGGGCCATTCATAACCAAAACTTGAACTTACTCGTTTAAGTGAGTTCGGCTCCTTTACGATCTGAACATGAGTTTGAACATAAAAATATTTTCGATTAGAGAAATGAGTGGAGCCAAGTTCTATACCTGTTCAACTCGAGCTTGGCTTATTATGCTCGAGTTCATTTAACTCGAGGCGGATAATATATATATATATTAAATTTTTTTTTATAAATAATTCAAATATATTATAAAAAAAACTCAAGTTTCAATCCATTATTACATACTTACATTAGTATTTTCAATTTTATTTATGATTTTGATTTCCATGTCACAAATAATTGAATTTTAAATATTTGATCTTAATCAAAGACTGAATTTAATATTACATATCAGAAAATCTAAAAATGAGTATATATGAATTCATACATTTATAATACTTATGATTGTGGAATAGTGGCTACGTGCTTTATTCAGAATTTAAGATAAAAGTGATTACTACTGCTACAAATTGCCATTGAAGTATGGAATGACATATAAGAAAAGAAAAAGTGCATGATTCTAGCCTTTTTGAATGTGATTTGGGCGTGAAACCGTGAGTCGTGTGAGTTATATTTTATAAATTGGTTTTGGTTGAGTAAAAAATATACGAGTTGTTACGATTTTTTCGTGTTCAACTCGTTTATTATCGAGCCGAGGTTGAACATCACTTTTCGCTCGATTAGAAAGCTCGGCTCTTTTATACAAAAAAAGCTCTGTTCAACTTGGACAAAACTCGGCTTGTCATTGATAGCCCTACTACAAATATTCCAACCAATAACCTGGCCTACCTCGTTCCCCAAGAGAAATACTTCGCAAGGAAAATGTGAGCTGAAAAGCACGGATAAGAGTATCCTGGCTTGAATTCTGCATGATAACATAATAACAAATTATATATTAGACAGAGAAATATGAGTCACATATCTGAAAGCAATAGAATTTATGTTTCAAGTAATAGTTTGCATCTGTAAAAGAAACTAATATTTTGCAAATTTAAAGAGCTTTAAAATGAAACTCTGCAAGGAGAACAGTATAACTAACACATGTAGCATGCATAAAAACTTCCAGAACAGCAATGAAAGAAGAGATAGATTTTGTGATTATACGGAGGATCAAAGTTAAAGTTAAAAACTTACAACATGTAAATTTAACCATGATCTAATTGCTGTACCATCAATACGACACAAGAAAATGCAAAAAATAAAATAAATTACATTCAACATAAGTGAGGACACGGTGAATCTAGGGTGACAATATTACCTTGTTTCTGGAAAATAGCATCACCAAACTAAAGGTATGGGCAATCGCTTCAAAGTTTTCAACCGTATTTGAAGGAGATATGGCTTGAACCAAAATTGAAGAGAGAAGAAGGCTGATCTGCCGTGAACTTAACCTAAGAGATATACCCTCCTACAATTAATTAAAATTTTTGTGAAGATAGAAATTAGCAATCATATCTTGAATATGTGAGAATTTAAATTGGCTCTTTATACTGTCCAAAGATATTAGCCATACTGATTGTTGTTTTGATGTACTAGTGCTATTTTCTTCTGGTGATGATTGTTTTTTCATACTATAAGCTCGACTGTACGATGATGTCAACCGATTCAGTACGGATGGGTTATCGTTCCTTGTTTTCTCTCCATTTAAGTTGGTATCTTTTTTCTCCTGTTCTTTTCCCATCTTCTTGAACAGTGCAGCTGAAGAAGAAAAGACAGAGACAGTTCTTGATAATGTCCTCTGAATATCCCCTGCCTTTTTTGAGTGTGTATTGGTGGAGGAAGGACGAGGACAGACAGATGAAGGGACAAGTACAACAGAAAATACACGATGTGCGCCGACTCTAGTTTCATAGTCTGTAGAAACCATTGCTAAAAGCAACTGATGGAACAAGGCCTCTGGAAAAGCCTGCAGCATGTAGAACACTCATGTTGATGGTTCATACAGTTTATCAACAGGAACTAATTTAAGATGAATAACACCTTACCCTTGCCTTCTTCTCATCTAACACGTTTGGTAAGGAAGAAACAATTTGAGCAGTACGATAAACAGCAGCCATAGTGTTTCTGGCCATAACTGTAACATTTGAGATGCTTTCCAACATCACAGCCATAACATCTAGAATAGGTCCAGCATCTCCAACCTGTCTTCCACAATTATCAGATATTAACAGTCTGAAAAATCGGTGAACTCCTTCCATAAGATTAAGAGATCATAGTCTAGTGGGTTACTGAACAAGAAACCATAATTTGATTGCCCAGATATTTGGAAGACAATGCATAGACAAAAAGATCACCTTCTGCGACATTTGTACAAGGCACTCATGAACGGCTTCTTGGAATTTCCTGTTCCATTTTACTACTTCTTCACCCAAATTTGAGTCATTAAGAGAGCAATGTATGCTTTTCCGCAGGTGTCTCATCATATCACTAAATGCACCGACTATTGTCACAGATGATTGACTCTTTGTTGTCAGAGCCAGAGAAGTAGCAACGACCACAATGTCTACTTGCATATTGGGGCTTTTCAGGACATTCTTGTGATCAAGGTGCTTAATTAAGGTAGACAACAAGAAGTGTGTGTTCTTACCTATAGATTATGTAACATAAGATGCTTAAGTATCTGAGAAACCTAATGCCAACGTATTTACAAAATAGGAGCAGAAAACTATGGTGTAAAACTAAGCATGAAGATGAAAAAAAGAAGAAGCCATTTACCAGAATTTTCCATTATGTACTGCATGTCTACTAATACAGAACGGGCAAGTCCATGTTCAGGAGCCCAGAGGTTGTTATTATCAAAATAGCGGAACAAAGATTCTAGAACACGTCGTACGGTTGTAGCCTCCTTGGCCAACTTTGCCATATTATGCAAACAAACTCTAGCCCAAAACGTTGGACTGCTAGCATCTTCACTGTTTGAAAAAATAATAATCAGAGAACAAGAGATGTACAACACAAATGGAAGAGTCCAATCAGATTTGTATGGATAATATTTGCAAATTTACATTTTTTGTAAAATGCATTTTTTTTACAAAAAAAATATAAAATGGATTCTTAGTTTTTGCATTTTTTATGTTTCCCATAGCCATATTTTTTTTCTTTTACAGAATAAAAATTCAATTTGGAATCTTATGGGGGATGGAGGGAGGGAAGTATACAGCTGAAGAATATTACACTGCCACATTAACATCACCCTGCTCATTCACAATATTACTCCAAGAAGTAGTCCTTGACATGATAGATGCAGGTGTGTTATTTTTCTGAGTATCTTGATCATTTTGAGCAAGCTTATCTGACTTGTCTTCACAATTTTCCAGGACTACAGAAACAACCTATTTATAGACAAAAAACGGTTAGAAAACACGGACTATGCGAGTTCGATAAAGATTTCTGACAAGTTTTAAAAGACCAAAATGAGAGGTACAAAACATTTGATCTATAAAGAAATATTGCTTGAAGTTTACTAGGCAGTACATCACTTACATTATCAAACTCGGTTGACATATGAGAGAATTCCCCCATGAACCATATCTGTGAATTCACATGTACAAAGTTATCACTTGAGAAAACACAGAATTATAAATTCCATATAAAGAGAGTTGTCGAGAACAAAGATAAAAAAATATTCAACTATATGCAACATATTATGATACTCACACACTCCGGAAAACTGGCACCAGGTATGTGACTAAATCAATGACCCAAAGATTATCCTAGATCAAAGCATTTCAACAACAGCCTAAACTGACAAATGAGACAACAGAAATCTGTATATGGATGGCTACACTCAACTAACTTGTGAGGCCATGCATATAAAGAAATTTAATCTTGAAGGAAATTGAGAAACCGATTCTTATTAGTATGCGCGTTGAAATGGAGTACATCCAATACATAGTAGTATAATATACCAAGCATAAGTGGGTGATAGTAAAGCAGGGTACCATTGAAGAAAGTGCTTGAAGCCCTGCACATCGCATTTTCTGGGCCTTTCCATCGTCACCCATCTCTTGAGCTAGAAGACAAAGTTTTGGAATCAAGCCTTCAAAGTTGAACATGTAAGTACTATCCCGCTACACAAGCAAATAGTACTGAATAAGCTTAAATTTTCTAATTGAAAATTTATTGCAAGCTTCATAACCAAGAATAATGTTCACGAAGTGAACAGGGTGTACTGATATTGAGATTATAAAGGGCTTCCACCTGATTATTTACAAAGTCAAAAAGGGCTTCACATCCAATTATCTGCATGTCTTCATTACTTGATTGATCTAGCAAAATGTGAATGATGCTGAGCAAGCTGCCTGCAAATAACGGCCTGCGGTGTATTTTTAATGCTGAGAACTCTTACAGAGAATATAAAACACATTTAACAAAGTTCTTCTGCAAACTCGAATAGGGCTGGATCAGGAATTGACCACATATACCACTAGTCCAGATGTCAAAATAAATAGAATAACACTAACAGGGTGGAGACTGTTTTTAGATAGAAGAATAAGCTACATTTGCTTCTACGTCATAGGCCCCCATTAAGTTTGTAACATAAAAATGTTAATTTTACCGAGGGTTTTGTCATTTGTTTTGAGCAGTTTGCTCTTAGACAAAACTTAAAAGTAAAAGGCAAGATTATTAGCAATCATTTCTCAAGATATATTACATAACGTTCGTTGAAACATTTTCCAGAAGGAATAACTTCATAGTACCTCAACAAATCATCCTTTCAAGTAGTAAAAAATATTATCTAAACAATGTTGAAATATTTTAAATTCCTGAAATGACTAGTAACAGGGAAAAAACTCATTAGAAGTTTATTTTTATTATATATAAGTCTGAGTATCCATTTTTAGTGCAATGACAGCACGTCTAAATATATAAATGTCAACAAACATCATGAGGCAGTATCTCTAATATAATTCACAATTTTAAACACAAGGTAAAGGGTCTGACTAAAAAAGCAAATTTCTAATACAACCTTAATATGATAGAAAGAAATTAAAAGGAACTCACATTTGCTGCTTACAAGATATTATCAACTTCCGGTAGATTAAAATGACAACTTTTACATTGCGAAAGTTCTGATTTCTCAGTTCTCGATAACACCTTTGCTCAAGCGAAGTCGTGATCTGAATCATATAATATATAGGAACACCATCAATTTATAACTTAGAACAAAAACAAATAAGATTACGCAGCATCAGTTTCCAAAGAACCAACATACATGTACACTGATAACAAATATTTTAACTGGCAATACATATATTCAAAGTCAAGTTTTAAGATAATGCATCTCTACCTTTGGGATACGTAGAGGATTTTTTGCAGCATATTCACACAATTTACCAATTCTCCTCTCATTGGGTTCTTCAGCCTGTAAAAAGAATACGGTCGTTAAAATTGAAAACAAACAATCGAAGTGCATGTCGTGCAAAGATTTGTTTCAAAAACCAAAAAAATTGAAGATAATAATATAGGTCAGTCTATGAAAAGGACATGTTTGATCAGATGCTCAATAGTTAAACACAAGACTTCAAAGCTGTCCAGAATCTGTATGTTCAGTATGTGCAGTTGAATAAGTAATTTGCAAAGGAAGAATCTATATAAATAGTTCAACGTGACAAGAAAATTAGTTAGGAAAATGCGTAAAGTAATAGCATATCTTTGGACCTTAGGAAGTAGTAGACCCTCTCTTTTAAACTCATATCTTGGAGGTTCAGAATTTCCCTCCAGGGTGGTACTCGGTTTGATATTTTTTTTTATCTACTTCATTGATTTACTTAAAATGAAACATTCCATATTGCTATTCAAAGAAATATTCTAACCTTAATGCACGGTGCAGAAGCCTTCATAGATTCACAAATTATATTAGCAATGTGATAGGTAGATCCTAGAAGAATCATAAAGATAAAAAGAGAGAGGAAAAAGATAAGCTAAATAAAGCTTGTATTAAAAAAATTACATAAGAAGTTCATTTAACTTAAGTTCAGGATCAGTTTCATAGTAAAAGATTATAAACTTGAACCTATTTTCATTAGCAGATCTTCTTCTAACTTTCTATTTTGTGACTTCTTTGCTCTCCCATTTTCGTCTGTGATTCTGGACATTATCTCTTAATTTCCAAAACATCATCATACAACTACAAGTATTGTTACGGATCAAAAACGAGGTATTTTTAATACGTAATTAATGCTAGGGTTTGGGGGAGCTTCGAGCTTTAATGGCTGCACTAACGTTTCGTGACTAACTCGGGTCCTCGTTAACTGCCTACGTATCTCTGTTGTGTTTAGAGAATCAAGCCAAAAACGTAGTTCTAATGTTGAGGGGTTAGGCCCTTTATATAGGCGCATGGAGGCCTTGGAATCAGATTAGAGTTAGGAGACTTGGGGGTCAAGTCTCCTAGTGATGTAAGGTTGTTGAAACCTTATAGGAATGAGAGTCCTTGTTAGAATCTTGCAGATGTAGTCTTATCCTTGTGATTGGGCTTCTAGAGCCTTCCACAGATGAGGGGTCTCGTAGGACTCTTCCCACGTTTGGGTTTCTAGATCCTTCTAGGGTGAAGGCCTTCAATCAGCCTTTTTGGGCCTTTACTGAGCCTTTATTAATTAATTACGAAATTAATTAATAACAAAGGCTTAACGGGCCTATGGCTTCAACAGAGCTTGTGGGCTGGACTTACAAATCCAGTTGATGCTTGGATTTATTTCCCTAGTCCGTTTTAAGGGCCCAAGCCTATGGACCGTGCTAGGTCTAATAATAAATGCTATATTTATTGTTTCCTTAGGTCTATTTTTTACCCATATCATTTGCCCCCTAACTTTTGGGAAAACTTCGTGAGTTTTCGTAAAAGTTTTACAAAGGGTTTTCAGTGTCTTATCGGGCTTTTGACTCATTTTAGTCAATTTTATCTCGACTTTCGGGCTCAGGCCTTCTATTATTAATTCTTTTAAAGAATCAAATTTATATAAATTGGTCCCCAAAGGACTTTTACTCGTAGCTAATTTGTCAAAGATGATTTTCACATTCATGCCCTAAATCGACCTTAATTGGGGTTGAACATGGGGCTCAATGTTATCTTATGTCGACTTGGGGTGTTGAGGTCGAACTGCATGATTGAAGTCGATTTCGACTTCGATTGAAGTCGAATAAGGGCTTGTTTCCAGTATGAGGTCGACCTGTACACTTGAGGTCGATTTCGACCAAAATCGAGGTCGATTTTGACCTAGGTTGAGGTCGAACAGGGTTCCAAAACACCTCGAGGTCGAACAGAGTGACTGAGGTCGAATTCGACCTCGATTGTGGTCGAATTAGACTTGAAAATCCCTTGAGGTCGAATTGTGCGATCGAAGTCGTTTTCGACCTCGATTGAGGTCGATTTAGACTCTAAAATCCCTTGAAATCGATACTTGTAACGGAAGTCGATATCGACCTCGATTGAGGTCGATTTAGGCCTTCATGGCTTTGGCTTCATTTCGACCTCGATTGAAGTCGAATTATGCCCCAAATATGCCTCGATGTCAATTATCTTCATTTTCTAATCAATTTTCATGATTTTGTATCACCCACGGGTGTTTCTGTATACTCCCCAAATATTTTGGGGATCATATGGTGCTCACAAGTATTTTTCATAATATTCCTAATAATTTTAGAAATTTTTATGTACCTACAGGTATTTTTCGTAATTTTTCCTAATAATTTAGGAATTATTATGTACTCACAGATATTTTTCTTAATTATTCCTAATATCTTAGGAATTTTTGTGTACCCACAGGTATATTTCTTAATTATTCCTAATAATTTAGGAATTTTTGTGTACCCACATGTATTTTTCTTAATTATTCCTAATAAATTAGGAATTTTTGTGTACCCACAAGTATTTTTATTAATTATTCCTAATAATTTAGGAATTTTTATGTACCCACGGGTATTTTTCCTAAGAATTTAGAAATTTTTTATGTACGCACGGGTATTTTTCTTAAGAATTCAGGAATTTTTTCTGTACCCACGGGTATTTTTCCTAAGAATTTAGGATTTTTATGTACCTACGGGTATTTTTCTTAATTTTTCCTAATAATTTAGGAATTTTTATGTACTCACGGGTATTTTTCTTAATTATTCCTAATAATTTAGGAATTTTTATGTACCCACGGGTATTTTTCTTAATTATTCCTAATAATTTAGGAATTTTATGTACCCACAGATATTTTTCCTAATAATTTAGGAATTTTTTATGTACCCACAGGTATTTTTTCTAAGAATTTAGGAATTTTTTATGTACCCACGGGTATTTTTCCTAATAATTTAGGAATTATTTGTGTACCTACACGTATTTTTCCTAATAATTTATGAATTATTTACGTAATTTTCCAATCAGGGATCAACTTGTAATTTTTGCAGGGCTTGATTTGTCAATTTACAAACTTCAGGGGAGTAATCGTCAACTTTCAAACTTCAGGGGAGAATTCGTAAATTTATAAACTTCAGGGGGATAATTGTCAGTTTTCAAACTTCAGGGGAGTAATCGTCAACTTTCAAACTTCAGGGGTGAAATTGTAAGTTTTCAAACTTCAGGATAGTAATCGTAAGTTGTGCCAAACTTGGGTGACCATTTAGCAATTTGGCCACCCAATTCGACTTCAGTCGAAGTCGATTTAAAAGTGGATTTTGTCTCCAGGTCGAACAAAAATTGATGTCGTCCTTCGACCTGAAATCCAGCTCGAAAATATTTTTTTTTCTTTTTTTTTTCTTCAATTTTTCCCAAATATCATTAATAAATAATAATATTTATTTTGGAATAATTAAATTTTGAATTTGGAGGTGTCCCACTCGGATAAAATGAGGCGTCCCACTTGGATAAATTTTATTCAAATAAAGTCCAACCCGGATATTAATTATTATTATTAAATAATAATAATTTATATTTATACCCAATTAATTTTTGGATAAATATTTCGTTGATTCAGGGTGTCCTACTCGGATAAAATGGGTGTCCCACTCGGATAAATTTTATTCAAATAAAGTCCAACCCGGATTTTATTTATATTAATACCCAATTAATTTTCAAGTACCTTTCTCTCTCCTCCGACCTCATTTGAGGTCGAATTAACAGCGGATTTTTTCTCCAGGTCGAAGCCATTTCGAGGTCGATTTTCGACCTCAATTTCAGCTCGATTTTTTTTCTCCAAATTTTTCCAAATATCATTAATAAATAATAATATTTATTTTGGAATAATTTGATTTCGAATTTGGAAGTGTCCCACTCGGATAAAATTTTATTCAAATAAAGTCCAACCCGGATATTATTATTATTATTAAATAATAATAATTTATATTCTTGTAGACCTGGATTGAGGGGTCTCATGTCTCATTTGACTGATTTGAGGGGCCTCGTGTCTCACTTGGCTGACTTGAGGGGTTTCAAACCTCACTTGTCATACTTGAAGGGTCTCAAACTTCGTCTGACTGACTTGAGGGGTTTCAAACCTCGTTTGAGCTGTAGGTCAAATAGACCTGGATTGAGGTCTAATAATCCTCAATTTCAAGCCCAGGTCGAATTTGACTAGCTTGAGGGTCTCATGCCTCATTTGAGCGACTTGAGGGGTCTCAAACCTCGCTTGACAGACTTGAAGGGTTTCAAACCTCGTCTGACTGACTTGAGGGGTTTCAAACCTTGTTTGAACTGTAGGTCAAATAGACCTGGATTGAGGTCTAATAAACCTCAATTTCAAGCCCAGGTCGAATTTGATTAGTTTGATGGGCCTCAGGCCTCGTTTGAGTGACTTGAGGGGTCTCAAACCTCGTTTGACAGACTTGAAGGGTTTCAAACCTCGTCTGACTGACTTGAGGGGTGTCAGACCTCGTCTGACTGACTTGAGGGGTGTCAGACCTCGTTTGAGCTATAGGTCAAATAGACCTGGATTGAGGTCTAATAAACCTCAATTTCAAGCCCATGTCGAATTTGATTAGCTTGAGGGGCCTCAGGCCTCGTTAGACTTGAGTGGTCTCAAACCTCGTTTGACAGACTTGAAGGGTTTCAAACCTCGTCTGACTGACTTGAGGGGTGTCAGACCTCGTCTGACTGACTTGAGGGGTGTCAGACCTCGTTTGAGCTGTAGGTCAAATAGACCTGGATTGAGGTCTAATAAACCTCAATTTCAAGCCCATGTCGAATTTGATTAGCTTGAGGGGCTTCAGGCCTCTGTTGACTTGAGTGGTCTCAAACCTTGTTTGATAGACTTGAAGGGTTTCAAACCTCGTCTGACTGACTTGACGGGTTTCAAACCTCGTTTGAGATGTAGGTCAAATAGACCTAGATTGAGGTCTAATAAACCTCAATTTCAAGCCCAGGTCGAATTTGGCTTCCAAGGGGCTGAATTGAGGTCGATGTGTCCTTCAAGGTTTGACCTCCCATAGACCTGGACCGAGGTCAATGAGCCCTACAGGGTTTGACACTGAGATTGTTTTCGACCTCGTTTGGAGTCGAATTAGGCCTCAAAATCCTTTGAGGTCGAAATGTCTTGGGGCCTCATGGCTCTGTAATCTTCGACTTGGAATGAGGTCGATGAGCCCTACAGGGTTTGACCTCCCATCGACCTGGACCGAGGTCGGTGAGCCCTACAGGGTTTGACCTCCCATCGACTTGGAATGAGGTCGAACTAACACTTATTTTTCCTTTCAGGTCAAAATGTCTTACTGAGATTCTTTTCGACCTCGTTTGAAGTCGAATTAGGCCTCAAAATCCTTTGAGGTCGAAATGTCTTAGGGCCTCAAGGCTTTGTAATTTTCGACTTGGAATGAGGTCGATGAGCCCTACAGGGTTTGACCTCCCATCGACTTGGAATGAGGTCGAACTAACACTTATTTTTCCTTTCAGGTCAAAATGTCTTACTGAGATTGTTTTCGACCTCGTTTGAAGTCGAATTAGGCCTTAAAATCCTTTGAGGTCGAAATGTCTTAGGGCCTCAAGGCTTTGTAATTTTCGACTTGGAATGAGGTCGATGAGCCCTACAGGGTTTAACCTCCCATAGACCTGGAATGAGGTCGATGAGCCCTACAGGGTTTGACCTCTCATAGACCTGGAATGAGGTCGAATTGTGCTTCCAAGGGGCTGGTCTGTCAAGACCTCAATGTCGTGTGCCTAAGAGTATAGACGTAGCTTTTCCGTTTACTACCCGTGTTGGCCATGCATGACTTTTTTATCTTTTATTCTCATACCTTGAACCCCTTCAGTACTTGGCACTTTTATTACGTTTATGCATTCTCTTTTGCATTTTTACGTTATGTGCATTGGTACAAAGTTGTTTTCGTGTTTAATAGTAACATAACAAGAGAGTTCAAGGATACTAAATAAACTTTCATTAAAATATGTTGAAGTATATATTCAAGTCAAAGAGGGTTCCACCCTTACATAATAACAAGCTATTTCCCACTTGGGGTAACAACTTCTTGGTTCCTAGTGGTTCCATAGAACCTTATTTCTACTTAATAATTCTTCTAAATATAACTCCTGAAGGAGTTGTCTACTACTTCCGCGTATCCGCGCCTTCGATCGGGAGTACTTGCCCCCCGACTCCGTCGGACCTTAACGAGGCTACATAACATCTCCTTACCATCTTCTGGTCTCCTTTCTCCTCACCAACTCCATTCCTAGTTGGAAATTTAAGTTTGAGGTGGTAAGTTGAGGCAACAGCCTTGAACGCATGTATCCCTGTTCGTCCGAGGATCCCATTATAAGAGGACACAGCCTTGATCACGAGGAAGTTCAACACTTGAGTGGACTCATGGGGCTCCTGCCCTATAGTCACAGGCAATCGAATTGTTCCCTCTACCTTAGACTCGACTCCATTGAACCCGTATATAGGCATGTCAGAGGGAGTCAATTGAGGGTCGGTGTACCCCATTTTGAGATATGCATCATGAAATAGGATGTCTACTGAAGCTCCACTATCCACCAGGATTCGTTTCACCGAAGAGTTGCCTATCACAGGTATTATGACCAACGGGTCATCATGGGGGAAGTTCACCCCTTTCAAATCAGAATCATCAAAAGAAATTGATATCTCACTCCTTGCACTCTTTGGTGCTTCCCTCACAAGTTGTAGAACTTGCCGGGCATAAGCCTTTCTCGAGTTATTTGAAGTCCCGGCCGTTGTTGGACCTCCAGAGATCACGTTTATTACTGGGCCTCGAGGCTGTATCTTCTTATCACGGTCATCATAATCCCTTCGTTGTTCATTATAGTGTCGATTATCATTGTTGTTTCTATCATCTTCTTTGATAAACTTTCTGAGTTTTCCCCTTCTGATCAAGAATTCAATCTCATCTTTCAACTGTCTACAATTATCTGTGTCATGTCCAACATCCTTGTGAAACTTGCAATACAAATTCGGATTCCTCTTCTTAGGATCAGTTCTTAGTGGCTTCGGCCATTGAAGTTCTCTATCTTTCTCAATGTCCAACATGATCTCACTTCTTGGTGAGTTTAGCCTTGCATACTCAGTGAACCTAGGTCCTTGGCCAACCGTTCTCAAGGTATAGTCAGAGTCTTTGTTGGTTCTAGGAGACTTATCCTCAACATCATACTCACCCTCGACATCATACTGATCTTGCTTACGCTTTTTGCTACCCCACTCATTTCTGAAAGAGTTGGTAGACTTCTTCAAGCTTTCCTCAGCCTTGATATATTTTCCAGCTCTCTCTTGGAGCTCATTCATACTTTCTGGAGCCCTCTTGGCTAAAGACCTCCTAAAGTTCTCATCTGAGGTTCCTTGTTGTAGGGCTATCATAGCTACATTCTGGTCTAGATCAGGGACCTTCAAGGCCTCCTTCGTGAATCTGTTCATATAGTCCCTCAGGGATTCATTCTTTCCCTGATACATATTCATTAGCGAAGCTGAGCTCTTCTCATGAGTCTTGCTGCTGATAAACTGACCAACAAAGGCCCTGCTTAGATCTTTGAATGACCCAACAGAGTTAGGGGGTAGACGACTAAACCACCTTTGAGCCATACCACTGAGGGTTTGAGGGAACGCCCTACACTTGATGGCGTCATTGACAGGTTGCAGCAGCAGTACATTAGAGAATGTGAGAACATGATTTGAGGGATCTCCCGTTCCATCATAGGCCTTGATTGTAGGCATCTTAAACTTCCTTGATATCTTCTCCTTCATAATATTTTCTGTGAAGGGGGGTGTGGGATCATCAGGATCTCCAAGTGGCAGTAAGTCTTGGGGGTCAGCCCTAACATGACTTGTCTTTGTTTGCCTCCTTGTCAGGGGCTCATCTAGATCTATCACATATGCATTCCTTGTTGATCCTCCAGCCCCCTCAGCTCTCGGGCGTTGTTGCCTTGCTAGCTCCCTTTCCAGGTCTTTCCTTAGTCGTTGAGCTTCAGCCTCATGAGCTCGTATCATCTCTTGTAGGTTTGTGGAGTCATTGTTTTGAGGCCCTCGGGGCTGGGTACTCCTCCCTTGAAGGGGTTCCTTTCTAGGTCGCCTCCTTTTAGGATTAACGTCCTCATCAGTCGTTTCATCATCATTTGAGTAGGGTCCAGAAAAATCTTGATTCCCCCAACGTGAGCTATGTGGGGGCAGCAACCCTTGCTCATAAGAGGGCACATAGTTAGGTGGAAGCCCATATTGAGGGTTGCTAGGCAACACCGTAGTGGAGACCTGCAAAGGGAGAGGAGCAATAAAAGTAGTATTGAGGGGTGGAATTACCTGGAGTGGAGGGACAGAGGCATGGATTGACATGTCAGGATTGGAAGGATGAACGATGACGCTCAGGGGTCCCGTACGACGGGTGCTTGTTTCAGGGTCCTCAACGGAGGTGGTTGGGACAACAGCTCCTTGTTCCTGAGTTACGGTAAGAGTAACGTTGGTGTCATCAGTGGTGTCAGGGATCTCTCTTTCGAGGGTGTTCGCGGTACTTCGTGTTCTTGCCATGGTTGTTATTAGTTTTCCCACAGACGGCGCCAAATGTTACGGATCAAAAACGAGGTGTTTTTAATACGTAATTAATGCTAGGGTTTGGGGGAGTTTCGAGCTTTAATGGCTGCACTAACGTTTCGTGACTAACTCGGGTCCTCGTTAACTGCCTACGTATCTCTGTTGTGTTTAGAGAATCAAGCCAAAAACGTAGTTCTAATGTTGAGGGGTTAGGCCCTTTATATAGGCGCATGGAGGCCTTGGAATCAGATTAGAGTTAGGAGACTTGGGGGTCAAGTCTCCTAGTGATGTATGGTTGTTGAAACCTTATAGGAATGAGAGTCCTTGTTAGAATCTTGCAGATGTAGTCTTATCCTTGTGATTGGGCTTTTAGAGCCTTCCACAGATGAGGGGTCTCGTAGGACTCTTCCAACGTTTGGGTTTCTAGATTCTTCTAGGGTGAAGGCCTTCAATCAGCCTTTTTGGGCCTTTACTGAGCCTTTATTAATTAATTACGAAATTAATTAATAACAAAGGCTTAACGGGTCTATGGCTTCAACAGAGCTTGTGGGCTGGACTTACAAATCCAGTTGATGCTTGGATTTATTTCCCTAGTCCGTTTTAAGGGCCCAAGCCTATGGACCGTGCTAGGTCTAATAATAAATGCTATATTTATTGTTTCCTTAGGTCTATTTTTTACCCATATCAAGTATAAAGGCGCGAAATAACAAAAATTATACATTAGAACTTCACATAACAGCCACATCGCCAACAATATCACCCTCTAAATATAAATTACTCCGGAACTTTCTTGCATTACTGATAAGATAGAAGAGTTGGCTACTTCTTCCTTATCCCGAATACATGACGTTAATGAATCTTATTTTTCTTGCTTCGTCGTTTATTTCTAAAACCAAACAAAACCCAGTTCTTAGTAATTAGCAAAACAAAACAGTACTAATGCAACCATGGAATATACATTCATATTACATATTTACAACAATTGACATATTAATTAATATGCAAAATAATCAAGAAATTGAAATAATTCAAGTACCGGAGACTTGGGGAAGATATCCCTGAGCAACTTCTTGTAGCGCCTAATGGGTTGACGTGACCTTGGGCGCAGACCAGGGCAAAAATAACAGAGTTCTCCACATGATGGAATAATTGTCCTGGAAATCACACCCATTTTCCTTTTTCTTCTTTTCAATATATATTCTTAATACAATTCTCTTGCCCTCCCTCAATTCCCTTGGTACATGTACATTTTTCGATGAACCTATAGAAACAAAATTTTAGAAGAAACCAAGAGAACACCATATATCATAACACACATTACAATTACCTATATATATGTGCATATATCATCTGTTTATTCAAAATATTTAAAAAAATATCGAACTAGAACGTGAATTTACCTCTGGGATTGAAGCCTGAGAGAGGGCTATTGGAGGGTGAAAATATAGATTTTCTGAATCCCTCCAACAAGATGAACACAAGAAAGAAAGGAAGAAAAAGAGAGATGAAAATTAAAATGTTGGCTTGCCTATATATAACCTTTGCATGGCCATGGCTTATGTGGAGGACGTACTCATTTTTTCGGATCAGTTTTTGTAATATATTTATATCTAAAGCCTATATTAAGAAAGTTCTTTTTCAGAAAAAATTATTTCTACAAGTATGTTATGTACTTGCGTAAACTTTTTTATACTACAGAGAAAGCACTTACGAGGGTCCAAATACTAGAATTTGGCAGGATTGAAGAAGTTGGTCCTTTGAGTTGCTAATAAACATTAAATTAACTTGTGCGTTTATGTTTTTCTCTAACAAAATCAGTGGTGCTTCAATGGTAAACAAGTACTACATAAAAAAGAGTGATACTGATGGCATGTTTACCTTATTACTAACACAATCAAACTTTCTTGAAAGTTGCAGGACGCGAGTAATGCGTTGTCACGCTAAACGTATGTTTATGATGCATTTTCAAGATTTTTATTTATTTTTTTCTTTTATTTTTCTAAATAATTATTGAAAGACGTAATTTTATTGTACGTCTGCGTTTCCTTTTGATAAAAAGTCTAACTTTTTAAATTGTAGTAATAGTATAGGTCACTTTTCTCTATATCTCTTATCTATCCTATCTATACTATACCATCCTATACTATACTATGCTATATACTATACTTACTATAATAATAACCAAATTAGATTTTTTTTTGAAACAATGAGGTGAACTATAAAAAAGATCCTAACTGTCCAATTTCACATGAATCATAAAAACGATCATAACCATCCAATTTTAATAAAGCTTAGTTTTAGAAAAAATATGTATCATACATACACTATATCCCCAATTGTCATCCTTTTATACAACTCTATATTTAAAATATATTCTATATTTTCTATTTTAAAAATCTTACTTATCCTATAATTTTTATTTAATATATCATTAAATTTTATGAATGTTAATATATAAATATCATTGTATAGAAAAATGTAAAAATAAATTAACAATTACAACCTAACGGACGTTATTATATTTATTAAAAATATAATAATTAACCAAAATTATTTCACGTCACTTCTTACCCTTCACTTCAAGATCTAGGTCTCAACCTATCCTAAAGAACCGCATCTCACTGGAGAATTTCTCTATTAAATTCATCACAACCCGGAAAGCATATAACAAAATAACCCTGTTATGAGTTAATATTGAAAGAATTTAAATAGTTTATTACTTATTTATTAATTTATGTATATACCACAACCTTGATAATAAAATATAAAATATAATTTTAATTGATATTATAATGTTTATTATATATTATATATTTTTTTCGTACTTTTACAATTTATTTGTAATATTCATATTAAGATTTTTAATTCAAGTTACATTTTAAAAAAGTTACATGAGGCATGACACAATATATTATAATATTTATTGAATGACACGTGATAGATTCTGATTAATTATAATATTGATTAAATTAAAAATAATTTAAAGCAGATAAAAAAACAACCCCAAAGTAAAAAAAAATAACTTCGTGCAAAGCACGAGTTATAAGTTAGTATATATAATGAGAGAACAAGGTATTTTGATTAGACATTTTAATCAAATATTTTATTTATGAATTAAAATATCTAATTTGCTATTTTTATTGTTTATTTAAAAATAATGTTGTTGAAAGAAGTTAGAACTTGGACCTACTAACAAACTTAATTTTTTTTTACCGCTACATCACTATATCACATATGCTTGATATCATATTAATAATATGTGTATTGGTGTGTATGAATTGTGTCGTGAAGATAAAAAAAATCTTTTATCTCTTATATCTTATCTTATATATATATAATGACAGAACATGATTGAGTTCATGAGATAATTTATTTCTGAAACATTTTACTCAATTTAAAATGATGGATATATGTACCCTTATGTCTTATAATGAGTCATTTATTAAAATAAATTATAAGTAAAAAAATAATATGAGATTTAAGATATATCAAATCATGTGGAGACTTTAAACAGTGTATAAGGTAGAGTATTATTATCAAAGTGACGAATGAATCATGATTTTTTGGAGGCCAGTGGTGGGCTTTTGTATTACTCAAATTGTTATATTTGGGTTAGTGCACTATGAAATTATGTACTTATGCGTGATAGAATTACTTGACTTGCTTTCGAAAAAGGCTCACTCGATTGTCACATATGGCATCAAAGTCATGAATGTACTCTTATGTCTTTTAATGAGTCACCTATTAAAATAAATTTCGAGTGAAAAAATAATATGAGATTTGAAATATGTATATACTTTGAAAACTTACCATTTAATATAATCAAATTCAAAGCGTCCAATTTAAAAACTAAATTTTCTTTTATTTATAAAACAAAATTAGATAATAAAAAGTGAATTTAATAAAATAATTAAATTTAGATAATAAAATATATAATTAAATTTGAAAGTTAATTTTTATAAAATGAAAATAATAAAATATATAAAGAAAAAATTTATAAAGAAAAACAAGAAGTAGTTATGGAGTCATATTATTCCAAAAAATCATAAGTCATTTTATTCAAGTAATATTACTATAATACCCTCAATTATATAAATAAGTCACATATTTGGCTTTGTTAAACATACTGTTTCAAGTGACTATCTAAACATACTATCAATATACATATGACAATACATTTTACTTAACTTATTAAAACTTAAAATTAAGTACATTAGTTGATTACACCACAATCCCTAACAATCTCCCCCAATTTATTTTTATGTAAAATAAAGGTAAATTTAAAGTAAATTGCAGATGCAAACTCAACTAACATAAACTGAAGTGTTTGTACAAGAAAAATATAGATAAAATTACAAGTACAAATACAACAATTTTTTCCTCAAATCAAGCTCCTCTAGACTGAGCAAATCTTCAATTTTGGCTTCAGTTTCCTTGTTCTGATTTCTTCTGGGGATTCTTTCTTTCATGTAGCAATTCCAAATATCTCAAGGCCCTCTTCTCTTCTGTGGTCTTGGCATGCTCATTCACGCAATCAAGTATTAGCTTCACCAAATTATAAGACAGGTTCTTCAAGTCTTGATAAGAGTAGTAGGCTTCCACTGGCCCTTTGAAAATGCAGAGATATTTAACTCTAAATTCATCAGTAAGAAATCTGTCTTTGGAAGATGTAAAGACTTGATCTACCCTGAGTTTGTCTATATCAGCATCTTCCTTTGACCTTGATTCAATGATCTATCATGCTGCTGCACTCAAGCTCCTTTCAATCTCAAGAAGTGATCCTGTTGTCAGTCTATAAATTCTTCTTAGAGTTGCAGTCTTGAGAATCCCAAAATCTTCAGTTTTGACTTCAAAACTGTCAATGATGATTCTCAATGGATTTGAAAAAACATGAGAAATGTAAGTAGGAAGTCTTGAGTACTTATCAATTAGCCTAGCAGCTTCAAAATCTATTTCATCTTCTTTAATCTACCTTTTTACTCTTTCAATCTCCTTCAAGACTTCATCAACTTTAGAATTGTTCTTCCATTTCTTCTCCCTTTCCTCCATTTTCTTTTTCACCTTGAAGTCACAGATTTCTAGAGCTTTGTTTTTTAGATCAATTACTTCAGAATTTGTTACCTTGAGTAATTGCCTTTTGATCAACTCTGTGAGTTCAGGCTCCTTCTCTGTCAAAGTTCTCAATTCATTAAAATATATAGTATCTGCAGCTCCCCTAGTATTGTAGAAGATTATTCTTTCAAGATTTCTCAAAAGACATTTTTCAAGAAAATCACCAGTATGACGTCAGATATATAAAAAAATTCCTATTTTTTTTGAATATTTTTTTAAAAAATTAAAATAAAAAACTAATTATGACATCATCATGATGTCAGCAAGGGTGGGGTTAGTGTATGTGAGGGTGTAGGTTATTAGTGTGGGTGCCTATGGCGGAGCCATTAGATTAGATTATAAATTTTATAAAATGAAAAGTTAGGATTAGATCTCATATCTCACGTTAGTGGGGGTTCTCATTTGAGGAAAAAGTTATATATATATAGGGTCTTATTCTACTGAAAATAAAAATAAAATAGAAACTAGAAACTAGTCTAGCCCATAAAATTTTATTAAAGTCCGACCCATATTTTTACCCTTCGTCCCAATTCTTACACGTTGTGACCAATTTTAAAAAAGAATTATTACATACCAAATATATATATAAAAAACACGAACCGTCATTACTCCTCACCATCTTCAACCTCTACTAACAAAAATCTCACCAGCGACCACTGCAACTGCAACCACTATCATATTCATCTTCTTCTTTGTATCTTTATTTTCTCATCATATCTATCCCCGATTAGAACCATTAATTCTGGCCACTACCTCAACCTATAACAACCATCACATATAAATCACACTACACCAAATTCTAATTCCATCATTTTCAAATTCAATTTATATTAGTCACCACATATAACAACCATCATCAGATCTGAAATCTTAACATAATATATGATAAAAAAATATCATATCTAAACCACAGTCAGTAAATCGTATTGCAGAAATCATCAATTTGTAGTTTTGAAATCATTAAATAAATCATCAATCTGTATCAACTGTTATGTTTGACAAGAAGTATGAAATGACTGAATCTCGTCGGAGAAGAAGACCGAATCTCAATGGAGAAGATGACTCGCGACAATTTAGTGTAGAGAGTAGTTACGGAGAAAATGGAAAAAAGTTAAAATTGCGGTGAATCAACATGAGGAGATGAAGATGCTAGTAAAAAACAAAGAGAAAAAATCTAGATGAGGATGAAAGGAGAGTCAAGAGTGTTCCTCGTGCTGATGATGTTAGAGAGAGAAAATACAGAAATAGTTTGCGTATATGTGTTAGACGTGGCTGTGATTCTATAAAAATAAAATTAATATATGGTCACTATTTTGAAAATCGGTGTAAAGTACAGTCCTCATTATGTAATTTACTCTAAATAATATAGATTACAGACCGGACTCCGGAAAAAAAGCTTACTGTAGTAGTTTGCTTAGCAGGGGTATAAATATTTTACTACACCACCTTTTATCCTAAATTTCACTCATTTCTCAAACCCTCACCTTACCCGCGGCGAACAACCATACCACAGGTCTTCAAGGTCTCTCTCTCTCTCCCCCTGTCTTCCTCTCTCTTCTCTCTCTCTCTCTCACGCACAGAGAAGTATGTAGACGCTAGCACAGATGTATGTATGTGTACGTGCAGAATGATATTAACACTTATGTTTGAGACAAGCTCGTTTTTCATATATTAAATATCAACTGCATAAAAAAACAAGGAACATCGTTCAGAATATATATCATGAACGTGGTGGAGATAAAATAGGATAACTTCCTAGTCCCACTCCACTTCTAACTACCTGCATGATCACCTATTAATACGCTAATCAACTACAACCTAATCTTGCTGACATTAATAAATTTAATACAGCAACTTATTTAAATAAATAAAAGAAATGAGTTTAGAATAAAATTCCAACAAGCTCCCCCTAATCTAAACTCGGTTGCAAATTCTTCACGCCCAGTAATCACGCATTCCTTCAAACTTGACTTTGGACAATGCCTTGGTTAACACATCAGCTCGCTGTTCATGTGTATTCACATGTTTAAGAATTATTTCACCTCGCTCTACACATTCACGTATGAAATGGTAGCGAATATCTATGTGTTTACTCCTCCCGTGAAACACCGGGTTCTTGGCCAGGTCTATTGCAGACTTGTTATCAATGTAAAGCACCACTAGGCCAGACTTTATATCAGTTATTTGCCTTAGTAATTTATACAGCCATATTCCCTGACACGCAGCTGCTGTTGCCGCCATAAATTCAGACTCACAAGATGACAATGCCACACATTTCTGCTTTTGAGATACCCAAGTAATGAGATTTTCATTCAAATAAAAAGCCATACCTCCAGTACTTTTCCTGTCATCCACATTGCCTGCTAGATCGCTGTCTGAATAACCTGACAGCAAGTAATTTCCATCTCCTTTAGAGTAAACTAACCCAAAATCAAGTGTTCCATTCACGTAATGCATGATTCGTTTCACTGCATTTAGATGCATTACCGTGGGCCTCTCCATGAACCTACTGACTATACCAACAGAGTAAGCTATATCAGGCCTTGTAAACACAAGATACCTAAGCCCGCCTACCATACTCTTGAACTGTGTTGAATTAACAGCTTTACCCCGCTCATCTTTGTCCAGCTTCACCGTGGGCTCCATGGGATATCTTACGGGATTGCATCCTGACATGCCAGCTTTCTCAATTACCTTCTTTGCATATGCAGTCTGTTTAAGTTCAATATATCTATTCTTTTGATCGACTTCCATACCCAGGTAGTAAGAAAGCTTTCCAAGATCACTCATATCAAATACATTGCTCATCTCCTTTTTAAACTTGAGTATGTTTGAAACGCTGGTTCCAGTGATCAACAAATCGTCTACATATACTGCAACAACCAGCACTTCTCCCCCTTCACGCCTCGTATATACAGCATGCTCATACGGGCATTTAACGAAACCCAGTTCCTCTAAACACTTACTTAGGCGAGCGTACCAAGCTCTGGGTGCTTGACGCAAGCCGTACAAAGCTTTTATCAATCTGTAAACCTTATACTCCTGTCCTTTCTTCACGAACCCTTCTGGTTGCACTACATAAACCTCCTCCTGAAGTTCTCCGTTTAAAAATGCGGATTTGACATCAAGGTGGTGCACCTCCCAAGCATTTTTCGCTGCTAGTGCAAGTAACAGTCGCACAGTTTCAAGTCTAGTCACCGGAGCATACATTTCCTCAAAATCAATTCCATGTTGTTGCACATAACCTTTCGCGACTAAACGCGCTTTATGCTTTATAACTTTGCCATCAGAGTCCTTTTTCAATTTAAAGACCCACTTCAATCCAATTGCTTTGTGACCAGGAGGTAGTTCAGTTAGTTGCCATGTGTTATTCTGTTCAATGGCATCTATTTCAGCCCTCATTGCAGCATTCCACTCGGTTTCTTCCACAGCTTGTTTATATGTGTTGGGTTCTTCGATTGCCATCATCATGAGTGCATCATCAAACATCTCAACTTCTGGTGCATCGTTGTATATATCACTGAGAAGTCTCAACCTCCCATGCTCGCTAGTGTTTCCAGATAACGTTGACTCAGTTTCACTTTCTGTAGGCGACTGTGATATTTCAGAATTCCCAGTGACATGTGACTGGCTGTAGTGCATCTGCATAGGAGTTGTTTCTGAACTTTCTTCGGTTTCTACTACTTCCAGGTCAACTGTTGGTGTCCCAACCATTGTGAATGTACTTGGATTATTCACGTTGCCTATTGACTGTAGTTCCCAAGGCCAACCTTTAGCTTCTTCGAACACAACATCTCTGCTCACGAGTAGTGATCCATCTTCTGGGTCATACAGGCGATAGGCTTTTGTTCATGGCTCTCTCCCTAGGTGAACTACAGCCCTGCTGCGATTATCCAATTTCTTTGTATGTACACCTGGCACCTTCATGTGAGCAACACACCCAAACACTTTAAGATGATGTAGATTAGGCTTCTTACCTTTCCAGGCTTCATAAGGTGTTCTTCCTTTAAGAACTCGTGTGGGCAACATATTTAGAATATAGATAGAGTGTCTCACAGCTTCTCCCCAGAATATTGAAGGCATCTTCATTCCTTTAAGAAAGCTCCTTGTCATAGCCACGACAGTTCTATTTCTTCGCTCCACAACTCCATTCTGTTGTGGAGAATAAGGAGCTGTATAGTGCTCTGAATCCCAGTTTCTTCACAGTAATTCTTGAAGTTGTTTGAGCAAAATTCTCCTCCACGATCTGTTCTAAACACCTTTATTTTCAGCTCTAGATCATTCTCAACCAGCTTCCTGAATTTTTTAAATGCTTGAAATGCCTCGTCCTTAGATCTCAACATGTAAACCCACATGAAACGACTATAGTCATCAACTAGTAGAATGAAATATTTATTTCCTGCAGGCGTTGGTGGTGTAAAAGGACCACATATATCTCCATGCACTAGTTCAAGAGCAGATTTGGCACTAAAAATGGATTGAGATGGGAATGGCTTCCTAGTTTGTTTAGACATCAAACAGCCTTCACAAATCTCATTTGGTTGTATTAATTTAGGTAAACCATACGCCATATCATCTTTTGACATGAGAATCATAGCAGGAAAATTCACATGTCCAAGACGAGAGTGCCATAGCCATGATATCTCCTCTGCTTTTGTCAACAAACAAACAGGTATGCTTTCTTCAATTTTAATCTTATATAGCCTATTTGTTGTCCGTTTTACTTTCATTAACAACCTTCCATGTTTATCGTGTACCCACAAATACTCACCATTCAAAATAACTTTATTGCCTTCTTCAGATAACTGTCCCAAACTGATAATATTGTTGCAAAGAGAAGGGATGTAATATACCTCTTGTAGACGTCCGAATTTCACCATTCTTGCAGTTGAAAGGTATAGATCCTTTGCCTTTGATAGTCACTGTAGATCCGTCTCCAAACCTCACTTGGCCAGTTACACCTTCATCCAGTTCACTAAATTTAGCCCTTTGACCCGTCATATGGTTACTTGCTCCATTGTCAAGATACCAGATATTTGTGTCTATTGTTTCGTTACTGTTTGACTTCAGTCTAGGGACCATATTCTCCTCATTCAACAGAATCATTCCTTCTTTTCCCTCCTCTCCGCACTCAGACAATAGAAGTGCAGGCTCGTCACCATCAACATGTGTCAAGTTCACCTCTGTTTTATGATCTTTCTCTCGTTTTGGTTTACGGCACTCACCTGCATAGTGGCCGTACACCCTGCAATTGTAACATTTTACACGACTTTTGTCTCGTCCCCCACGACCTTTTGAGTTTGACGACCAGTCTATTCCTCCTCTATTAGAGTGCTTTAACCATTCCTCTCTAGTGAACAAGAGCTTCCCCTCATTGTCTTCTCTCTTCAGCCATTCATCCTCTGTCAGCAGTAGTTGTTCTCCATTAGTCCCAGTTTGTCCCTTTAACCTTTCTTCATGGGCCTTGAGTGACCCAATAGCCTCTTCTACCGACATCGTTTCTATGTTACCAAACTGTTCGATAGTTGAAACAATTTGTAAAAACTTTGTTGGCATCGCACGAAGCAATTTTTTTACCACGTAACTTTCTTGTACATCTTCTCCCAGGGCGCGTATGTTTATCACCAGTCCGTTTAATTTTAAGCAGAACTCATCCAACTGCTCTGCATCTTTCATGCACAGAGATTCAAACTCACTTTTCAATGTTTGAACTCTGGCTTTTTTTACACGCTCTGCTCCTTGACACACAGTCTTGATAGCCTCCCAGGCTTCTTTCGCCGTTTCCTTATCACCTATTGAAAGCAGTACTTGTTCAGATATCCCCTGGTATATTGTGGCCAGGGCGATTTGGTCATGTCTTTCATCAACACTTGCTCCTTTCTCTTTGGCTTCTACAGCATTCCACACACCCTGTGCCTTCATATACACCTTCATTTTTAGAGCCCAGGCCGTGTAGTTACTTTTTCCTAGCATCGGATAATTTAAACCGATGGCACCTTCCTTGAGTTTGTTTGTCTCCATCGTCGTCATCCTTGGCATGTACTTGGGTATGTAACAGAACCAAAGCTCTGATACCAAAATGTAGACGCTAGCACAGATGTATGTATGTGTACGTGCAGAATGATATTAACACTTATGTTTGAGACAAGCTCGTTTTTCATATATTAAATATCAACTGCATACAAAAACAAGGAACATCGTTCAGAATATATATCATGAACGTGGTGGAGACACTACACCATAAATGACCTATCGCAACGCCATCCTAGTGAATGTTGCTAGAATATGTTACCTTAGTTGTACCACTTCTACCCTACCGCAACATTTTGTTTTTTATGTTAGCTTAGCCACAAAATTGGTGTTGCCTTAGCTAGAAAGTGTTCAAGGTTGCAACATATATGCAGAAATGTTAGCTTAGGCTATTAAAAGATGAATATATTATTTTTTACATAAAATTAAAGGTAAAAGTAATTACTTGTATTAAATAATCAAGTTTTTTTTAATAATTTTATCTTTTAATTCTAGATGTATTTAAATTATGAAAATATAATTATTAAAAAATTTGAAAACATAACAATTTAGAATATGAGTGGAATATTATTAATAAATATTAACTAAGATATTTTTTATTAAAAATAAATAAAAAATACATTTTAATAAAAAAAATGAGACGGTAGCATAGCTAGCACAAGTGAAAGTTAATGAGCGGCAATTGATTTTTACTAACCCGCCCAAAAAATAAAAAAAGCGGGTCAATAATTCCCCCTGCTTATTATCCAAATAATTCCCCCCTTACCCAATAAAATCATCGCTTGGTAAAAAGCTAGGGTTCTAACCCATCACTCTCCCTCTCACTCACACTCGATTAACTCATCACTCTCCCTCACTCTCGATTTGGTCGAAGAACAAGCCCTAGCTAGCTTATCCCGTATATACATTACATAGTCATAAACACACAGAACAGGGAGAGCGGGAGAGCGTTGGGAGTGAGTGGGTAAGACAGAAACGCACTCAATTTTAGCTACACTCTCAGCACATATGGCTTGGTGCATAACAGCTGCTGCAGCTACAATATCTAAAGCCTTGCTCAACATTTCCCCCAAATCAAAACAAACCCTAGCTGCATCATCAGCTACTCCTTTTTTTAATTCATCCCCTGCTCTCCGCAAATCTATTCCATCTCTTTCCGTTTCCTCATCTTCTCCTCGCAGCAGCTTTTTTGTCGTCAAGGCTGTAAGTTCAACTTGCTTTATTTACATCTATTGTGTATATTTTGTTGTTAAATAATTGAGTTAGATTTTTGTGTTCGTTTAGAGTGAACTTCCCCTGGTTGGAAATGTTGCTCCGGATTTCGAAGATGAAGCTGTTTTCGATCAGGAATTTATCAACGTAAGTCTCTATCGCTGTCAATTAAGAATTTCAAGTTATTTTTATCAATTAAGTGTTTGATTGCCCTATTTTGTTTGTCCTAGTTCCTCCATAAACATTTAGTTCTGATGCAAGTAATTTGTTCATCCTGTCACATTTCCTGCATTTATGTTTCTATTCTAGAGTTATGAACACGCAATATTAATGTTTTTCTGAAATTTTAAACAATTAAGCACATACCTGACTTGTAATAGGTTTGTGTTCTCAGGTTAAACTGTCCTACTACATTGGAAAGAAATATGTAGTTCTCTTCTTTTATCCGCTGGACTTTACCTTTGTTTGTCCAACTGGTAAGTCTACACAGTGGATGGTTAAGGTTATACTTGATTAGTTCAATTCTTCACTTTCCATATGGATTAAAAGATGAGTATGTTCACATATAGTAACCAAGACTCCTCACTATCTTGGAAATTTTAACTTACAGCTGGAAATGTTGTGTGTTCTTGGGGCTGAGAAGAGGATGGACAACTAGGGCATGGGGATGCTGAAGATCGAATTTCTCCTACTCAAGTGACCGCCTTAGATGATCAGGAAATAGTATCTGTGTGCTGTGGAGCAGATCACTCAACTGCTTATTCCGAGTCGACCGGTAACTTACATTCTTTTAACACCGACTTTAACCCTTGTGGATCTCCTGTAGGGGTGATTTTGGGAGACTAGGGCATGGAAACTCTAGTGATGTTTTTATTCCTCAGCCAATAAAAGCATTATATGATATGTGCATAAAACAAATTGCTTGCGGGGACAGCCATTATTTGGCAGTGTCCATGGAAGGCGAGGTACATAGGTATGTTAACTATTGTGTGACTTGGTGCTTGTTTTTTATTTTTAGATATTGCATCTTCTGTTTTTGTTTATGTTCTTGTTCATATATATGTTTATATATTAAGCTCAATTCTCACTTTGTTCTCTATCGTTAATTTTTGATTTCCTGTTTCTGTACTAAAATCTTCATCTTTGACTTTGATCATAGCTGGGGACGGAATCAAAATGGTCAGCTAGGTCTTGGCACCATAGAGGACTCCCTTGTGCCTCAAAAAGTTCAAGCTTTCCAAGTATAGATGTCCAAAAATTTATTGTCAACAGAACCTTCTTGCTATGTAGCCTTATAACTTGGGTATACAATACTCAGTTCAGTAAAAGTTGTAACTATGATATCCACTAATAAAGTTACAATCTTGCTATTGGAAGAAGTGTTGATGAGACCATGAGAACTCTCCAGGTGAAATTTTAAGATAATCTGACAAAAATTTATGAAATCAAGTTCTGGTGCTTGTACCAAAACACAGTATCTTAACCTGGAATCAATGCTTTATGTGTGTTCCTACAGGCATTGTAATTTGTGCAGGAGAACCCAGATGAAGTATGTGATCAACTTATTTAATTTTTCACTTTCCTGACTTTCTTATTCGATATTTAATTTTTGTTGTTGTATATAGATTTCTGTTTTTTTGTTAGACTTTATTCTCATTTTTTATTTACTCACATATATATGTTCATGTAACTTTATTTTGTAGGAAAAGATTAACAAAAAACTCAGAACTGGAGAGGCTCCTGATGAACTGCTTTTGGATAAAAAACATGGCCCGACTTGGCTCTTAGGGAGATGCGTGAAGCCACCAAAATTGTCAACTAATGCTCCAACAGACACGTATGTGAAAGAGTTGACGACAAAGATAAAGCAAGGCCTTGCTGCTGAAGTCGATGAAAAAGTCAAGCAAATCCAAGCAGATGTTCATGAGCAGGTCAACAGAAAGGTGCAACAAAACCTAGCATCAGTTCTTAAAAAACTTGGAGAAGCAAACCCAAACATCACAATTGATGTTGAGGAGTTGTGTGCTAATGTTCAAAGTGACAATGACGATGGTACTCCTATGACTAGCTTCTAGTTTATCCTGCATATGTTCAGTTTAGCTTCTGGTTTAGCATAGTACATCTATTTTAAGTTTAGCATGCATATTTTGCACTAGTATGGATATATATTTGTAGTTGGTTAAATTAAATAGTTGGTGTTGGTACTAGTATGGATATATATTTGTAGTTGGTTGGATTTGATATTGGTTGAATTCTGGATTTGATGTTGGTTGAATTCTAGATTTGATGTTGGTTTGTATGTTTGAAATGATTTATTCAAATGAACAGCTCATTTTGGGAAGTATTATATATTAAAAGTAGATATATCAATGTTTTTATGGTAAAATGTTGCAGTAGCTTGGTTAAATGTTGCAGTAGCTTGACAAAATGTTGTAAAATTTTATTGTTGCAGTAGCTTAGTGAAATGTTGCAGTAGCTTGGCAAAATGTTCTGGTCCCACAGTGCCAGATGTCAGCTATAAACACTGCCACGTGTCATCCATAGTGGGTCCCACTATTTTAAAAAAAACAATTACTCTAAGGTAACATATATTTTACGTTGGTGTAGGACAATAAAATGTTGCCTTACATAGTCTTTCCTAACATATTTTTTATGTTGCCTTAGGCAGAGTGAATGTTGCCTTAGATACCCTAAGGCAACATCGAAAAAACTATCATATAAAAGATGTTGCCTTAGCCCTTTTAGTGGCCTATAGCGACATATTGACCCCCTACTGCAACATAAATTTTATGTTGCAGTAGGCTGTTTATGGTGTAGTGAGATAAAATAGGATAACTTCCTAGTCCCACTCCACTTCTAACTACCTGCATGATCACCTATTAATACGCTAATCAACTACAACCTAGTCTTGCTGACATTAATAAATTTAATACAGCAACTTATTTAAATAAATAAAAGAAATGAGTTTAGAATAAAATTCCAACAAAGTACAAGTCTTTACGTTCTTGCTTAGATATATATGTTTTATTTGCTAGATTGTTTGCTTATATATATCTGTGTGTATATACAATAATTATATACAGAGCTTCACTGATTTTACTATGGAGAGGACAAGAATTGAAGTACCTTCATCCTCTTCTTCTTTAATTGAACCTAAACAGGTAATTTTAATATATCTCCTTCCATTTTTCATGCTGTGTTTTTTAGTTTGCAATTTTTTTATCAATGCCTGTAAATTAATTATTTAATCAACTCCTTTTCGGGTTTTTTTGGTATCTGATTTATGCATGAATTGGGTTGTGGTTATACACTGTACAAATGTATGCTTTGTTTGAATGGGAATTGGGAAATGTTTAATGGTATTTCTACTTTTATTAGTACTCCACGTAAAGGGTTTGCTTTTCATGCTTAATTTTTTGGATAACTGTATTCTATAATTGTCACGATTCTAGGGAATACATTGAAATCGTAAATATGATTATTATTTTTTGCTACAAGAAAACAAGTCATTTCCGATTGACTTAAAAACCGGCGCTGACAACTCGGTCGGGAACTTTATAAGATTATACTAGTTTTACGTCTCTTCGACTCAAGTTATCTAAAGACACCATGATCTCTTTGTTATCCTATTAATGGTTAATTTGTAATTTAGTACAGAGAAAGCTACGTGTGAGTAGAGAATGTGTCATGCTCGAAGTAGATAATCACGTAGAAACTCAATAAGAGAGTACTGGGAGATTGAGATATAAATCAAGTTCTTCTAAGGTAAGAGGCATATAAGATAACAAGTCCATAAGGTTTGCCTTAATAAGAACATTATAGGTTTAAAATCTTAATGGCACAATATCATATTTATCCGATGTAATAGGTCACTGACTGCAAATAAAGCAAAAATTAGCCTTACAGATTATTTAAAATCATATTCTTATTTGAAATGTTATGTGAAGTTGTGAATTTGTTGGAAGTGTTTTTCTGTAGTGGCTGTGTTATAAACATAAAATAGCAATTATTAATGTAAAAGTTGTTGAAAATAATTATATATTTTACTTGTTTACTTATATGTTTATTCATCCCTATGTCTTTCTTTCACAATGTAGTATGTATTTCCGTTTCCAAGCAAATGCCCTCATGTAATTCTCTTGCATTAGCTAATTTTAGTTTTCTGCATCACAGGCAAAAACAGATAAAGGATTTGGAATAGCAACTACAAAAATGCTTCAGACTCGGGAGTTAAATGGTAACATCACCATTTCTGCGAAAGGGAAATACAACTTTAGGGAGGAATACACAAAAAGACTAGTATCAGAACCTATGGTATGCTCTTGTAATCATAAGCACATATTTATTGTGTTATTTCTCAATTCGTATTGATACATCTAATTGTGCTTGTACCCCCTGGCCTGGACCAGCTGGCTTTGATTTTTGCAAAGTTTCTACTGAAAATTCCAATTAAATCCAGGAAGAATCTCGTCAAGTATGTTAGGCGTGTATGCTCTTATACCGTACTTCTTTCCAAGTCCCTAATGGTATAGCTAGGTTCCGCATGGCCTCTTTCTGATGTTTACTCAAATATCTTGTTCTGACCAAACTATCAACAGTAGACCTATGTGTATTAGCAATTACCTTGTTGCATTAATGATAACTCTTTTTAGTATGAGTTTGTGGGACAATGCAAATTAGCAAAATCATTGTCTTCAAATTAATTTGAATGTTGTCACTTCCCTACATGTTTTATTATTAAATTAAAAGGGATATTAGTAAACAGCACATCTGGGTCAGTTTTATGTTACTTCATTCACAACAGAGTTTGACAGACAAACATTAGTTAGTTACGATGAAATCATAGAATGATTCAATGATGCATTTGTTGCCATGGGAACCATACCCGAGATTCATCTTAACATCTTCTGTCAATGTTCTTGCTTGGTATCGTCTTCTTGTTGAATGGTCATGATTGGTTATACATTATTGTTGTTGGTACTTACAATAAATCTGCAATTTGTACATTAGATTTGGAGGTATAATGACAGTGGTCGTAGATTTGACTCGCCATTGGAGCAAGTAGATATTATTGCTAATACGCCAGATGGGGAATTTAGAACTGACCTTCTAGTATCAGGTGCTCTCAATGGTTTTCTCAGGTATGCCTTCATACAGTTATAAATATTATGTTTTAATTAACTGAACTTTTTGCTATATAGTTTTTTCCGGGTACAGTATAATCTTGAGTAATTTATATATGGACGTACAGGTAGTAATATTAATCACAAAAATATTGATAAGTCGAATTTATGTGACTGACACAGTTTCGTTGCATGTGTACCGAATTTATACGTACTTTACTAAAATCTGGTCAAGCTGTCTTCGATCTTTATCTTATTATTTGGTTCATGAAAGATAATCAATAGGATTTAGGCAGTAAGCTGCCTTTTTAAGTGGCTTACTGCGCATCTAGATGACTAGGCGATTGTAACACCCCTATTTCGAATATATCAAAAATACCATAAATCGCCAAAATATATCATGACAACTGAATTTATTCTGAAAACTCCACAATTCAAAATATTTTCAAACCCCAAATAAATCTTTGACTTAAACAACTTCTAGTAAAGTCACTGTGGCACAAGTTACAATGAAACTCCATTGCACTACTTTGAAAATGAAATACTAAAATAAGCTGAGTCCATAGCGTTATCTAGGAAGAAGGACAAGACATCTCTCATCACACATTCCCATGATCCCCCTGAAAACCTGCCGTGAAGAAAGAAACGGCGTGAGCCAAATGCCCAGTACGGATTAATACAAACGAATCGAATATATTTATATGCTCTGAATAATCACAACTCAACAACAATATTAAAGAACGAAATGCAAATGTAAGATGAAGATAGGAGAGCTCAAATAAAGATGTATCAAAAGAAGTGAATACTTAACCGAATCAAATCAACTGAATAATCAAATGACTAACTGAGCAAATATACCGAATCATCAAATTTATTCACACATCAGAAGGTTATTATAACCTCATGTCATATTGACAACAAAGCCACGTAGGCACATACAATGGACCTACAGAATCCAATTGTATAACAAAAGTAGAATGAGTGTATGGCACAAACAACTTCATCTACTAACTGAATATCACTGAACAAATATTCTAGGGTCGACCCATACGCCTCCTACAAATATTAACTGAAGCTCACCCACGAGCTAAACTGAAGCTAGCTGAAGCTCACCCACGAGCTACATATAATTCTGAACAAAAGGAGACGTCGTGACTAATCACACCGCCACGATGGTGTCACGTCATTAGTGCCACAATGACATGCCTGTGGTACCCCCACAGGTGGTTATACTCGGTATAAAATTTCTGAAGTGTTGTCCATGACGAACACTAAAACAAATCTCAATCACAATTGAATATTTAGGGGCAGAACTTAGAACTCAAATACCACTGGTACATTAACAAAATTTGAGCTTGATATCAACTAAATATTATAGATAATTTAATAAGCTTTCTAAATTGACGAAGCTCTCGAAAAACAGAATTATAACGAATAAGTTTTGGCCAAAATACTTTAGAGTTTCCAAACTAACACCCCTGCTGTCCAGAAAATTTAAAAGACAAATTACACCTCTATAAAGGATGGCTTTAACATGATTCCACCTGATTCATTAAGAGGGTTTTAAGAGCTTTCAAAATTGTATAATTTGATGGAAAACGAATGCAAAACGAGTAATAAGTTATGAGCAAGACAATGTGTAAACATAAAACAGGACAGATTTATAAAACAGCTTTGAACTTAAGATGTCAACTGATTTAGCTGGACATGATAACCAAGAAAATACAGAGGACTTTAAGAGCTTTCTAAATTGACCAAATTCATACAAAACGGACTTATAACGAACACGTTATGAGCAAAACAAAACGTAACAATAAATCTGTCCAGGATTCTTTAAAACAGTTTTTACCCCATGAAAACAACCAAAACAAGGTCTGAGTATAAAATATAGATGTTTCCATGATGTTTCCGTATTGACTAAAATCGATTAATTTGGAGTTATAACGAACAAATTATGACCCAAACAAGTCATAACAGCAAATCTGTCCAGATTTCACAAAAGTGATTTTTACCCTATGTTGGCAATCCTAAACATAGTCTGATTTCACTATACAAATATAGAGGGTTCTATTAACTTCTTATATTAACTGACTTTACACAATTCGGACTTGTAACGAAGGAGTTATGACCAATACAAAATACAACCCCAAATCTGAAAATTATACAACTAACATGTATACCCCATGTATTGCAACAGAACCCAAATCTTAATTTGAGAGATTTCAGAAGTGATGAAGAAGAAGACGAAATCCGTACCTTATCACAATTAAGAACTTACGTAAAGGCAATAGGCAAGGTATAATCTCCTCTCTATCAGACTACTCGTAAACGTTGCACACGTTTATCTTTTCTTCTCCAAGATCCAATGGTAGAACTGATCTCTCTGATATGGAGAATAAGAAACGTATATTTGAATTAGGGCTTATGTTACTAATGGGCTAATATTATTATTGGGTTATATTATATAATTATTGGGCTGGTATAAAAAGTAATACGGGGGCCCAAAAAAAAGATAATATATTTATATAAATATACGGGATATTACATCTCTACCCCCTTAAAAATAGATTTCGTCCCCGAAATCTCCTAGCTAAATTTATTACCTGAATTTTGAATAGGTGTGGTTATTTCTCATGGATATACTACTTCAACCCCCATGTAACTCCACGTTCATAATGATCCTTCCATAACGCTTTAACGAATGGAACAGTCCTTCTTCTCATGACTCTCTCTTGATAATCTTGAATAGCTTCAGCTTATACTTCATACCATAAATTCTCTTTAATCTTGTGTATTAGATACTGAACCACATATTATGAGTCATGATTGTAATCTTTCAAAACTAAAACATGTAACACATTATGCACATGAGATAATTGTGGTGGTAATGGTACCCTATAATAAACCTTTTTTTTATCCTCTCTATAACATCAAGAAGACAGACATATTTTGGGCACAATTATTCTTTATCCAAACGTGTAATACCATTGCAGGGAAACAACTTTAAGAACAAACGATCATCGGTTTTACATCAATCATTTTTATTTTTTTTGCATAATACATTTTTCTTCTTGAGATGCATTAAGCTCCTTTATCATTCACAGATTTCTCCTTAGTGACCCTGACCAACTTTGATCCTTCAATGACTCTTTCTTCACACTCATTTTAACAAGTTGTTGCTCTAAACCTTCTACTATATAAGGCCCCAAATTTTAATATGCAAATACTCAATTGTCCAATATTATTATATGTAAACTTAACTTCCCATCAGTTTGTGAATGCAAATTGAACTATGATTAAGTCTCATACCGCAAGTTCAATGAACTCCTTTTTAAAACTGCGATTTAAACCTTGTATCTTTGTTGGAAACTATCGGAACATCCACATAATGAATTCTAACAATATCCCTCTACATAAAAATTATACTAAATCATGAAGTAAAGGACTCTTCCTAAGAAGTAAGACATGATTTGATAGACCCCGACTCATATGACATCATTCTTTCTAATAGTTCTTGACAACTGAGTCACAGAATAATAGTAATGTTTCCCCACTTCCAGTATGAAATATTCAAGTACTTTAATAGTCCACTGAGTGTTTATTGTTCTATATTTACTTGTTGGCATGTAAGACATATACTTACAAATTCTACTTTTCACTTCATCTCACTCCATCAAATTTTGCTCCTTCGAATCTCTACATCAATAGAGAATAAATAACTATAGCCTCGATCAAACATGCTTCACTAATTATTGATTCTACAAAATTTACTACTCAACCATATCACACCATGATCATCAACACAAAATTCTATATGCTTACTATTTCCCAACTTCAATTTAATAGCTTTCAATCCTAGATCATTCTTCTAACCTTCTTTTATACTTTACAACCAAATTTTATTGCACCATTAAATTACTCTATTTTCACCTTGCCTTCCAACAACTAGTCCACACGTAAGCTCTTCAAATCTTAAACTAGAAGTAAATAAATAATACAAGATACAACACCTTCCAAGTTATCGCTACTATCTACAACTATATTCAAATTTCTCGAATGGTATTGAATTTTAGTATCTAATTTTTAAAAATTTCAAGTCAACTCATTAGCCTATATTAAGCTCCCTTTAAGGGAAAAAAATGCACTTAAAACTCTTCCGATCGGTAAATATATGAAAGATCCCTCCATAAATATAATGCCTCTAAAATTTTATAGCAATTACCCATATTGCTAACTCTGAAGTCATGCGTTTACCTCATACTACTTAAGTTGCCTGAAAACATATAAAGTGGTTTTCTCATAATGCACAAAACTACCATCAACCACCTTTTAGAAATATCACTATAAACTGAAATACTTCTTTCTCTAGTGTTAAAATAAGTATTTGAGCCAACTCCAACTTCTTCATTAACTCTTGCAAACTCCTAATACAATTCTCCTTATACTTGAACTCCAAACCCATTTTTATTAGTCGGGTCACTGACAAAACTATTGAAGAAAATAACTTTAAAAAAAAATTAACTTCTATAGTAGATCGTCAAACCCAAGTAACGACTTACAAATATTATAATATAAGGCCTTCGTAAATTAGTGATAACATCAACTTTCATAAGATCCACTTCAACCCTTTACCAAGTATAATATGCCCAAAAAGTAGAACATGCTCCAACCAGAATTCACACTTCGAAAGTCAATAAATAACATATATATATTTTTTTTTGTAAAGTTTTACGTACAATACACAATTTTTTTTTCTCATGCTCTGCCTTAATCTTAAAGTATAACAAGGTATCATCAATAAAGTCCAAAAAGAGATCCCGATAATCGTGGAAGACCTGATTCATTAAATCCACAAATATTTCTAACTCATTCTTTATCCCAAATGGCATCATAAGTAACTTATAATATGGTCATATGAACTGCAAAATGATGCCTTTTAAATATTTTTAACTCTTACCAGTAACTAGTGGTATTTCAATATTAAATCTATCTGTCCTAAAAAGTATAAGCTCACTCTCTATATCTTAATTCTTAAGCTATATATAACAATCTCTTTCTATATAACTAAAATAAAGTGCTCCATGAGATTAGGTCTCAACCCCACATGAGTTATTTTCTTGTGTTGCGAAACAGGTACTCATCTCCTCAAAAAAATTCAACCTCATTAAATTCATTGTGCAACCTAAAACAATACCAATTCTTAATCTCCAGCGAAAATCATGGTATTCCCCTAGCCCATATTAAAATTATCATTCTTGTTGTAGTAAGGTCTTTGTAATCCTCTAAGCCAGCCAACCGAACAAATCTTAACATTTGATTAATAATATTATCATAATTATTCTCCTTAGTCAATTAAATTACCAAGATAACTTTTTTATGATAAGATACATTTGAAAACCCTCATCAAGACCATGTTTATATGACATCTTCTTCTATAGTTATTTCCACACGTAGCTTACATCTCTTGGTATTTCCTTCCAAATGACAGTCAACTTTAACTTTATCAATTTGGCAAACAGAATCGCCCTTTAGCAAATACATCTAACCCATTAACAATCGGATAACCCTCGACACATAGTTTATCACATCCTTAGTTGAAATTTAAACAACTAACACAATCTTTAACCAACAGTTGTGTCGCTTATAAAGATAATCTAATTTTTAATACTACCCTCACTTGAAATCTAAAGGGAAAAAAAACAAATTTACATCTCTAAAAATATTCGTATATTCTTTGTCAATAAAATTTTACACGATACTAGCTTAACGGGTCTATACCCTGGATAGTATCAAGGACCTGCATCACCAATCACCACTAAAGATAAGTTTTCCTTATGATTCTCATACTGCTATAACTTTCAAATACTCTCGATGATAATAAAAATTATAGCAGAACGACATATTAGAGTAAAAGGATTCGATCACAAAGACCTAACAGAAGATTAAAAAATAATTTAGTGAGTCGAAATGAAACAAAACTACACCAAAGTTTCACATAAAAAAATGATAAAAAAATAAAATAAATATATGAATGCATTTCACAAGTAAAGAGATAAGTTAGAGTAGTTTATAAATAACACAATAGTAGAATATGTATTAAATAAAGATAACCGAATAAATCTTTAAAAAAATACCCATCCTAATGTCTACCCAAACTCACAGGTCAACATAAATAAGTTTTCTACAAGAAAGAACCTAAGCTCTGATACCATATCTGTAACACCCCTATTTCGAATATATCAAAAATACCATAAATCGCCAAAATATATCATGACAACTGAATTTATTCTGAAAACTCCACAATTCAAAATATTTTCAAACCCCAAATAAATCTTTGACTTAAACAACTTCTAGTAAAGTCACTGTGGCACAAGTTACAATGAAACTCCATTGCACTACTTTGAAAATGAAATACTAAAATAAGCTGAGTCCATAGCGTTATCTAGGAAGAAGGACAAGACATCTCTCATCACACATTCCCATGATCCCCCTGAAAACCTGCCGTGAAGAAAGAAACGGCGTGAGCCAAATGCCCAGTACGGATTAATACAAACGAATCGAATATATTTATATGCTCTGAATAATCACAACTCAACAACAATATTAAAGAACGAAATGCAAATGTAAGATGAAGATAGGAGAGCTCAAATAAAGATGTATCAAAAGAAGTGAATACTTAACCGAATCAAATCAACTGAATAATCAAATGACTAACTGAGCAAATATACCGAATCATCAAATTTATTCACACATCAGAAGGTTATTATAACCTCATGTCATATTGACAACAAAGCCACGTAGGCACATACAATGGACCTGCAGAATCCAATTGTATAACAAAAGTAGAATGAGTGTATGGCACAAACAACTTCATCTACTAACTGAATATCACTAAACAAATATTCTAGGGTCGACCCATACGCCTCCTACAAATATTAACTGAAGCTCACCCACGAGCTAAACTGAAGCTAGCTGAAGCTCACCCACGAGCTACATATAATTCTGAACAAAAGGAGACGTCGTGACTAATCACACCGCCACGATGGTGTCACGTCATTAGTGCCACAATGACATGCCTGTGGTACCCCCACAGGTGGTTATACTCGGTATAAAATTTCTGAAGTGTTGTCCATGACGAACACTAAAACAAATCTCAATCACAATTGAATATTTAGGGGCAGAACTTAGAACTCAAATACCACTGGTACATTAACAAAATTTGAGCTTGATATCAACTAAATATTATAGATAATTTAATAAGCTTTCTAAATTGACGAAGCTCTCGAAAAACAGAATTATAACGAATAAGTTATAACCAAAATACTTTAGAGTTTCCAAACTAACACCCCTGCTGTCCAGAAAATTTAAAAGACAAATTACACCTCTATAAAGGATGGCTTTAACATGATTCCACCTGATTCATTAAGAGGGTTTTAAGAGCTTTCAAAATTGTATAATTTGATGGAAAACGAATGCAAAACGAGTAATAAGTTATGAGCAAAACAATGTGTAAACATAAAACAGGGCAGATTTATAAAACAGCTTTGAACTTAAGATGTCAACTGATTTAGCTGGACATGATAACCAAGAAAATACAGAGGACTTTAAGAGCTTTCTAAATTGACCAAATTCATGCAAAACGGACTTATAACGAACACGTTATGAGCAAAACAAAACGTAACAATAAATCTGTCCAGGATTCTTTAAAACAGTTTTTACCCCATGAAAACAACCAAAACAAGGTCTGAGTATAGCTACAAAAATATAGATGTTTCCATGATGTTTCCGTATTGACTAAAATCGATTAATTTGGAGTTATAACGAACAAATTATGACCCAAACAAGTCATAACAGCAAATCTGTCCAGATTTCACAAAAGTGGTTTTTACCCTATGTTGGCAATCCCAAACATAGTCTGATTTCACTATACAAATATAGAGGGTTCTATTAACTTCTTATATTAACTGAATTTACACAATTCGGACTTGTAACGAAGGAGTTATGACCAATACAAAATACAACCCCAAATCTGAAAATTATACAACTAACATGTATACCCCATGTATTGCAACAGAACCCAAATCTTAATTTGAGAGATTTCAGAAGTGATGAAGAAGAAGATGAAATCCGTACCTTATCACAATTAAGAACTTACGTAAAGGCAATAGGCAAGGTATAATCTCCTCTCTATCAGACTACTCGTAAACGTTGCACACGTTTATCTTTTCTTCTCCAAGATCCAATGGTAGAACTGATCTCTCTGATATGGAGAATAAGAAACGTATATTTGAATTAGGGCTTATGTTACTAATGGGCTAATATTATTATTGGGTTATATTATATAATTATTGGGCTGGTATAAAAAGTAATACGGGGGCCCAAAAAAAAGAGAATATATTTATATAAATATACGGGATATTACAGCGATGCTGTAAGGACAGTTAAACAATCATTTAACAACTATAAATTCTTAGACCTTAAAGGCTTTTGGTTCAGGGCGGAGACAAAGACACAACCAACATAGAGTGGGTTGCGGCCCCTGGGGAGTTTATGCTATTTTATTTAAACAGTAATGGTGAATATTGATAAAGATTATATGGAAAAAATTTGCAGTCCTGCATTATTTTGTCAATGTTGAGATAGTTGGATATTATAACCTTTATGCTCATCTCATTACTTATTACTATATATTTAGAATACAATATTTGCAAACGTAATTAATGTGTCACTATAAAATAAGAAGATTCCTACTTCCAAGGGACTTGAAAAGTTTAGTATTTACATACCAATAAGTTGATTAGTAATATAGATATAACTGTAATTATATATATTTTTAAATTTGCTATAAACATTATTGTCAATATTTGTGAGTTGCATTAATGATAACTCTTTTTAGTATGAGTTTGTGGGACAATGCAAATTAGCAAAATCATTGTCTTCAAATTAATTTGAATGTTGTCACTTCCCTACATGTTTTATTATTAAATTAAAAGGGATATTAGTAAACAGCACATCTGGGTCAGTTTTATGTTACTTCATTCACAACAGAGTTTGACAGACAAACATTAGTTAGTTCCGATGAAATCATAGAATGATTCAATGATGCATTTGTTGCCATGGGAACCATACCCGAGATTCATTTTAACATCTTCTGTCAATGAAATTCTTGTTTATCTTTATCAACCACATAAAAACTAGTCACTAGTAGATATCAAAAAGAATTGTTAAACAACAAAATCAATAATTTTTTTTGCAAATATCTTTAATGACTCCAAAATGTGCATTTATCCATTCATATGTAGACCGGCGCTCCAAGGTTTATACTGCTATTTGTTAAGATTTTAGATGTTTTTTAATACTAGTTTATAACCCGTGTAAAACATGAAACTTTTATTTAATATACATTTAAACATTATATTGATATTTGTAGTTGTGAAGAATCAAACTACGTTTATTATTGTGCTACCAGGACAATTAGTACTGTTCTTCGTTTTTGTTTTTATTAATCACTCTTTTTGGTCATTTGCTTAAGAACTTTGCATCCTATGTACATACAATCCACTGCAAGTTTATCGCTTTTTTATATATTCTGCTTTGGCAGTTTTTATGTGGTTGATAAAGATAAACAAGAATTCCATTATGGACTGAGAAGCACGCCAGATTGTGCATGGCCCCTCAATATTAAAAATAAAGATGGATTTGCTAAATCACCTGGACATCTGTGGACACTTGATGGAGCTTTAGTTGATATATCATCATCTATATCTTGCATTAAGAAACTCGGAACGCCTGGCCAGCATAAGATTTTGTATCCTTTATGTGTTTGCAAGGATGTATATTTTATTTCTTTTTAGGTAATTGTCAATTAGAGAAATTTAAATAGAAACACACGCGTACCTCCACTAAGGCTCGAACCCTCAACCTCTCGTTATCAAGAGAAGATGGGTATCTACTAGACTGCAATGTTATGGATGAGGACATGTACTTTTACTATAGGTAAATGTAAATTTCTTGGGTTTCACTTGGGATAGAGAGAGCCACATTTTCAAATGTGAAGTTTCTTTTATTTTTTCTTTAGATTTCTGTACTTGCAGATTGTGATTACCGATCTTTTTGTACGATACACATGCTTTCTTTATTGTAGTAATAATCATATTGCTTCTATTGGAATAGAGTGGTTTGGCACACTATTGTAGTGTTCCCACATAATATCGAGTTCGTTGCATTTAGACGATTCAATCCTTCATCTTATTTAAGAAAAGATAAATTTGAAAACGCCTTGACACAAGGTAACAGGGTAACTTCTTTTAACAATTATACAAATCGTGGATATGTTTCTGTGCTGGACCTTAGTGATCCGTTAGTGCTCCGTTCAAGATTTCCTAAGGTAGTGGAAAATTTGGATTGTATTTACTCTATGGGATGTTCTATTTGGACTGCACACTACAAGAAGAAGGGGCATTTGTGACGGATATTAGTCCCAAAGTTAATAAACGACGGAAACTAAAGAATCCGTCACAATGTAAGTTGCGACAAACGATATCCGTCACAATATTCTTTATGACGACTTCATTCCGTCATAAGAGGAATATTTTAATAATATATTTCTCTCCACAATATTAGTTTTGAGATTTATTTTCCCGCGCTCTAAACTTGCGACGATAATTATAACAAATTCGTCATAAAGTACTTTATGACGGAGTAGTCTGTCACAAATAAAATACTTTGTGACGGATATTATACAGTTCTGTCATAAACTAGAACTTGTGACGGATATGCAATATTCTGTCACAAGTTTCACCGACGTGTAATAAATTTTTGACCAACTGCAATATTAATGATCAGCAGTGAAATAATAATATTGTATTGTAATTTGTGACGGAAATATCAAAACTCTATCGCAAAGTGGTTGAATTATGCACTTATCCCAACAACAGTTTCATTTCGTCCCCGACCTTCCCCCTTCATCTTTTCACCATTTTTTCATCTAGTATACCTCAAAAAATGCCAAGCAGGCCATTATACTTCATTCTATGAATCAATGTGAGTATCATTCCCTATTTATTTGTTCATTATGCATTTTCTTTCATTATCCTACTTTGTTTTTTGAATTTTTTAAATATATATCATGTAGTTTGTATGTGTATATATTTGTCATTGATATGTATGTGTTATATATGTAATTGTAGATGTCTTTCGATCAACTAACGTTGTCAACCCGGCACATTTAATTATACTAGAGAGTTTTTGTATGGTGTAGATGAATTTATTAATTTTGCCGGGCTTTCATTGGCAAGTTCAAAGCAATTCTCTCAAACTGCTTTATATACTAGTAAAGATATGTTTTATTCTTTGTTATCCATTCTCTTTAATTAAATATTGAGATATAAATCCTTTCAGATGAGCTGCCGAACCGTAGGTTTAGGTATCTCAAATCTCGGTAGGATAAAAAAACTTCCATTTAAAGATACCTGACTAAGTTTTCCTCGATAGCTTTCATAAGCGGACTTGTGTATGTCTTTTTTCTTTAGCTTTTTTCAAAGTCTATCCATCGATACCTTTTTTATAAATGGTTTTCAGTTGCTTTTCCAAATTATGCACAAAAGAGATTGTCGAAAATACTAGTAAAGATATGTTTTATTCTTTATTATCCATTCTCTTTAATTAAATATTGAGATATAAATCCTTTCAGATGAGCTCGTTTGTCGAAAATACTAGTAAAGATATGTCTTATTCTTTATTATCCATTCTCTTTAATTAAATATTGAGATATAAATCCTTTCAGATGAGCTGCCGAAGTGTAGGTTTAGGTATTGCAAATCTCGGTAGGATAAAAAACTTCTATTTAAAGATACCTGACTAAGTTTTCCTCGATAGCTTTCATAAACAGACTTGTGCATGTCTTTTTTCTTTAGCTTTTTTCATAGTCTATCCATCGATACCTTTTTATAAATGGTTTTCAGTTGCTTTCTTTTTTCTTTAGCTTTTTTCATAGTCTATCCATCGATACCTTTTTATAAATGGTTTTCAGTTGCTTTTGAAAATCATGCACAAAAGAGATTGTCGAAAATACTGCCTCGGCCCTGTAAGAGTAGCCCCGGCCCCATCTTCACCTTTTAACATTGAAGCAATAACTATTAAACTTGGTGCTAAATTTAAAGATTTTAGTTGATATACAATTGTATAGTTTGTTTAGTTGTTTTTTTAATACTTTATTTGATAGTTAAGTTGGTTTCCTATAAGATTTATATTCCTTATAAGATGGGCCAGATGACTGCCTAAATTTGTGAAACCTTTACAAGCAAGCAACAATATGTGCTTCCTGATCTCGTGATAAGAAGCATCTATACAATTTTATTAACTTTTTAAAAAAAGTTATTACTGATAAGTAAACCAATAAATTTTAAACTATTTTGTACTAGAAATTATCTTTAAATAGTACATGTTGATGCAATTATAGACTATTAAGGATTTTATTTTGAGCCTATATTGTTTTTTACTAATGATGATTTTATTTTCAATAATATTTTTTTAATTAACTCACTCATCAAATATAATGTTTAAGATTCTATAACCTAAAGTTCTTTTTTTTTTAATTTTAATTCGGCCAGAAAGACTGACAGACTATTTATGATCTTGTTTTCAAAGTCTATAGTATATATATATATCCTGCCCAAAAGACCGATCAACCAACCAATTACCAAATAATAATGTAGTATAGGTTTTACTAAGAACATGATCTAAATATCGATTCCATTTTCCATAATGCATATGTGAACTTGTTTCCAACTTTGATCTTAACTTTAGTTAACTTGTTAATGTTTTAGGAAAAAGTTGCATTATGCGGACTGCAAAATGGAGCAATTGTGTCGGTTGATATTTGGCAGACGGCAGACAACAAATTCTTTTACATTTGCTAGAAACTGGGAATACTACGACTCGTGGGTTTGAGGTATGTTAGCTTGAAGATACTATAAGAAAATTGGAACAAGAGGTAGAATATAGATTCTATGTTACTTCAATTAACAACTATAATTAAAGAGCCACATAGTGTTATGTAACCTTATATTCATCTACTCATCAACTTGATTTTTAACACATTTGGTATTATGTAGACACTGCCTTTCTGTATTTGATAACAATGTTATTGTAAGTTTACTAAAACTAATCTTATTTAATTTTTTGAACTTCAGCGCCTTGTATTTACAATTTGTCTCTCTTATATAACCTTAATTTATTGAACCTGATGTTATGCAGCTTTATGGGCGTATATTACCATCTGGTACAATATCAACGCCTTCGTCTATTTCCTGGTACGTACATTGATTGTTTAGCACCTTTTCTAGTTGCAGGTGCACAACATTGTGCATCCACACTCCCCACCATCCACACTTACTAACTCACAACCATTGGATGGTTTTAAAATGTAGTTTGACATCACTTAAACTGTGTGAGCAATATTTCTTGTCGAGCTCCATGGATGGATCTGTAAGTTCTTATATTTACTGGATTTTTGTGCATATATTAGCTTTTCATAGCCTGCTATTGATTTAGTTAGGTGAACCTTGAACCTTGGGTCCGAAAATTAGGAAGCATCCCAAGGATCGATATGTTCTTATTGATGCCCAAAGCTTAATTCTAGAATTTTCTGACGCAGAACGGAAGTGTAGAAGAAACGAAGATTAAGCCTTAAATATATAAACAAAGGACTCTTACACAAGAAATCCTCAAATACCTTGAATCCACAAGGCAATCCTTGAATCTACACGAAAAGAAGAGAAAACTCTATATGGGTTAATTCAATAAAAGATAATTCAATCCATAATAATTTAATAATTCCTCTTACAATGTTTAGAGATAATATATATATTATCCCTCATATGAAAATATAATAAATTTGCTCAAAATAAATTTAGGATATTCTTCACCTAACTTTTAGATATAATATAATATAAGTAAATTTAATATAATTTGAATTTTCCTCTTCTAAATTATAAATGTTAAATCTCAGGCTAAAACATGGGGTGTCTTGTCCTACATTAGTGTCTTCCACTTGTGAAAAACTCGACCTCGATTTAATGTCTAGATATAGAGGACTTCGTCTGCATATTGTTTATTTCTCCATTATGGTATCTTTATAGGCAAACATCTTTTTAAAAATTTATATCTCAACTCATCAACAAGATCAATATGTTGTAACAACAAAATCTGAATCAATCATGCATAATCTTGATTAACCATTGCCAACATAGAACTTGTACCATATATCTGTAACTTTTTTAAACCCATCAATTGTACAAACAGATAACACACTTTTAAAAAATGGATTTAAGACACTGTTATCTTCCGATGGATACAAAATATACTTATCACCATCATTTATGAAGTCAACTATTTTCTCAGTACTTATGTGACATAAATTCAAATCAAGCGGATGTCATCTATTGAGAATTAATTGACATGCACTCGTGTCATCTCATAAAAAATAAGAGTATCTTTGTAATTACTCTAATATTTCAAATCATTTACCGGTTTATAAGTGCCCAATTATAATTTTTGCACATTTAAAACATGATTTTCATCAACGCCATCTTTCAAGATATTCTCAAAATTTTCTTTTGCATCCTCATTCTTGTCTTCTTGTTTAACTGTGTCAAATCCGTCACAATCCATAAACAATGTACACTCTTTAGAAACCACTATCTCACACACTTCTCCAACTATCTCTACACTTTTTAAATCTTTCAAATAATTATCCACACTAGCATAATCAAACTCTTTTATATCTCTCACATTCAATAAACTATCATATTTAGCTTGAGGACTTTCATCGAACACATTAGTAACATTATTGATATCACTAAACTACCTTGAAACTTGTTGTGCCTCGTCTTCTATATACTCTGTCACCGATCGATTGCTCTATGTGCAATACTGGTAACTTTAAAAAGTATACAGCTAATAACAACTAGGTAGTAAAAATGTTCATCAACATCCGTTTCATCTTACTCTAGGATTGAAATAGAGATTTTCCTTTATGTTTCCTATTCATATGCAACTTCTCCCGCCATACCGCAACATTGCTCCTTAGGTTACAAGCCACCAATTTCACCTGTTTATAATCAGCAACCCCCATAAACTTAAAATAATGTTCAACGTCCGAAATCCAATCTAAGAAATTTTCGGTCTCTAACATCCCATAAAATAATGGAATATTAGCATAAAATTCAGACATCATAGAACAAGGCAAATCCTCTGACGCCACTTGACGCAGAACGGAATGGTAGGAAAAACAAACATTAATCCTTAAATATATAAACAAAGAACTCTTACTCGAGAAATTCTCAAATACCTTGAATCCACATAGAAGAATTCTTGAATCCACAAAAAAAAAACTATCTATGGGTTAATTCAATAAAAGATAATTCAATCCATAATAATTTAATAATTCTTCTTACAATGTTTAGAGATAATATATATATATTATCCGTGATATGGGAATATAATAAATTTTCTCAATATAAATTTAGGATATTTTTCAGCTAACTTTTAGATATAATATAATATAAGTAAGTTCAATATAATTTAAATTTTCCTCTTCTAAATTATAGATACTAAAATCTCAGACTAAAATATAGTAGGGTCTCTTGTCCTACATCATTTTCTAATCAATTAGAAAAATAAGAAGTTACAAATCATTATATTAGTTTTGCACTAACGTCCATATATATGATCATTGAATTAAGATGATAAGAGTAGAAGTAAATTACCGTGGTGGGAATTTTCATCTACTGCACAGACTTGCACAAAGGTTGTCTTGAATACTAATTGACTAACAATGGTATCCCGAGTTTGGTAACACTTTCATTATATATTTTTCCGTTATAAATACATGTACAAAACTGAGCCATCTCCACAAGAGAAGCCTAGCTTCAAGAATTCACATGGATGAGAGGTGGCAGTTTGGAACCACTTCCTGAATCATTTTTACCATGCCTCCATGTGGAATTAATGGCAATGTTATATGGATATAGCTTGTAAGCTAGCGGAAGTTATAATTAGTCACCCTATCCACGCCACCAAAAAAAACTGCCGGGCTAATATTACAAATGAAATTTGCCTGTAGTAAGTGATCAATCCAGAATTCGTATCTGATTTGATCTCTAGGCTTGCAAATGCTACTGTCTACTGATAACATGTTTTTTTATTCCAGACCAAAATTTATGACCATAGAATGCTTCAGAGGGGCGCGGTAATATCATACCAAGGGACTGTAAGTTTAAATGGCAACAGCTGCGGTCAGCATGCAGTTGACCCCTCAGAGAAATATGTCATGTCAGGTCACAGTTTAAAGCATATACACTCTTTTCATTTTATATAAATTTAGATATTAAAAAAAAAACTTACGCTCTATCAATCAAAATAGGTGGAGTAGACGGTAAAGTGCGGATTTGGAGTATCAAGTCAGGAGATCTGCTCTTTGAGGAGATGTTTATGAGTTCTAGCCTCTATAAATTTTGCTGGACGGAAAAAGAAGGTTTCGCTTACTTACTTCAAGCATGCAACCTTTTAATTTCCTTGATATTTATGATCCCCACTTAAGGCATGCATGATTCTTTTCTAGATAAAAAGAAACGCAATGTTGCAACACTCACTTGCATATGATCATCAAGTTAAATCTGGGATAATTCATACATCTAATTGACATTAATGTGCAGACAATTATGCAAGCATATATAACGAGCACTCTATCTTTGGGGAAGCCTGGATTGGAGCACCATGTGGTCTCTACCATATGAGGTGGTGATGTGGTTTGTTGAAGGGGAGATAACTTATGATTGATCATCCTGACATGCTTCAGAACATAACAGATTATATATGCAATGTTAATTTTCACAGTTCTAAAAATATTAGTCCTTGACAGTGGTGACATTTAGGAAGGGCGTAGTCCAATATTATGTATGAACAATTAACAGATGGAGGCTATATACAAATGCAGAACATAGGTAAAAGATCTTTTATTTCACCTAAAAATTTGTTTATTGATCGGAGGCTTCTTTATAAGAGTTGTAAGAGATTTTAGTTGTATTATTTAATGATATAATTTTTATTGGATGGTTGTTCTTTCTTCTTTTAGCAATATAAAACTCATTTTTTAAAATGTGCGATATTAAGACATTTTCTGGGAAAAGAATAAAGAAAAAATTATTATCAAATGTAATTTTGTTTGTTTAATAAGTAATGAATAAAAAGGTAAAAACTATATAAGTGTACGAGGTATAGGGTTGAGCAAATCCGAACCGGAACCGAAAAATTGAATTAAATAGTGTAATTTTTGTTCGGTTCGTTTCTATTTTTTTTTAAATTTCGGTCTATTCGGTTATTCGGTCCGGACCGAATTAAATTTCGGTTCGGTCCGGTTTTAAATAAAAAAATTCGGTCCGGTCCTTAATAAAAAAATTCAATCCGGACCGAATAGACCGGATTATATATTATTTATTTTAATTTTATATATAATAGATTTTTATTAATATATATTTATATAATATATGTTCGATAAATGTAAGTTTGTATTAATTGTTACATTATTGATTTATTATTTGGCCTAAATATGAATCTACTTGGTTTTATTTATATATTTGTATTCATGTTTTATTAAAAATTTACCTTATTTAATTTTCAATTTTTTTCAAAAAAAATATGGACCGAACCGAACGGATCGAAATAATTCGGTCAGGCCCGGTTCAGTCCGGTCTATAATAAAATTTTGATTCGGTTCGATTTCAAAAATATTGATTATTCGATTCTCAGTCTATTCGATTCGATCCAATTCTGGACCGAACCGACCTAATGCTCAAGCCTAACGAGGTATACAGGCAACAAACTGCGCCGCAAGTCCCGTTTAATAGCAAATCCAATTCTTTTAAATATATATGCCGAACGTCATGACGTTCTTATTTATAACATTCTCAAATCTCCTAAGAAACTCAACGGCGTTAGAAGCTAAAAACTTAAACGTATTAAAAGCAAACGGCATAAACCTATGTTAGTTATATATATCTGTCTAATCATATTTACGCATCTTTGCCTCTGCCGCTTTATCGCCGCCTGACCAACTATAAAAATTGCATTACCAAATCCGCTCAAAGGAGAAACTCGGGTAAGATCAACAAGTTTTCCCGCATCCCAACTGTATATATCAGCTAGCCTAGGAGTTGATATAACTTCATCCGTAGGGATGAGAAAGTATATGGGTGCCTCCTATTTAGGACATCGTACAATACATCCTTGACAAGTCATGTGTATATTTAAAACCTGGTTGTTTCTAACAGTGAACCGTGTGCTCCCCAAATATATCACTTAAACACAAAGGACATTACTCCCATTAAAAAATAAGGGAATCACGAGACTCTAACGCAAAATCATCTAATACTCTTGTGGCCTCGTACGTTGTTATAATCCCTTCACAGGAGTAGCCTCCCAAGCACGGAAGACTGCCGCTTGTTTAATATAATTTTTGTTAATATATTAATTATTTAAAATTCACATTTTTTTATAATATACTGGCCTGGTATTCTTTACATAAAAATAATTGTTATATAACTAATACTAATTAATCTTATTAGAAAACTAAATTTCGATAAACTTCAATAATTTTAATTATTAATTAGGATATACATGCATTTTTACATTGATATTTAAATGAATACTTGTATTAAAGAAGTATATTTAAAAAGAGTATTTCACATAATTTACTTTCTTATATAAAACTTGTCTTGAATAGGCATCTATCAAAAATAAATCCAATATATAATTTTCCGATTATTAAATATAAAATTTTGTCATACTTTCCCCGACAAAGAACCTTATTATATAAATTATTATTCCCTATATTCCAATTTATCTATCTTACTTTTTTCAATCAAATTTGACCAAACTTAAATTGTGAAAAATTATATTTATTAATTATATAATTATAAAAATTATATCACTAATATATATATATATATATATATATATATATATATAATTTAATGTAAAATATATTTTCTAGTTTTTCAATTTATAAAAAGAAAATTTATAAATCCCCTTCTGGTCAATTAAAAATTCAAACAAGTTAATTTGGGAGTGAGGGAGAGATAAAAAATGAAAGCAACACATAAAACTCATTATGAGCTCAAGCATCATATCCCACAATATGAAAATTGTTGCAAAGCGCTAGAGATGATGAAGGGCACAAAAAGCAGAGGGAGGAGAAACAAGACAAAATAGAGATGGATAGCTGGTTGATAGGAAGTAATGATGATCCAAGTACATTCCAAGTGTAACCTTCGTTCGCTTCCAGGCGTCAAACATGCGTTGCTGCTAGCTTAAGCTTCGATACTCACGAGGTTCATGCACCTTCATTCTCATCATCTCATCTATTTATTCTCTTTATCTCTTTACTCTTATCTGCCTGCTTAAGATAAGATCAAATCTCTCTATATATACAATGGCTTTTCTACTTCCTATGTTTTTTGCTCCTGTTTTCTCTGCATTAACTCACTGTCCTTCCATGTTTGTTTCTTCACCTTACATGCATCACAACTCTAGAGACAAACGCTTTGCTCAAATTTCTGTGAAGCCCTCGAAGGGGGCACGTGTGATTTGTCCCGTGATTCGTGCCCAGAAATCTCCTGGTATGTTTGATTGCTTGGATGTGGTGTGTTTTTACCGATGTTGGTATTTCAAGATTATTGATTGTTTGATGTTTATTGCTTGTAGACTATGAACCTGATGCGAAGTTCTACAAAGTGGAGGCCATTTTAAGGTTCAAGAATCTTTATTAAAATGTGTGTGTGTTTTCAATGGCAAGGGGCTGGTCATTAAATTTGTGATGTTTTTAAATTAATTAAAAAACATTTGATGTTGGTTTTGCAAGATTGATTATCCCGGTTGATCTAAATTATAAGTGAGAATTTTATAATTAAATGTAAAAAACCCTGATCTTTAGGTGTGGTTCGGCCACAATGTGATCTTTAAATAAAATATGATATTCTGGTAGGGTAATTAAGTTTATCAATTTGATTGATCTCTACTGATCGATAATGTTTGTAATACTTTATATACAGGTCGTGGAAGATCCCTAAGGTTTCTATGGTAAGCATGAGCAAGTTTCCAGATTTTCGTCCATAAAAATTTAGAAAGAGAATTGTTTCGGATAGCTAGGTTCTGAGAACGTACATGAAATATTTTTCTTATTACTAATTTCAAAAATTCATGTCTTACAACTTGCTATATTCTATATATGCTCTCAACTAGCAGTATGCAATCTTAGTCTAACTTGAGGGCAGGCTTTTAATGTTGATATAAAGTTATATCTCGCAGTAATCAAAATGTTTTTAATTAATGACCGGTTACATGTGAAAGATAATCTGCAATAGCTTTTGATGTGAAATTGAGCTTATTACTTGTTTTGTTCCCAGTATGGCATGCCTTCTGTTCAGATGCCAATAGCTTTCCCTAAACTGTAATGTAAAGTTCAGATACTAGGCAAAAAAGTATATTTAGGGGTGTCTTATAGGTGGCTGCATTTAGAAAATTCGAACAACATACCTCTTCATATATAAATTCCTATTTATGTCATGGTGTATGGCAAATTAAAAACGCAATACCTTTGTCATTTAATGTAATTTCTTACAATGCTGAAATGTCAATGATTTAACTTGTAACTAATTTGATTAACCAGTAACGACAAAGTAGATGAATCATGAAGGGAATATTGAAAATTGGAATGATTCGGTACTTCACATCCTGCGTATACTTATAATGTTTCGGTACATCATCCTGTGTATATATTTAAAAGAAAGTTGGATATGCCATGCTTCAAAATCCAAAGGCCTGTCCAGCGGATCTTAGTTGTATAACTTCAGGGCATTAATATAATATGCCTCGGTAATTATAGGGCCTTCCGTAATATATAATTATGTTAGGGCAATCATAGCCATCGACATCTTGGTAATATATATTTCCTGGCTGAATTAATATCCATATTGTAATCTAGCATTGATTATCTTGTTGAGTTCCTTTTTAGCTCCCTTATACTTTACTGTGTAAATCTTATAATACATTATTAAATCCTGTTCTGAATTGCTGTTTCTAACTGCATATTGTGTTCAAGGCCCTGCTGAAATTGGGGGTTCGTGGTGTTACTGTTTCTGAGGTTAAAGGTTTTGGCTCTCAGGGACGGATGAAAGAGAGACAAGCCGGTAAGTGTATATTTCGCTGATTTCAAATATTTATATAGGTTCATGATTCCTTGCTCCCTATATTATAGTTTCACTTTCTTCTTTGGTTATGGCCATGTTGGCTTTTTGTAAGTAATGTCACGTATCTGGTCTCTGCAATATGCAGGCTCTGAATTCTCTGAAGATATGTTTCTACATAAGGTTAAGATGGAGATTGTCGTGAACAAAGAACAGGTATGTAAATAATAGAACTTATTTAAAAACTCCCCAAGATTTAGAACCCTGATGTTGGTAGTTTTCTGCTCTTCCAAATTTGAACTTTTCAGCTGCTGTTAAAAACTCTTAACTCTGGTTATTATACAAATATCATTTTCCCATGTTTATAAATTTATGCCAATTTAGGTTGAAGCTGTGATAGACGAGATCGTGGCACATGGAAGGACAGGTCAGATAGGTGACGGGAAGATTTTTGGTAAGGTTTTTTAACCCTTATATTTTTTACCTTCTAAATAAAAAGTTTATGAAGTTTGTCATTTCCTCATATAACTAATGTTTTATACTAAAAGGAAGCACATATAGAAATGTTTGAATCCTAATGATAGTTTTTTTTATGGAAATGCCTTTTTGTATGTTTAAGAGTTAGTACTGGCAAAGCAAGAAGTGATTAACTATTATGCTATACACTGCATTTTTCAATGTTTGGAAAAGGCTGTAATGGATAATTCAAATGACAAATAAATGTTGGGGGGAAAAATTTAGAGATAATTAGTGCTCGAATGTATGCCGCTCACTTTAGTGGTTAGTCGAATTAGACTCATAATTTTCTTTTCCTTGTAGCTAGAAGCGCTATCAAATAATTTGCAAGTACAATTCATAAAAATACGGATATGTAAAAGATTTTGTTGTCTTGTAAACTTGAGATATATTTGAATTTCTTTTCTGAGTACTTCATTACTTCTATTGGATGATATTACAATCACCAACATGTAGATAAATTAAACGCCAACTCCATGTTATTGTCAAAGTGATTATTATTATTGGTAGCATTTGTATGTATTGATGCTGCAGGGGAATGGTGGGAAAAGAAGCCCGTGGGTAGTGTAAGGAACAAATTACCTATTTGATTCAAATATATTCCTCGACCAAACGCTAATACATGGGAACAAATCAAATTTGGGTTCTTGTTAACCAGATCCATTACACATGGGTTTTATAATCAATCATGAGCTGGATAAGTTACAGAAAAGTTTTAGAACTAAAGTAAGATAATGAAAATCTCCAGCATGCAATGAAATATGATGTCATCAAACAATTAGAACTGCTCCAGTGTTCATTCGACATGCAAATGCACCACAAACATGAAGTCACTAGTAGTCTAGGGTCCTGTTTTTCCCGACATAGAGTCATTGAACTGAATCATTTTCTTATTATGATTCATTCTGACTGGTTTAATTTAATTGTGCAGTGGTGCCTGTCGCGGATGTAATTAAGGTTCGCACTGGTAAGGTTTTTCATGCTGTTGTTAATTAGTACGGTTTTATTGATCTGATTCAATTTCAGTGGCGGTTTGGTGGAGGAGTGATCTTGAAATGTATGTCTTGCTTCGATTTACAGGTGAGCGTGCTGAAAAGGCTGAGCAGACAAAAGGAGAGTGGTCTGATAAGTCCTCTACCAGAGATTAGCTTATTATTAATTAGTGACTTTCTAGTCTATTGTAAATTAACCTTCATAAAACTCTCATCTGATGAAGGTAAAAAATAAATGTATGGTGGATGACTTATATTATATGTTGATCGTATGACATAAAATCTTTAAGAATATATAGACAATAATGAACACTTACTTGGTCATCTAGGAGTATTAAGAGTGGCGGAACCAATAAATCAAGGATCGTCGTTTAAAAAAATGTCAACGTCTTAAAAATTAGTTATAATAATTTAATACTTAATAATCTATATATTCAACTTTTAAAATTATTTAGTTTGATGCTGATCTTTCACCAAAACTAACTGCCGCATGCAATAGGTTCTTTAATTTGGACAGTTTTTTTTTTTTTTGCTAAATTCTTTGGACAGATTTTAATCCACGAAGATAGTTACATGATCGATCCATAAACGGCCGGTCCTAACTTACTGGAGGTCCCGGGACGAACATAATAAATGAATCCTTTTTTTTTAAACCGTTATCAAGTAATTGTTTCTAAACACTTTAATTTTTACCTTTCATATTATAATTGTTATCATAACATTGATCTATCTCTTAGAGCATTTTCAAAGGTATTAACTATATTGATTAGTTATAATAATATAAAATAAATATTATCTAAAATTTGCTTAACCGGTAAAGGGTTGTGCTTAATAATTATATTTAAAATAATCTTAATTTATGATAATAATTAAATCAAATGAGATAGTAAGAAAAGCTAGAGAACTTTGAGCGGGAGATGAGAAGAGATTCAATTAGAATACCAATCTAGGATATTTATAATCTAGAATACTAACAAATATTAAAATACCTATATTTCATGCCTCATGGTTGGAGATACTCTTATATCCTAAACACTAAGATAACATGTTAAACATAATGAGTATTGCAGAAGGGGGGTTAAATGCAACTTGTTAAATAATCATTATTCTTACTAATAACAAACAAGAATAATATTTAACAAGTTTAAAATATAAAAAAACAAAGCAGATCAAAGGCACAGTGTTTAAAATTCAAAATTAATATGTTATTAATTTTGTTGTTATAACTCAACTGGAAATGATTCCAGCTTCTAAGTTACAATAACAATTGGATTTGTTATTGTTACTAAAATTGAGAGGATAGACAAAGTAAGTCTAGTTCAGTTGCATAAGGAAAAGTACTTTTGGGATATGTGTATTTATACTGAAACACATATACTTTTCCTTTGTCCTAGAATAAAGCTTGAAATAGAAACATTATTTTTTCTGTTCAACCTTGACTTCATTCCCTTTGTAGATAAAGTTGTTTTGAGATGTACAAAAAATTTTGACTCCTTGAACACACTTTATCTTTTTGCTTATCTTCTCCCAAGTTGCAGTAGTAGACTTGACAGAGTAGATTGAGATGTCAAAATAATTCCTTGTATTTTCCCTATTTACTCTGCTACTAGGAACAGACTGTCAGCTTCACTAAAAGAGGAGTGACAGTAACTTTGTCATTAACTGCAATAGAGGTTGTGACATATTCTTTCAAAGGAATATTACTGACAGATGTGACAGTAACATTTCATGTATCTTTAACAGCAGCTGAGGCTGTGACAGCAACCTTTTCCAAAGGATTGACAGTATATTCGACACTTTGAGTAGAAAGTTCTTGTGGACTGCCAAAGAGAGACTCTATTGTAGGTTGTTCCCCCAAATCAAAATGTGAAGCATCATATTGAAATGAGGATTCCTCCATGTGCTCTATTACTACATTGTGAGTTTCTTCAAGTGTGGGCTCATGTTGAGTGTGTTCAACATATAGTACAGACTCTTTACAAGGTGTCATGGGAGACTGGTCAATTTCAATAGATGCATCATTTTGAGAGGAGACACATAGAGATGTGATATTATCCATGTTAAGTTTTGTGTCCTTTGAGAGGACACAGATTGGGTGATAGAGGTTGATGTTCTATCCTTCTTCTTCTTAGGCACTACATGACCCTCAATGAGTTTATTGACAAAATCATCATTATTTGTTGCATCTAGTGTAGTTTCTCCCTCATCAACATCAGTAAAAGTTTCTAGCCTAGAAGTAGAGGATCTCTTCTTTGTAGAAACCCGGTCCTTTTGAGAGGAACCAGGCTCTTGGCTAGCAACCTTCGACAGTCTATAGGCTCTAACTAATTTAAAAGCTTGTGAGTGTGGGTTAGGAATAGAGAGGTCAACTCTATTCTCATCACTCAAGAAAAAGACACTAGCTCCACTCATTAGCCTCAAGTTAAGAAGGGTTATTATAGACTGTATATGGTCAGTAATAAACAATCTTATATGAGAATTAAGAGGTTTACTAGTAAGAATTGAGTGAGTGCTTTTCTTGACTGTGGGGGATTCCATGCAATGAATATTGTCTAGATTAATTATGCCTACAACAAAGTTAATGATAAGCAAAAAAATCTAAGATAGGAAATTATCAGTTTCCTTGTTTCTTTCTTTCCAAGGACAAGTTTGAACTGTTACATCAGTATCTTGCCTATGTCAATTCTATAGTTGTGCACCATGGAATGTACAATTCTTCTTATGGTATCTTATTCCACTCACTTATTTTTCTGGACATTAACAACATCAAAAATCATGATTCATTCCTTGTTTAGAAACTTCATATATATCCCCCCCCCCCCCCTCAGTTGGAGGATACCATTCCTCAGAATTTGGGCTTAGCTTGTGGCCTAACTAACCAATGAAAGTGAAGAACCTTTCAAGCTGTTCATCACTTGCAGGTGCTTGAAATGGAGCATTAGGCTCGGCTTTGGTACGAAGTGCAATGTTGATGTGTGTTGAATTGATGGTGTAGATGTTGTTGTTGATTTGAAAGGTGATAGAGCCTTCATCTTGCTCCCCCTCACAGGTTGCAGTGGTCCACAACTATGATAACCTTGGGACTTCCAGGTGAGGGCTTTGTGTTAGGGCGTATGAGAGGTATGAGTTATTCATGAAGCCAACAAGAGGTTTGAAGGCTTCTCTGACTTCACCCACCATAGCCATGGTGGTGAAGTTAGTATGAGTAAGAGAATAGATGATTTGAGGTCCTGACATGGTTAGGATTTTAGAGAGGCTAAGAAATTTAGAAAGAGAGAGAAAGAAAAGTAGAAGAAGTTGCAGAGAGAAATTAGAGAGCTTAGAACATCTGAGAGTTTGAGAGTTTAGGAAGAAGTAAAGAGTGAGAGTAAATTTACTGTTTGTATTTATATGAAATGAAAAAGGAATTGTCAACGTAGAATTGCAATCGACTAAAATGACAGTTGTAAGCTTGATGCATTCCCCTTTTGACAATAACTCATCCGCTTAAAATCACAAACACTCTTAACAGTGCCATTAGTGGTTAGAGAATAAACCTTATAATTATTTTTTGTTAAACCCTGTTTTAACGGTATCAATTAGGTATAAACCTTATATTTATAATTATTTTTTGTTAAACCCTGTTTTAAAATTTGTGTTTCTTGTATTTATTGTGAGTTTTTCTGTGTTTCGAATGTTTAATTTATATAATGTTTTTTAGTTAGTTTTAATGACATACATATGAGTTTGAGAAACATAGAGAAATGGAGAGAGATACAAAGTGAGAGAATGAAAGAGGGATGAGAGTGAGGGAAAGAGAGACGGAGTGAGAGAGATGTAGAATGAGCGAGAGAGATACAGATACAGAGGGGGAGAGATGCAGAGAGAGAGAAAGAATAGTTGAGGCAATAGAAAGCAAAGTATATAATAGAGAAATTAAGAAATGCTTAGCAAAGTATTTTTTTATCATTTTTTGCCATATAGAATTAGGTTTGTTAGGTGATGTAATTGATCTTTACTAGTTGAGGCAAAGTATGTTTTTGTTTTGGTCTCAGTTGAGCACATTATGTATAAGCGATATGCCTTTTAGGTTTTAAGTAGTCAATACATTTTTTTAGTTTAGAAATAACTTCAAACTTACACACATGGGCCATATGTCTTATAAGTAGTAACTAAACAAGTTATCTAGTATGGGAACTTTTGCTTGATTTAACAGTTTCATTGGTGATTTCATATTTAGATTATGTGTGCCTTGAATAACCTATTACTTAATTAAGAGTTTATTTTTTATGTTTCACAAATTCTGTACTAGCATTAATCATGTATATATAATTTAAATTGTTTTAATAAATACTGCGAAGTGTAAGCCTATAATACTCAATTCATAAGTTCAAAAAATTCTTTGTTAGTGAATACCCTTGTTTTCTATTTCAGGGTGATCCGGACACATAATTTGCATTGTATCAATTTAATTGTAATGTCAGCTAGTAAGAGATTATTATACCTAGCACTGGGAGGTGAGAACTAAAATTTGACTATTAATAGTTTTTATGTATTTTATTTGTGATGTGTTACATTATATTTCGGCGACTATAAAAGCAATACCTTCAAATTTAGAAAAAAAATTGTCTTAGCCTGTTTTTTTTCTTTCAGCAACACTTTTGATGAATTTTAACACTTTTTTTAGGTGTTGCAGAAAGCTATATATGGTCTAGTGTTATGAAATGATGTCTGATGTCAATGTACTTAGTCTTTGAGTGTTGAACTGGATTTTCAGAAATGGCTATTGCACTTGTGTTATCACAAAAGATAGGAATTCCTTTAAGTGTTAAGCCATAATCCAACAGTTGATTTTTCATCCAGAGACACTGTGCACAACAACTTCCAACTGCAATGTACTCAGAATCTTCAGTTGAATTTGACACTAAATGCTGCTTCTTGCTAATCCATGAAACCAACCATTCTCCCAAAATCTGACAGCTTCTTGTTGTGCTCTTTCTATCAATTCTACACCCAATATAGTCTGAATCTGAGTAGCCAACCAAATCAAAACCAGATTATTTAGGATACCAAAGACCTAGATCTTGAGTGCCCTTTAAGTATCTAAAGATTCTTTTGATTGACATCAAATGTGAATCCTTTGGATCAGACTAAAACCTTGCACACAGACCTGTTGCAAACATGATGCCAGGCCTGCTAGTAGTTAGATATAAGAGAGAAGCAGTCATCCATCTATACATCTTGTTGTCCACCATCTTTCATTTAGGATCTTTGTCAAGTTGAGTTTCTGTTGAGATTGGAGTCTTTGCAGATGATGAGACTTCTATGTCAAATCTCTTCAAATGATCTTTGACATATTTGGTTTGGCAAATAAATATTTCATCTTTCTTTTGATAGACATGAAGTCCAAGAAAGAATACTAGTTCACTTAACAAACTCATCTCATACTTGTTTTACATTAACTCAGAGAATTTCTTGCACATTTTTTCATTTGTTGAGCCAAAAAAATGACATCAACATATACTTGAACTGGAAGGATATCATTTCCATGTTTTTTATAGAAAAGAGTTTTATCCACAATCACTCTTGTGAAATTGTTCTCAAGAAGAAACTTGTAAAGAGTGTCATACCAAGCCCTTGGTGCTTGTTTTAGACCATATAGTGCTTTGAGAAGTCTGTACACAAAGTTTTGCATTTTTGGATCTTCAAAGCCTAGGGACTGTTCAACATAGACTTCTTCTTCCAATTCTCCATTTATGAAAGAACTTTTCACATCCATTTAGAAGACTTTGAAGTTGTTGAATGTAAAAAAAAACCAAGAATATTATAATGGCTTCAAGTCTAGTAGCAGGTGCAAAGGTTTCATCATAATCAATTCTTTCATGTTGACAGTAACATTTAGCTACCAGTCTTGCTTTATTTCTGGTGACAATACCACTGGCATCCATTTTATTTCTGTAGACCCGGTTGGTGCCAATCATAGATTTATTCATTGGTCTAGGAATCAGCTCACATACACAACTTCTCTTAAACTGATTGAGTTCATCTTGCATGGCAGTAATCTAATCTAGATCAAGCAAAGCATAATCTAAGGTTTTAGGCTCAATTTGAGAGAGCAAACATGAGTACATGCATTCATTAGCAACATTTACTTCTTATATTCCTTCATAAAATACCTCAATGGTTTCCCATATTTGTTTGGCATTTGTGTAGTTGACAATATTATTGTACATAACAATGACAAGTGCTTCAATTATTATGAACTGCAGACAATCATCCAAGGCTACTTTTTCCTTTTCAGTATCATTGTATTCTGAAACCTTTTTAGGAACCTAGTAGGCAGGTATTGTTTCACCCTCTACTGTGGTTTCAGGTACATATGATTGAGGAATGAAAGGACCATTTTCCAGAATACCAGGATAAAGTGGGTTGGTTATTTTTAAGAACAACGTCATTTTTCTTTTCCAGAAGTTATAATGTTCTTTGTCAAAGGTGGGTATTTTTATACTACTTACTTTATGTGCACTCATTTTAGATCTTTTCATGTTAGATATATTAAACATGCCGCTCTGATACCAGTTGTTAAGCAGAATGAGTGTTGCAGAAGGGGGGTTGAATGCAACTTGTTAAATAATCATTATTCTTACTAATAACAAACAAGAATAATGTTTAACAAGTTTAATATGAAAACAAATAAAGCAGATCAAAGACACAGTGTTTAAACTTCAAAATTAATACTCCCTCCGTCTCACCCAATTATTTACATTTGGGTTGGGCACGGAGGTTAAGAAAATTATATAAAGTATTATGAAAGAGAAGGAAAAATGGATAAAGTGGTGAGGTCAAATGATATTTAATTGATAGATTTGAAAAGGTGGAGTAAAGTAGTGGGTGAGAGTAAATTTTATAATATAAAAATTTACTATTTTTAGAAAGTTTTGAAATGTAAAGAATTGGGTGGGACATCCAAAAAAAGAAATTGTAAAGAATTGGATGGGATAAAGGGAGTATGTTATTAATTTTGTTGCTACAACTCAACTTGAAATGATTTCAGCTTCTAAGTTACAATAACAATTAGATTTGCTATTATTACTAAGCTTGAAAGAATAGACAAAGTAAGCCTAGCTCAGTTGCATAAAGAAAAGTACTCGTGGGATATGTGTATTTATACTGAAACACATGTCTCACTTATATGTGCACTTTTTCTTTGTCCTAGAATAAAGCTTGAAATAGAAACATTATTTTTTCTATTCAACCTTGGCTTCATTCCCTTTATAGATAAAGTTGTTCTAAGATGTATAGAAATCTTTAACTCCTTGAACACACTTTATCTTTTTGTTTGTCTTATCCAAGTTGCAGTAGTAGACTTAACAGAGTAGATTGAGATGTCAAAATCATTCCTTGTATTTTCCCTATCTACTCTGCTACCGGGAACAAACTGTCAGGTTTATTAAAAGTATACTATCAACTTTTAGCTCCTCTGTGGTGACATTATATTCGGCTCCGCGTACTTTACTATCAAGTTTTGATAATCCATTGAAACGTACTGTCTCCAAAGTTGTTGTCAACTATCTCCGCCAATGATGCTGTCAGTAAAACTTGTTGTCTTCAAATCTCCATTCTCCGCCAAGTTTACTGTCGAGGGAATAGTTATCGTCACATGTTCCTTTGTACTGTCACTTGAATATGTTGTCATAGGCTTGAGTGTTGAATGTTACTGTCGTGAATTTAAACCATGTTATGCATGAACACTTTATGAACTTCTACTTCATGGATCAGGTTATTAAATTTGTAAAAGACAGTAACTATTAAACTTGTTGTCACCTATTTATGTTGTGTTTAAACATACTGTTTCAAGTGACTGTTTAAACATACTGTCAATATACATATGACAGTACATTTTACTTAGTTTATTTAAGAATTAAGTCTAAGTATTCTAGTTGATTAAATTGTTAACATCATAATCCATAACATAACAATTCATTAAAAGGTTTATCTTAAAAATATCATTTACTTTTATAAATTCTAAAAAGAACTCATCTCTCTTTATTTGTTACTTAATATATTGACACATTGCATAATAAATATCACGTGTTCTTGACTGTTCATGTCTGGGGTACAATTAAAAATATAAAAAAATATAAAAAAATTAAGCTAAATAATATATGCTTACTATACGTCTGTTTATAGAGCTCAAGATTTTTAGATTTTTGTTTTAAATTTAGCTGTCCAGCGAATCATATATACATAGTAGTATATGCATTTACAATGTGATTAGACTCATCTTATTTGTTAATAATTTTAAGTGGTAAACAATTATTTTTTTAATTATTAATAGAATCTTGACTCCCACCACGTATATATTCTTCCTCTTCCATTTAAAAGCACGGGTAACCAAAAAGATTGTTCCAAATTTTACCAGCAATTCAGTATTGTTATTGGGTATAGTATTAATGGAATTAGATAAAGGAAAGTTTTTTTAATAATAATTGATCTTAGTAACTTTCTTACAAATGTTTAGAATTAATATTCCTTATAATTCATCATTCATAGATACATGAATAATTTAGGAGACATTTGATTGCATACATTAAATATAATTCCTTCACTTGATTGAGCTTAGGACTAGAATATTCTGAACTGGAAATCACAAATTGTTTTTTGAACATCATCTATCAATTTGTAATTTTCAATCGATCTCTAAGATATGTGAATTTATCACTTGAGATTGACGTTGTTTATATTGTCTATAACTTGATCCTTTGTACTGATGAAATTCAAACGAATGTCTTTCTCCTACACCAAGTCCTAAATGAAATGATAACAAAGTTTAATATGCTTGATTCGACTATGAAAGACAAGATTTTGTCAATGGCTGAATTATTATCACATTAAATTATAGTTCCTGTATCATTCAGAACTTGTTCTAAATCGAACAAAATTCATCTTTTCAAACAGCTTCACATTATACTTCTGTTGTTCGAACATATTCATCTTCTATAAAAGATAGAACTGTTATTTTCTATTTTTAAGATGACCAAGAGATAGTATTTGTTCCCAAAAAGAACACATAACCGAATGTATTCTTGCAATCATTCAATGATCCCCCCCCCCCCAATAACTCTCATTATATCCAACTATCGTATGATCTTCGTTATGACTGTGAGAGTTTGTACCTTAAGATAACGTAAAATATATTTTGCTAAACATAGTGTAAACGACTTGGATTAAGCATATACATCTTGAAAGAAGACTGATTTGGTTATAATAAATTAGATCGTGTATTTGTGAAATATATGAGTACTGATCCCACAAAACTTCTCTAAAGTCTTTCATCAACCTTTTCTGACCCATCATCAAGTTGTAATTTTTATTTATAGCTATAGGTATCTTCATTGGCTTGCAATGTTTCATGTGGAATTTCCTTAATAGGCCATCGATATATTTTTCTAGCAAAAAATTTATTTCTCCTTCGTGTTTGCTTCACTTGAATACCAAGAAACTATTTCATGATGTCAAGGTTAGTCATTTAGAATTCTTCTTTTATAGACTTCATAAAATATTTCACCATGTTAGTTAATTCTCATATAGATTAAATCATCCGCATACAAACATGCAATGAGAAAATCATGAGTACTAGCTTTTTTAACATATAAGAATGGCTCACTTTTGCTTCTTTGGAAACCTTTTCAATGGAAATAACCGTCAATCTTGTTGTTCCAAGCACGCGGTACTTGTTTCAGTTCATATAACGTCTTAATAGACGATAAACTTTATTTTTGTTTCCTTTTATTATGTATTCTTGAGATAGCTCCACGTAAACCCCCTCTTTAAGTCGAGTATTAAGAAACGCTAACTTGAAATCGAGTTAATAAATCGATAGTTGAAGTTGAGCTGCAAAGCCAAGAATTGTTCCAATTATTTCTATACGAGCCACTGGAGAAAATGTTTTAGTGAACTATATTCCAGAATGTTGGGAATATATTTTCGCTACTAATCGAACTTTGTGCTTTTGTACTTTTAACTTTATTATAGCTTATTTTGAAAACACATATGACCTCAATCACATCTTTTTAGTTGGACGATTAACAAGATGCCACATGACTTTTCTCGATTGTCGAAATTTCTTCATTCATCATATTTCTCTAAAAAAAATTCTTTTTACAACTTCTTCATAATATTATTGATTGTCAGTAAAAAGTACTACATTACAAGAATATATATCATAAATTCAACGAACTCGTCTAGCTATGTATCTGTTGTATCAGTGGTACAGAACTTTAAAAAAAATAGGTAAACAAAAATTTTCTAATAATAATTGATTTTACTAATTTGCTTACATATGTTGGAATACCACCCTTTATATAAATATAAATATATATATATAAATATATATATATATATATATATATATATTTATGATTTTTCTGGTGAGTGTCCACGAGCACACACTAACGACTACTTTTTGATGAGTTTGACAAATTTTTATTGGTTTCATTCTCATTAATAATAATGGCTCCCTGTATGCACAAAAATCTTTATCAATTAAAATTAGTCAACTCATCAAAAAATAATTTTTAGAGTGTGCACATACTAGAAAGACTCATAAATTTAAACTCTTTCTAGAATCATTAATAGATACATGAATAATTTAGCAGACTTTTGGTTGCATACTTTGAATATGACTCCACTTAGATTTAGTTAGGACTAAAATATTCTGGACTAAAATTTTTGACATTATGTATGCAAAAAATCGACATCTCATTTTCTCACAATACTTTATCTTTCTAATTTTGTTCGTTGGACCTCAAATACAAAAAAAAATGCACTTTTTACTGGGCCAAGAGATGGTTAAGATAAAAATATTATTTGATCTTAAGTTCTTCTCTTAATACTTTGATATTATAAACTTAACATGTTATAGTACTCTTATATTCTCAAATATTTAACAGTAAATAATACTCTCATTAGTAATCCATTTTTCGACAAAAAATTGTGCTTTTAAGGATCATAACAAGTCCTACAATATCTTGACATTTTAGGGAAGTTGACAAGTTAATAGAGAATCATTTCTAGTATTGAAAGTTGAGAGTGTAATTTAAATTTCATACATTTATGTGATATATTCTTAAAATTTCGGAATAAAAATGTTCTAGAATATTTTTGAAAGAACATACAATTTCAGAATCATCTCATCAATTTAAGGTTTAAAAATCGTTATTTCATTTCAGAGAGTAAACTGAATTAACAAATATTCTTCTTGGACATTGTTTTTTAACAAGGATATATTTTATAGGGACTGATTTTTTTTTATTAATCGTACTAACAGCAACTCCAGCAAATCAAACTATATTATCTACTGCAATTTGTATAATTATATGTTAATGATAAAATGTGATCCTAGCAAGTCCATTTTGCATACCTGTGAACTTTTTAATCATCATTATCTCGTTCATCAACAATTTTTTTTAAAATCATGATTAAAATTCCTAAAATCTCACAATATAGCACCAATATTTGAATAATCACCTACCATTTCCTTTATCAAACTAAAAGACTTACCGCAACCCAGTATTCATTTTAGTAACATCAGAAACAAAATTTCTTCAGGAACTGATTACCAATATCAATTGCTAAAGGATGATTGTGTTGTTCAATAAAAGAAAATACACAAAATATTTACCGCGACTCAAATATTTCAAAAACATTTTAGTTTTACATCTGCATCTCCTAAAAACAATTTTCTTCTCTTCAAGACCATTTTAGTTTTACATCCGCATCTCCAACATTTTTCCTCTCCTTTACTATTTCACTGCTACAATATGTGAACTTCCAATTTTTACATCATTGTAACTTTCATTACTACAAACAATATGTTTAAATACAATAGCCCCTTCTGCACCTCTCTTTTTTGGTGTTTTTCAAACATCAAATTCACCTAACCGATCATACTCTTTATAAAACTTAAAATCTATATTTAATTAAACTTTCAAAAATTAAAAGATGTTAATAATAAATTAATGGACAAAATTAAATTCTAATTTTTAGTCAAAAAATAATTTCTATTTGCACAAAAAGCCAGTGTTGCTACTACCATCATCAATCATGTTTTGTCATGTTAATTAACAAACTCATCATATTTAAAGTAAATTATTACATGACTTGTTATTCTGATTGAATAATGAATTCAAAGTCTTATATTTTGTTCCTTTTTATTGTGTTTACAATGGCATCATTTATATATTTAGGTTGCAATCTTTTAGAAAAAGATAACTGACTGTTGAACATCAAAACCAGTCAATATGGTAAAAGTACATAATCGACAATAGCTGAACCTTTATCCTTACAAAGGAAAGACTAATGATTAATCATCGAGGATATTAACATTTATGCAAATGATTGCAAAAACAATGTATTTTATGTGGTAAATAAACAAACTATACTGTAGCAAGCTTGACAAAAAAACTCACGACGGATTGACACACAGCCTGAAATGAATAATTTATTAATACACTTTTCTTTCTAGTATACGAATAATTTAATCAAATTTGAAAATTTTAGTATCCGCAAAACTGATACATATATAAACGGGAAGGGGCCTAGAAGTGCCTACAACTACAAACAGACAGCAGAAACCAAAATTGTCCTGATGAAAGATATCAAAACACAACTCCAACAACCAGTTTTAGTTTAGTTGAACAAATTAACCTTTGCATGTGAATAGACCTTACAAGTCTGTCATGAACAAGACACGAGGGTATGCCCACTTCACGGCATATTGAGCATAAACGTTAACACGGTTGATAAACATATAGATATAGATATAAGTAGCTCTAATTGTTACTAAAGAATGCATCATGAACCGGAGACTGCGCTCTGCTTTTTCACATGCTCCGGGATCAGCTTTCCCAGCAACTCGGTTGGAACCTTTTTTAACTCTGGAAAATGGTGGCAGCAATTAGAAAACAGTCATTTTCCAATATGGAACAATATCAGGAGAAGATAAAATAATATCTTTGAAACCTTACCGTGAGATTTAAAGTTAAAAAGCGGCGGAAGAAACCGTCCATTTGGTAGGCGTGTGGTTGGGTCCCCAAGTTCGTCAAAAAAGGGATGGATCAAAGCATCCAACTGTATGGGAGTAAAACAATATACAAAGTTAAGGCAAAGATGTCCTGTTGTAAAGAATAAAGATAATGGAAAACCGCCATAGTTTACAGGAAAGGCATATAATTTGAAGGCACTAATGGGATCAAAGAGAAACAAGTTTTATATTAGTTGGTTAGGTACAGTAAGTAGCTGACCACTAGTAGATTGGGTAATTGGGAAAGCCAAACACGGTTTAATTACTTATAAAGAACTCAAAAATGCAGAAATTGGATAGCGTAAACTTACGGCTGTGCTTCTAAGATTTGGAGAATATTGTAGTAGCCGTGACACAAGATCCACGGCTTCTGGAGGCATGCGCTTGTGGAATATCTGTCAACAAACATATATTAATGAACAACTTTGCACAAAACTCATTCAGTATCAGGAAAGCTGACGACAGAGTACATCATTCATACAATCATACCTTGTGCCATGGATGAGCTTTTATCTGAGGAAATTTGAACTCTGTGTAGTTGGGATTCATGCACTTAATTTCCTCTCTAGTCGGGGTACCCAAAACCTGCATAAACATATATATTCATATCCCTATTCTAGTAAATGAACCAAACCAACTTACCCACTTGGGTTGATAAAATATATTGAGGTAATTAATGAGTTATAATATACAATGTGTACAGCATCAGAGATCATAAGATAATTCAGTGTGGTATAGTATATAGGATTGCAAGGGAAAGAGGCCAAAAGAAGCCCATATGTATATCTTTCAGATATGCGAGGAAAGCAAGTCATGACTAATCGAAATACTCGCAGTTAACAACTAACCTTGATGATTTCAACAAGCTGGTCCACTCCACTCTCACCGGGAAAGAGGGGCTACAATTACAAAAGAAGTGTTCAGATATGTAAATAAATCACTAGGTTTCCAGTTCCACTGAAAGACACAATATATACTGATGAACTTGTATCTACCTGACCAAGCAGCAGTTCAGCCAAAACACACCCAGCAGACCAGATGTCTATGGCTGTAGTGTACTCCGTTGCACCAAATATAAGTTCTGGTGCACGATAGTATCTAGAGCAGATGTAAGATATATTTGGCTCTCCTTTTACCTGCACAATTTGACACACAAATTAATAATTACTTAGGAGAAAAAAGGAATAGATGTTTCCTAATTGGATATATCAACACTAACCAGAACTTTTGCACTTCCAAAGTCGCACAATTTCACTTGATGAGTATGTGGGTTTACCTGTGATGTAAATTGCATCAGTAAAGTTATTATAGCTTTAATATCATGATAAACTTTAACGCTGACAATCCTCCTAATTATATGTGCATAAAATATGAGTTGTGCTAAGATTATGTTAAGTTGTTGACTACAAACTCATTCACTTAACTACCCTATTGATTGATAATCATGAGGTGATGCCACCACTGGCTGATGAGGCTTTTTAATAAGTCTGTTTTGACTTGTAATAATTTTTCTTATAACTATATCGGTAGTCTTACCAGCAAATTTTGAGGTTTAATATCTCGGTGACATACTCCAATACTTCCATGAATGTAAGCCAGTGCTCTCAAAATCTGCATCAGACATTATATTTGAAAATGACTGTCAGCCTAGAGATATTTATAATATGTATTAAAGAATGAACATTATCGATCACTAAGAAATTTTCTATTTACAGCGCATACCTGGTAACTGTAAAGTTTCACATAAATCATAGGCATTCTTTGGTTCATCTTGTTGTAGTGTCTGATCACTCGGTGAACAGTCTCTGGGACGAACTCTAATACCAGGTTAAGATAGAGCTCTTCCTTTTCCGTTGTTGAAAAGAAACAATGCTTAAGGGAGACAACATTTGGGTGATCAAGTACACGCATGGTTTGCAACTCCCTATTTTTATACCTCTTATCTTGAAGAACTTTTTTGATAGCAACAGCTTCACCAGTCTCTAGACACTTTGCCTGAAACAATCAAATGTAGTGGTATTAGTTTTAAATATTAAAAATATACCATCTAGATTAATCCTTACAATTAAGAAGCATCCTCCTTTTTAAAGAAAAAGACAGTGACACTGAAGCCAACATCAGAAACAAACCTGGAACACTACACCAAATGATCCCTGCCCAACAACTCGCTCTGCCATATAGCTAATTGTCTGGATCATATGTAACAAATTCACATTATAATCTAAGAAAATATTGACAATTAATAGAATGCCCAAAATTATGTAATGTCATTATATA